>CM053751.1:52522198-52921289 GCA_028658305.1 Pachyuromys duprasi
GGAGGGTCAGTGATGCCGACAAGATGGCGCAAATTGCATGGTTAAGGATTTTTGGTTTTCCGCCTGATCCCCATTCCTCCCCAAAAGGGACAGTGGAGAAGAGGAGAAACAGTACAAATTTGGAGGAAAGTGCCAAATATATCAGTAGATATTTGGAAGGTGGTCTGTTTTCTGGTTCCTTTCATTACAGCCAGATAACTAAACCAGATTTAATGGTTTAATTAAGGGAATGACTGTTGGAATGTAGAAGAAAGAAGAGGGAGGAGAAATGGGAGGCATTCCACACAGCTCCTGGCTAGTCTCATTAAGCAGAACATGCCGTCTTCCTGGACCCTGAGACCTGAAGGCTCCCAGAAATATGGGCTGGTACCTCCCAAGGGCACTGAGACCCTAACCCCAAAAGAAGAAGGGATCTTTATGTTTTCATGTATATTCTCACTTGGCTGCACAGGCCATGGGGAAGGCATCAGCATTATGGGTGTAACCCAAACCCGGCTGATGGGAAACGTCTGCAGGGTCCCAAGGAGCCCTACAGATGGCATGGATCTGGAAAGCCTGCCTGTCTTTCCAGGGCTTTCCAGCCCGGATCCACAGACTCAGCACGAAGTGTTCTCCAGAACAAGCCAAGCGTAAAGGGAACTCCCCAGCCAAGGAAAGTGATAGCTCAAAGCCAGGGAGAATTCCAGGCTAGCCATTGCCAGTGTCTGTCAGCTCACGGCCTCACATCTGTGTAAGACAGACAGTCAGAACAGCATCTCTCCCCAGGCTTTCTTCCGGTGCAGCAACCCACCACACTGGCTCTAGTTCGTGCCACTTGGAGAAAGCACTACTGCTCAGGACTTAACATGGTTCACGTGGTTGGCCAGGACAGAACAAGGTAGTTTCTGGCAGAAGTGCCATTTACCTTTGTCTTTCAGGTACTCTATTAACCACATTGGCAAACAGGGCAGTACCTCTCAGGGTCTATTTTCATCAAAGACTGTTACATGCTGCTTTATCAAAAATCCTTCTGTTTGTGTATGTTAATTGATAGATCGTGAATGACTAGATATGATAGACAGAAGATAACAAGAGGGAGAAGGGATAGACATATGAATGTGTAGATGATAGATACGTAATGATAGATAGATGGTAAATAAAATACGATGATGATAACAAATAGGCAGACAGACAGATATATAGACTAAGAAAGATATATAGATGATAGATCCAGAAATAGATAGATAGACAGGCAAATAAATGCTGACAATAAGTAGATGATAGAATGACAGATGAAAAGAGAGAGATAGAGATAGAGCGAAAGAGACAGATAATGGGGGCTTGAAGATAGGAGTGGGATGAGTTGGAGAGAAGGGAGTTACAGGAAAGAAGATGAGGGAATATGGGAGGGGGGGTATGAGGACACCGAATTGTATATAAACATAATGTCATCAGAAAGTAAGAACATTAATTAAAAAGGTATGAAACAGAATGGGACTAGTCAGAAAAGGAAAGGAAGAGCAGGTACGGGAGGAACAAGAGAGAGCAATGTGCAATGAACAAAATCAAAATATACTATAGGCAATTATGAAAATATCATAACAAACCCACTGTTATATATAATTAATATACATTCACGAAAACGCTTTTAAAGTAAGTGGGGAACTGTGTTCCTTCCTGAAGGCTTTAGGAAAGAAACTATTTCCTGGGCTTCTCTGACTTCTGGATGCTACACACATTCCTCAGCTTGCAGAACCTTTCCTTCATCTCTAAAGCTATCAGTGTTGTACGTCTCTGATATTCCTACCAGAGTGATAGATAGATAGATAGATAGATAGATAGATAGATAGATAGATAGACAGATAGATAGATGATAGATAGATGATAGATAGACAGACAGATAGATGATAGCTACAGATAGATCAATAAATCCTTCCTTCCCTCTCTTTATCTTTTATCTTCTGCTTCTCCTATTTTTCATTCTCCTCTATTTTTTTAATAAATTCAATTTACATCTTGGTCACAGGCTCCCCCCTCCTCTCCTACAAGTCCCACTCTCCCTCCTGCATCTTCTCTTCCCTATTCCTCAGAATAGGGGGCACCCCTCTCCCAACCTAGACACTCCAGCTCATCTATTCACATGAGGACTGAGTTCTTCTTCCTCCCCCTGTGGCCTTGTAAGGAAGTCCCATCAAGGGGAAGTGGTCAAAAAGCAGGCAACATAGTTTGTGTCAGAGATATCCCCCATCGCTCTAACTAGGGGCCAACATGAAGCCTAAGATGTCCTTTGGGCTTACCTTATTGAGGTCCGTGCATTGTCTGTAGTATGCCTATCCTGTTTTATATGGCTAAAATCCACTTATAAGTAAGTATATACCATGTGTGTCTTTCTGGGTCTGTAGTACCTCACTCAAGATGATCTTTTCTAGTTCCATCCATTTGCTGCAAATTTCATGATTTCCTTGTTTTTAATGGCTGAGTAGTATTCCATTGTGCAAATGTACCAGTTTCTTTATCCATTCCTCAGTTGAGAGACATCTAGGTTGTCTCCAGTTTCTGGTTATTATGGGTAAAGCTGCTATGAACATGGTTGAGCAAATGTCCTTGTTCTATGGTGGAACATCTTTTAGGGTGTATGCCCTAAACACCAACAAACCAAATAATCCAATATAAAAATGGTGTACAGAGCTAAACAGAGAATTCTCAACAGAGGAATATTGAATGGCAGAGAAACACTTAAAGAAATTCTCAACATCTTTAATCATTGGAAATGCAAATCAAGATGACTCTGAGATTCCATCTTATACCCTTCAGAATGGCTAAGATCAAAAACGCAAGTGACAACACATACTGATGAGGATGTACAGAAAGGGCAACACTCCTCCATTGCTGGTGTGAGTGCAAATTTGTACAAACACTTTGGAAATCAATCTGGCGCTTTCTAGAAAACTAGGAATAGCCATACCTCAAGACCCATCTGTACCACTCCTGGGCATATACCCAAAAGATTCTCCTCTACTTTTAAGGTCCTTGTGATTGCGCTAGGGCTACCTCACCATGTTAATCTGTTTTGAGGTCCATTTACTGGAAATCTCCATTCCCCCTTTATCGTGTAGCCTACATTTGCACAGGTCCCATAGTGTGTTAGTTACTTTTCTGAACCCTGTAATGAAATGCCTTCCAGAAACAACTACAGAAAGCAAGTTGGCTCATGGTTTCAGAGTTTTTAATCTGTCATGGGAAGACATGATGGAACAGCTTATGTCATGGTGGACAGAAAGAAGAAAAAGGAGTCCAGGAAGGGGATAAAGCAAGAAATAGCCCTAAGGAACATTCTCTAATCATGTACTTTCTATGGTTAAGCCCTACCTCCTAGAGTTCCTGTATCCACCCAAACAGCACCACCATTTTAAAATGGAGTCTTCAACACAGGAGCCTCAAGGGACACTCCATATTCAAACCAGAACAGAAGGAGCAGTGGGTCATCTTCGCAGTGCCACTGTCTCGACTGCAATAGGATCCAATCATCATCATCCTATGGCTCTGCAATACAAACATGACAGATTGTGTACAGCTAGGACAGTACCGTGGTGGACAGTTTCTTTGCTGGTAGCCTGCAGAGGGATCTGATGCAGTTTTTCTCCCCGTCTACTTCACAAGACACAACTACCAATTGCCCTCTCTCATCACACATCCCACTGCATCTTTAAGGCAGCCTAGGCAGGGACACAAGATGTGCAGACTGAAGAATCTAGCTGGAACTAGAATAGAAGTAACAGGGAACTAAGAACTTCGGGGAGTAAGAGCATAAGTGAGACACCACGTTACCAGCAGGACTCCATGTTTTTTCTGTCCTCAAATTCAGACTAAAGACTGAAAGACAGGTTCCATAATGTATTCATTACTGGTTTCCCTTCATTTCCCTTCCTAGGTCCAGTGGTGGATGCTTTCCTCAGAGAAGAGAAGACTATAACTGTCAGAGAATTAAAAATTTGGGGAGCAGTCTTCAACCAGGAGCAGACAGAAGCCAGTAGGCAAATTCTGTAGTACCCTCATCCGTTTGAGACGATCCTGAATCAAATCGTCCTTTGCGGAACCATTAACCATTCATGCAGCCAGGGTAAGCAACTTGTCACAATTGGCCAGGGAGTCTCACCAGTCAAGACTATGTATCCACCACAAAAAGAATATCTCAGTCGTGGGAAAATGGGATGTTTGGCTGTTGTAAACATTATTTGTTCGTTTCCCTGGCTCTCTTCTTTAACCCTTTCATTTTACAAACACCCCGCGTTACTTCCTGATATTGCTTCCAAGCAAACTACTTATGCCCAAATATTCATCCCAAGGCCAGGTTTGGGAACAACCAAACCATTATAAACTCTGTGGTCCAATTTATGCTTAACATGCAGAGCTAGGTCACCATGGCCACACATGCTGTGCCCCCCTAAAACTCAGGGCAGGGGGTGGTTGGTAGCCATTCCGAAAGACTGGGTTGCAAATATGCTCTCTGGCAGAGTGTGTGGCAGGTCCTAATAACAGCTGGTATCTGAGGCCCTCTGTCAGTTTGTGGTAAGATTAAACTCTCCTTTCCCCACCTCCCACCACATGGCAAGAGAAGGCACATATTAACGAAAAATTAAAAAAAAAAAACTTCCCATAAAGAGGGGCAGGTTTAATCCTCCCCAGCCCTTTGCCTCCTCCTCACCCTAGCCCTGCCCTGCCCTTTTCCAGATGTTCCCACTTAGTCATGGTGGGGGCTGAGCAGGGGATGAACAGCATGACTTTGCCTGAACACCCTTCACAATCGATTGAGCTGTGGCAGCTGGGCTTGCCCCCAGATGGGGACAGTTCAGTGCAGACAATGATTATACATGGGAAACCAGAGAGCCTTTGGGACCAGACCACAATGGCTGGCGCCTCTGTGATTCTCTCTCAGCTTCAATTAGCAGCTCTGAAATTAGGAAGAGCTCTCTGAGCTTTGACACTCCTCCCTCAGACACCAGTTAACCTCACCTGGGAGACAGCCTGCCCCAGGGAGAGGAGGCAGCCCAAGCTGCGGACATCTGCACAATCCTAATGAGGCTGGCCCGGGATGGAGCTCAGCTAATTGCTCCAATCGGCCGTGATGTCTGGCTTCCAGCTGCCATGTCTGGCAGCACCATTTGGATGTCTTGAGTTTACTGTAAGGTTGGGATTGAGAGGCCCTTAGGAATAGTGACTGTAAGCTGGGATTCATGCTGAAGCAATTCAGGGACATTTGTTGCAGGTGAAGAATTGTGGGATAGTAAAACAAAAATATCACAGCTTGCTGTCATCTTAACCAGGAAATTCATAGTCCCCAGCCAAGATGGACCATCCCAGGAACACTGAGCATGTGGTATGTGATCGCTGAAGCACAGGAAGGCCAGACAATGTCCTGCATGCTGAGCTGGGAACCTGGGTTCTCAAAGAGTAAGTTAACCAGATCAATGCTGTTCCTCATCCTGAAAAAACAGGATTCAACTTACCCACCCTACTCCCTGACCCTATTTATCCTGAAACTGACAAGCATAAGCTTCAGGCCTCTCATTAACACTACCATTTTCAAAGCCCCAGAAAGATCCCTAGCAGGAGTCCACATAAACTCACATGATAGGGTTTATTTTTGCATAAATTGCAAAAAGAAACAATAGTTCAACCACTCTGAGGTCCCCTATTACATGGAGGTATTAGCATTGGGGTGATTTAGTCCAGAGTAAACTAACTCCAGGGAATGCCCTAGAGTTTTGCCAAGGGGGCTCTATTTATGTGACTATAGGAGCAACTTCCAAAAATAGATTTTTTTTCTCCTCTACACTGACTATTGCATTATCACGGCATACAGGGGCCAGAGGACCAACTGTGACAGAAACACACCCTATAGTAGCTAACTGTATATCTTCACAGGACACAACCCAATCAAGCTCTGAAATCCAAGGAACCTCACACTAGTGTTTGAGTAGTTATTCAGCCATAGAAACGGAACTGTGTGGGGAGTATTCAGTTCTCATCAATACTTAAGCGAAATGAAAAATGTTCTCTCTTACCACACATTTCATAACTCAACATACATACCTATAAATGTGCTATACAATGACATTAGTCTCCGTGAAAGCAAAAGAGAATGCTCTAACAGCAGTGACAATTGCATTGCAACGAAAACATTTATGGTAGTTCGAGAAACAAGAATACATCAAAAGAGGCTCATCTTAAATGGGAGCAATAAATGGGATCTTTCACTGCTTTGATGGTTCAGTTTTAAAAGAGAAGAAAGCTATAGGATGGTGAGAGGACCAGTTTAATTTTGCTGACCTTACTGTCATTGAATAACAACAAAACTCATGAAGCCACAAAGCAAGAATAGCAAATTGGTTAATGGGTGCAATCAGTTCAAGAAGTATTTAAAATCAGCCAAGAAGGCTTTATCAACAACAACCAAAGAAAACTTGATTAAAAGATGACCAAGGACTTTAATAGATGTCTCTTCAAAGAAAATGTACACATGACCAAAAAGCCCACGAAAGGATGCACAACATCACGAATCATTAGATAAATATGAATTAAAACAATGTTGTAACTTCAAATTTAGGAGGATTGCTATCAGGAGAGTGAGAGTGAAGGGGGTGGGTGACAAGTGCCGGTGAAGATGTGAAGAAACTGGGATCTTTGTGGAACTGTTGGGAATGTAACTTGATGCAACCTCTGTGAAAAACAATATAGTCATACCTTCCAACACCAGCTGAATTACTCCTGATCCAGCAACTGCTCTTCTGCTGTGGACTCAAGAGATCCAGAAGCAGGGTCTCAAGAAGATGCTGTTTATGTTCACAACAGTCTGATTCTCCACAGTCAAAAGATAGAAGCAAGCCAAACATCCACCACCAGATCAAAGAATACACAAAATGCTGTATATGGATACAATAGATTAGTAATCACTATTTTAAAGAAAGAGACTTCTCAGACATGTGCCAACATGGATACATCTTAAGGACATGTGGTGGCTTACGCCCTGAATTCCAGCACTGCAGGAGGCAGAGACAAGCACATGTTTGGGACTTCAAGGCCAGCCTGGTCTGGTCTACAGAGCAAGTCCAAGACAGCCAAGGCTACACAGAGAAACCCTGTCTTGGCAAAAGAGTGGTGGTGGTGAAACCTTATTATTCCACTTACGGGAGATACCTAGGGCAGTCAAATTCATAGTGATCCGAAGTAGGGTGGTAGTTACCAGGGACCCAAAGAAAGAGAAATGAGGAGTGCTTCCAAGGACACAGAATGTTTGGCTTTGTAAGACAAAGAGCTTTAGAGACTGACCACACAAGGTGAGTGTACTTAACGTTACCAAACTGTGTTAAAGTGGTTAGGATACAAAGCTTTCTCTTTTATGTATATTACTAGGATTGGAAACTTCTAAATTAAAAAAAGAAACTAGAAATGTCTTAAATTTAATTTTTGTACTTTGTTTCACGTATTTGAGTGTTTTGCCTGCATTTATGTGTGTGTGCAGTACATGTGTGCCCGGTTCCCACAAAGCTCCAAAGAATCTCCTAGAATAGAAGTTCTAGGTGGTTGTGAGCCACTGCGTGAGTGCTGGAAACTAAACTTTAGTCCTCCACAATAGCAGCAAGTGCTCTTAACTGGTGAGCCATCTCTCCAGTCCATAGAAATGCCTTAAATCTTAGAGCTCATCTATGAGAGAAAAGTAATCAACACAGTCTCCAATACAATATTTTATAAATCTAATAAGTCATGACATTGACATTAACAAATTATAAAATTCATAGATTTCCCTCAGTACTGCAAAAAAAATCACAGAAAATATACCATGGGATCAATAATTTTTAGAAAGCAAGTTTTAAGGGTCAGAGAGATGGCTCGGGATTAACAGTGCTTACTGCTCTTACACAAGACACAAGTTTGGTTCCCAGCACCTAAAACCGCTGTAATTACTGTTCCAGGGAATCCAGTGCCAGCTGACCTCTGCAGGCATCTGGATGCACATGATACACATAAGCTCACATAGGCACTAATAAATAAATCAGTTTCATAGTAAGTTTCAACTAACAAACAGGGAACAGGAAAGACTGAACTAGTTTTTAATCTTAGTACAGAAAATAATACCAAATTATTGGTGGATTTAAAAAAAAAAGTAAGTAAGGGTACGTAGGAAACAAAGCATTATTAAAGGTATTCCGGTCATGAATTAACAAAATTCCTGTCTTATTGTTTGTATTCTGTTACGTTAGTGATATTTTATAAGCATATTTGAATTTGTTATTTTTGGTGTTATTTCTTTTCTTACCATAACTTGAGGATTCACTTTTATATGGAATGTCACACCCTTTTCCTGAAGAGGGTTCCCAGCTGCCTAATTTCATGGATATAAGATTCTTTCCCCAAACTTGAGTATGTCCTCACTCAACATAGCAGTGATCTTGGGGACCACTGAACTTTGGTTTGTATCCACTTCATAACAGAAATTAATCTGAAGGAATTACATGGCTGCAATATTCTGCCTCTGTGGTCTACAATTCCTCTGATTACAAACTTGGTCTTGGTTGCTCTATCTTCCAATGAGGAGAAATTCCTTGAAACTCAATACTTCCCATAGGTGAACAGGAGGCACACAGAATCAACACAAAACCAAAGGAATTCTGAAAACCCAAAAGTCATAAAGAGAATAAACCAATTCTCACTGAATTATTTACCTCAAGATTTGTATTTTCCTATCTCCCTTGACCCCATTCAACTGCCTTTTAGTAGAAATTGTCATGAGATAGCAAAGAGCTGCCTATGGGGAACGTGTGAAGAGAGCCAAGCTAATTTGGATCTGTTGGATAAATAAGTATTCACTTGAGACCTACTCGGCAGGAAGGGTACTTGGGGTTCCTTGGAGAACGGATGAAAGAAAAGGTAATTAAGAGTAATTAAGCTACCACTCCTAACTTAGATCTTTCTTCTTGGTGGGGAAAAGCATTCAATTATTAATCCAATAGAGTAGTAGAGCTTGAGTGTACTATGACACTGTCCTCGGGGGGTAAAATGGAAAGTAAGATGGATCCATTCAAGACATTGATAGATTAGCACAAAGAAATGACCACAAAAGCTGAGTCAAAACCTATTCGTAGATTTCAGGCACAGGCAGCTGATGGAAGGAGATGAGATTCACTGAGATGAGAAAGGCAGAAAGAAAAACAGGGTGGAAGGTACAGGTAACATCAAGTTCTTGTCCACTCAAGTGGAAGAAGAGCGATTTGTAAGGCATCCAGATAGAGATGCCAAGTCGATTCATGATTACATAATTCTGGAACTCCAACAGGAGGCTTGGTATCTAACTATAAATCTGTGGCTTATCAGAATAATGATAGTATTTAGGTCATGAGATTAGACTAGATCATCCAGAAGGAAGTAGGGAGAATAAAAAACAGGGTTCGAGAACACAAGAAGTAGAATGAAGAAGTTGCCAAAGCTGATGTACTAAAAACACAGGACAGCCAAGGGAGAAAAAAATTACATTTTTATTCTAAATAAACATTTAATTTAAAAAATATGTGTGACACGTAAAATCCAGGAGAAGAAAATTACTTTTTAAAAAGTACTGTGAAAACGGTCCACTATGCCAAATGCAGCTGACAAATCTTACAAAACTAAGTTTTTGTCCCTGTGTTATCAAATCACCTACACAAATAAAGGTGCCCAGCATGCATGCACCACTTAGAAGAAAAGGGGACTTGTCCAATGTCATAAAGGAAGTCAGTATGTAAGGTTGTTTCTGGTTATAACATTTGACACTATTAATGATACTCTGCTATGCTTCAGACAGGAGCCTAGCATAACTGTTTTCTGAGAGGCTTCATCCAGCAGCTGATGGAAACAGATTCAGAGACCCACAGCCAAACATTAGGTGGAACTCAGGGGGTCTTGTGGAAGAGTGGGAGGAAGGACTGAGGGAGCTGGAAGGGTCAAGTACTCACAAGAAGACCTACAGAGTCAACTTACCTGGACCCATGGGGGCTCACAGAGACTGAATCACCAAGCAAAGAACATGCATGGGCTGGACCGAGGTCCCCTACACATATGTAACAGATGTACAGCTTGGTCATCATGTAGGTCCCCTAGCAACTGGAGTACAGGCTGTCTGTGATACTGTTGCCTGCCTTTGGATCTCTTTCCCCTAGCTGGGTTGACTTGTCTGGCCTCAGTGGGAGAGGATGCACTTAGTCCTGCTGCAACTTGATGTGCCAGGGTGGGTTGGGACCCATGGGGGTACCTCTTCCTTCTCTGAGGAGAGAGGGAGGGGGCAATGGGGGGTGAGGGTAGGTCTTGGAGGAGAGGAGGGAGGGGCTTCAATCGAGATGTTAAGTGAATAAATAAACAAATAAATAAAAACTATAGTGATTGAGTCTTTTAAGACTCAAAAGGTTACATATCCTTCTTTGTGAATCCTTCCTTAAACATTGTGCCTCATTCTATTAAATTACTTTACTAGTATTCAAGTCTGTCCTTTGAAAAAGTAATAAATTTTTATTCTAAATAAACATTTAATTTTAAAAATATGTATGGTATGTAAATTTGGTATATCACTGGTTTTTGTTTATTGAATTTATTGAATAAACATCTCAAAAAATTAAAAGTAAAGCTCCACAGTAAATTTATTCAATACATGAACAAAAACCAGGACTAACTCAAACTAGCTCAGCAGATTCTTCAGAAAAAAAAAAAAAAAAACCTCAGAGAAGAATCTTTCTATATAGAAACCGATTCAACTTTTTTTTAAATAACAGTTTTTCATACTTCTTTGACCATAGATTTCTATTTGGTGAGACATATATCACTACCATCTGGAGTTCATGCTACTTGGATTTTCTTTTTTAAATAAAAGTGTTAGCATTAAAATGGAGCTAGAAACCCCTAATGGATCTCCTGCTCACTCCCATGGCTGTGTTGAGAGCTGTGCAGATGACAGATGTTCTCAGCCCTTCTTGTGACTCCTGAAAGACGCTTATTATTTATGACTTCAGCTCTGCGATGTGATTGCTGTCGTTAATAATGATGGTTTAGCCCCAAGGCTGGAAAGGTGGCAGGTCTGGAGTCTCTCTCGCTTAGCTTGACATTCCTGTGATACAGGAGTTGGGACTGTAAAGCTCAAAGCACTTGGACTACCACAGGGGGTGCTCAGTTTAAAATTCTTTCCTATTCAAGAGCAAGAGTTTGGTGGGGCCCCGGGTAGGGGTCTTTCTTGAACTTTGGAAACAACGTATGCTGGCTAACAGATTGAAAGGAAGAGCTCCTGGGGACCGTGGAACAGAACAACCATGTTCATTAAGAGAACCAGGAAGCAGCCATGGGGGTCTTGTCCATCCACAACTTGGCAGGACACAAAGTATTTTACCAAAAGGAGTCTCACAGCTGGAAGAAGCAGGTGCCGACAGGATGAGCCTGTGCAAAACTGGAGAGAGATGAAGGCAGGAAGGAAATTTGATTTTCCCAAGTTCCAAAAGGGAGGGGGTATTCTAGGAGGAGGCAAGAAGAGAAGCAGAGAGAGGCTGAAGCTGATTTAAGACTTGAAATAAATATCCTTAACCAGTAAATAACTGTCGTTCTGCATTTTAACAAGTTAATGGGCAAAAAGGCCCAGTATTAACTGAACCCAGGCCTCCAACAGAGGGGAGATTACCAGTTGCTGAGCAGGGAGAACTAAACCAAACACAGTGCTCACGTCCTGCATTTCCCCAGAAGCGAACCCTGTTGCCAGGAAAAATCTTTCTGGATTTTCCCCTCCATGTTCTCTTCCTAGCATCTCTCTTCTCTGGATAGTGAGGGAGGCTTTCAGACCTGGCACATAGCCTGCAGTTCTGAGATGGTTAGCAGCATATGGTGAAGGCCTTCATGGAACAAAGAGGGATGGTTCTTAAAAACCAGCAAGCACGGAGGCATCCTCCATAGAAAGGTACATGTGCCTGCCACATTTGCAGAAAGCTGTAGGGTTCACCCTTCATCTCACTGGGTTCAATGAAATGGTGAAGAGTTACATTTCCTCCTTTACTTTTTCTGTTCTTTGGAACTGATGTTTTAAATGCTCAAATGTGATATCTTAAAAGACTGAAGTTCAACAAGATACTTCAGATCAAATGAGTTATATTTTAAAAACCAACACATGATGAAATTGGGAAGTGAAATGTGTGATTCCCTAGAAAGACAAGGTCCACAGAAATGAAGGCTGAGTTGGCTTCCTTTTCTTTCGTGGGTATTAGACCCTCCAGATAAAACACTCTAGAAGATTCTGGAAGAAGATTTATGTGTATGCATTTAAAGGTGAAGGAAATCACACTAGAAATCACACATTCTTTTCAATATTTAAGCAGCAATGGGCACCCTGCAAACTAATACTCACAATCATTATTGTATGTGGTCCTCAAAATAATCCCATAAGTCAGGCGGTAGCATTAGCCTCATTTTCCGGTTGAAGAAACTAAGGCTCAGAGACCTTGAGGAGGGCAGGGTTCAGGTCACACAGTGGATAAGCAGCTATGCGTGACTCTGCTTTCCCTAATCTTCCTGAAGAAAGGCTCTCAGAAGCGCTCTCTACAGGACTCCAGAAACATACTCAGGCAACCTCTAGAGCTTATTAAAAATGGAGGAGCACCTTTTTTTGTCCCATGCTCCCTAATGTGAAATGTAGGTGCTCCCCATACAACAGACCTCAGTTCCTATGTTTCTCATATACTGTGCTCCCTCCTTAACCCTAAAACCTAATCTTTTTAGGTCAAGCTGCTGAATTTATTGGGGAAACTAGAAATGTGTAAAAAGTACAGTTCCCATATCTGCCTTTCCTGCCCATTCCTTTCCTAATGATCCTTCCCCCAAAAGACACAGCTCTCTTGAGTTTAAAAATTGTTATGAAAAAAAGTTAAGGAAAGAACACCATAAATGTATCTGTTATTCTTCAGACACATCATGTAAGGTGTCTTGTTCTCGCAGGCTTTCAGCCCCAACTCTTATATCATCTCAATTTTTCCTGACCCCTTTTCAGCAAGGGCCAGAAATCAATTCAGCATGTCGCATGGAAAAATTGATATATTCAAACTTCTATGAAAGATTGCCTATAGTCCTTTACATCAATCTTTATGCTGCCTTTCTCCATCTGAATCACTCTTTATTCCCCATCCAGAGACTTTCAAGGTTTCTTCACTGATTCTAAGATTAGCTACAAATTTCTTAGTAAATCATGTCAGAATTCTTTCACTCAGAACGTGTTCAGGCAGTTCTTACATGGACATCTGGATGTACTGATGAAATGAGATGGCTGGGTAGATGGATATATGAATGAGCGAATGGGTATATGGATGGGTGGAGGGACAAACAGGTCTAATATCTTAAAATTAGAACATTTGCTCTGTGTCTATAGAACAGCAGTGGTCTTCCATCTGTAGCTGAAAAAATAATTAAGTATTTCATCACCTCTCCCTAAATATTCCCACACATACATACAACTATGTCACTATTGCCATATAAGCATACAATACTTTATGGGTAATAATCTTTCCAACAACCCAGAGGGTCCTCTGCAAGGGTCACATTCTAAAATTCTAAAATTGGGAGACCCACCTCTAATTTCTACATTTAATGACCAATATTGCTCAAGTAAAGAAACTTCCTTCCCAGGCCTCTATTTCTTAGCTTATGTAATTAGTGCCTTTCAGATTTGGAACAGAGACTGGAGCTCAAAAGCACACCACCACCACCATGCACATTTGGTTGGTAAAAAGAAACCCTCTCCAATATCCCTACTTAACCAAAGACCTTGAACTTCTTAACCTCTTGCTTCCCTGCACTGAGATTACAGGTGTATGCCAGCACATCCACTTGGTTTGTGTGGTGCTGGAGATCAAACCTAGGACTTCACACATGCTAGGCAAGCACTCTACCAACCGAGCTTCATCTCATCCTACTACTGTTACTTTTTCTGAGTGCATAATCACTCCCTAATGATCGTTGCTTAAGCACCAGTGAGGGAATAAGTGAGTCCAAAGATTCTTCCTTGTTTATTTTCCTCCCAAAGCCCTCTTACCCACCTTCGACTCTAGGAGAATTTCTCTGTGAAATAGAAAGGACACATTATGACAAAGTCTAAATACCCCCAAATGCATTCTTATCAACCATCTTTAGGATACTGGCTTGAGCATGTCCAGAGATGTTCCTATCTGCTGTCTTTATGATATAAGGTGAACATACCCAGAGGTGTTCCTGACTGCCATTTTAATCCTTTAAACATTATACCCTGTAACCTTGAGCTCCCCAGTGTTTCTACTATCTTTCTTTCTTGAACTCTGACCTTAAGCTGAGCGTGCCACTTAAATGAGTATGCTCCAGATTGAGCCTGTCCTGAGAGTGCTTTCCTGTGTGAATTCAGGCTCCCAGGATAAAGTGTTCCTTTCATTCAGAAAGGCATTACTTTGGAAATAACTCTCATACCCTTCTTGACCTGCTGGAACTCACCTCAGCTGATCCATAACACACCTATTGTGAATAGTGCTACAGCAAACACAGGCATGCAGGTGAAGGAGGAGGAGGAGAAGAAGAAGAAGAAGCTGGATAAATGAAAGCAACAAACAGAACAGAAATTTTACCCAGTCGGTTGAAATTATTACAACACTCTAGTAATGCTTAAATATACCTTAAAAAGAGAGTAAGAACAGAAAACCTACAAAGTAATGTAAGATAAACAGAATAGCTTCCCCCAAACGATTCCCCTGATCTTTACTCCTAGAATTTGATACTGCTGTGTTACATGATAAGTTAATGCTGCCATAACAAAGCACAACAGGCTGGGAGTCTTAAACAACAGAAATGCATTGTATTACAGTTCCAGAAGCTGGAATCCCAAGATCAAAGTGTCCCTAAAGCCTCTCTGCTAGCTTAAACATTGCCCACCTATTGCCGCTTCCTGCAACCTTGGCCTCTGTACACATGCCTCTCCGGCATCTCTCTGATTATCTAAATACACTCTTCACATAAAGACACTAGTCAGATTAGATGAGAGCCCACCCATATACTTAAAATGAACCCACTTAACCCTAAGTTTCTCTTTAAAGGATCTAGTTTCCAAAACAGTCACTTTCTCGGATGCTAGAAGTTAGACCTTCAACATACAAACAAGATAAAGGCACATGTACGTGGCAAGGGAAAATTAAGGTTGCAATCCGGAGTTACTCAGCTGCCCTTGATCGAAACGGGAACATCATCCAGGTACAGCCAATGCAACTGCAATCCACAGAAGTTCAACGGGAAACCCTGAGCACTGGCTTGAGGGAGAGCAATGCCTGAGCAATAGCTTGACCGAGCCATTTCTGTCTTCTAGTGGCGCAGAGCCAAGGAATGGAAGCAACTTAAAAATCATTGAAGAGTCCCCAGCACTACCCCTAGAAAGAATGTTGTACCTTGACTTCAGCCAAGTGACACCTTTTCAGATTCTGATCTCTGAAACTATAAGATAATAAACTTATGTTGTTTTAAGCCACTAAATTTACATAGCTTGCCATAATAATAGAAAATTAATACATAGTGTATATGAAAGGATTAAGACATGATGTGAGTAGCATTTCAAGTAACTGATAATGACATGTTAGTTAGTAAAGGATAAACAATTAGCTACTCGTCCCGTTAATAAACAAACTCATTTATCTATGCCACATTATTCATAAAAATAAAGCCCATATTTAAGACCTTAACAATGTACACATGGAGCTACTGGAAGCAAAAAATGAGAACATGTTTATTACTTTAGAATTGGGAAGGAGAAAACTTCCAAAAATTAATAAACTTTACAATCTTAAAATCTAAAGCATTTGTATTAAAGAGATAATCTAAGAAAAAATCAAAAGACAAACAAGAAAAACTTGGAAAAGAACATTTGTAAAATTCATCTATTTACAATGTTTCTTTGTCTTATTTTTCTTCTTGACAGCGAACATTAATTATTTCAATAATAATAGTTAAGGGGAAGAGGTAGAAAGACTCTTCTCCAGGATCCTTCCACCCCTCCTCATCCCCAAAGAAATGGGTTAGGATGAGGAGAAAACCCAAATCACTATAAGAATACAAGGTTGTGTTTTATAAAAGACAAATTTTGATTGTTCAGGGGCAGCTCTTCACTCCATCTTTCTCACACCTGTGTGGTGAGGCCGGGTCAGCCAGTGTTGTGTGGACAAGACTCCTGAAGAACTGGCCTATTTGGTAACTCCTGGAGACATGTCAACTGTCTGGTTGTCTCTCCATTACCCTCCCCCCCTCAAACCCACTACATTCCCTGTCCTCTCTTCATAGTTGGGTGTGTCTGTGTGTCTGAGTTCTAGCCAATGGGACCAGTGGACATGCCCAACCTCCCACCCCACTATCAGACGACAGGCCTCACCTAGCACTGCAACTTGGAGTTGTTAGGTCCAGCAGGGTGTCATGGTTACCTTCAATTACCAACTTGACACACATAGGAGAAAGGAAAGTCAGTTGAGGAGTTGCCTCTATCAGACTGGCCTGTGTGTATGTCTGTGGGGTAATTCTTAATTGCTAATTGCCATCCCTCCCTGGGCAAGTATCCCTGCTTTGCATAAGGAAAGTCAAGCCAATTGAAGCAGCATTCTTCCATGGTTTCCAGGTTCCTGCCTTTAGCTCCTACCCTGGCTTCCCTCGATGAGGGACTTTAAGCTGTGAGCTGAAATAAACCTTTACACTCCCAAGTTGCTTTTGGTCAGTATTATCACTGCAGCAGAAAAGTGACCAGAACACAGGGAGTGTTTTGTCACTGTTAACAGTAAAGTCATTTGGACACTGGCTTCCTTCGATATCTCCAACATCATGACGTATGGGCTGGCATCCTTCTCTATTGTTTCTGCATTGTATGCGTAAGCCTGTGTTGGGATGAAAGGCTCCAAATACCAAGACAATGAGTTCCAGAACTGAGTCAAGGATCACACGGTGAGTTGATGAGCCAGAGAAACAAAGCTTTAGGAAAATTAATACTCACAGGGGAGAATCTAGCTGTACTTGTGGACTTCTCTCCTTGTGACCCTAATTCATAGGGCATTTTGTTAAGATGAAGGACCCTCGTTTTATATTTTGTATTGGTTTTTTTTCCATTTTTTTTCTCCCAAGAAGAATAAAAAAATAGATAATAAGTGCACTGTTGGAACCTACTTGAGGAGAGTCTAGGCCACCTCACCTATTTGCTATTTGCTTGGGAGACCCTCCTCATTTTCCAAGTATGAGAAATTTGTCTTCTGCCCACTGGCTTCCATGTCAGGTTATACAACAGCTGGCCAGCTCACGGTGGCCCCAAGCATGCACGAATATCATCTTACACGGAGGGGCTATCTGACACAAGATCTTGCTGCATAGCTGAGGAAAATATCCCGACAGCCACAGAAAGGTAAATACAGACCCTAAACTCAGGCCAGCTGGGCCCAGCAGCAACAGGGCCCTTTGCCTGGCAGCTGTGAGACAGTTTTCAAATATAAACACACTCCTCCGCCTTCTGCTTTCCCCTCTCCCTCTCCTCTCTGTTTTCTTTCCTAAGGATTAAGAGATTTCATTTTCATTGTTCCATAGATGGCAAGGGAGGTCTCCCTGAGCCAGCTCCAAGCACTGTGCGTTCCTTATGGTTTGGAAACCACTTGAAATGCTCTGTCTCCTCCTCCTGTGGCCCATGCTGTACCTCAACTCCTTAGACTTCTATCAGAGTCCTGGGAAGGCTCCTGCAGAAACTGTATTTCCCAAAATACACCAGGACCATCTGGAAGGCAGAGAAGGTCAATAGGCCTTTGCCTTCCTATGTAAGAGGGAATAAATATCAAAAACATGGGCAGAAAGGAGTGTCAGTTACTTCTAATGGCCCTGCTAGATTGCCTTAATGACTCGGTGAATTCATGAAGCAGCTCTGAACCTATGTCAAAGGTGCCACAAGGAAAAGACAGTAAACACGTGGACAGCATCTGCCTAGACTTCATTTGCCCTACCTTCCATTCATTCCCTGTCCTGTGCCCTGGGAATCTAACCTCTAGAAACAGCTTCTTCCCTGATGGATTCCACCAGTGACTGCTGCAGGTTATGACTAGAGATCGGAAGATGAAAGAAGTTGATCTGGTGCTACATTTATAGGAGTGGAAGTAGCCACGATGTTCATAGCACAAGCTCCCCACCCAGACCCCAAGCCATCTACTCTCAGCCCACTCAGGAATCCCAGGGAACACTATTTATTCCTCTCACAGAGCAACCTAGAGAAGGCTGTGGCTCCTTGATGTTGCTCATCTTCGATGTCCCGTCCCCCACACTACATCATTTTAAATATCCTACACACACTTCTTCCAGAAGCCTCTGTATCAGTCTCTTTTTTTAAGATTATTTTTATTATTTTCACTTATGTGTATGTAGCAGGGGCAAGGGGGTATATGAGCAAGTGTCGATGTTCCTGAAGAGGCCAGAGGTATTGGATGCCCTGGAGCTGGGGTTTTAGGAAGTTCTCCACCCAACATGGGTACTGGGAATCAAACTCTGGTCCTCTGCAAAAGCAGCAAGTAGTCTTAACCACTTTCGCCACCAAGCCATCTCTCCAATCCTTGAATTCATTCTTTTTGTTGGGGGCACATGGGATGGATGCTGTCTCCTGCCATAGTCCCCACCTAGTGTACCAGGCGCTATCAGTGCACATACAAAGGCTTAAAAAGTAAAGACTATGAAGTCATCCTGTGATCAGAAGGGCTTATCATTCCAACCCAGATGACTACTGGAGATGTTTCTAGAACAGTGCTTCTCAGAGTATGATTAGCCTCATCTGAGAGTGTGATATAAATGCAGATTCTTAAGTGTGTCCCCATAACCACTCAACCAGAAATTCCTGAAACAGGGTCCACCATCTTTGCCCCAGAACTATGGGAGCTCTGGAGCCAATGATACATCTCTGTCACATCCCAAGGGAAGGCAGATGAGGGGGTATGGTAACCAGATGTTTCTAAACCATGAAAGTTGACTGCTTGTCCTTCTTGGACATCCATAGATGAGCCTCAAGATGGTCTTTATGACTTGGGTTGTGGCTTAGACTAATGAAATCACAGTGAAAGGACAGCACTTCACTCCAGTTGCAGCAAAAGGCCAGATGCCTCTTGATGCATTCAGTAGCGAGGGGGAATATACCCACTCCCCTCTCAGATGCTTTGCACATAAACACCTAAGCTCAGAACAGGCTCTCTGTCCTCAAATATCAACCAGCACCTTAGCTGAAAATCCTGCCTAAGTGCTGTCTCCCAGCTGTGCCTAGCTATATCACATGGACTGAAACACTGTGGTTTGGAAGGTTTTCTCCTCTATTTTGCTCACATGGGGTCCATTCCCACCCTCCTCAAGGCATTTACTAGAGAACCAGTTCACATGTGTAATGGAAACCCATGGCTCCAGCCAGAAAAACAGATTGCAGTTTAGATCACACAACCAATTTTTTTCTGTAGCAGCTGCCGACCTACAACCAGATCCTTCATTCTGCATCTGCTCACTCATTTGTGAAATGAGAACAATGAGATCTGCCTTGGAGGGTGAGGTAGAAATTAATGGAAATGACATAGAAGCAATGCTTAGCATAAGTGATGACACATACTTGGAGTCCACCAAGTGGGGTCCCTTTCCACTCCTCTCCTTGAAGACAATAGCCCTGCATTTCCCATGAGGAATTGCTAGGGTACACTGCAGAAGGCAGAACGAAGGGTTGGACTCTCTGTACTAGGCCTAGCCTGCCATTTGCTATCTTTGTGTCTTCAGACAATTTCTTGTTCTTACCTACCTTATACTTAAATCTTAGCATCCAGAAAGCCAGCTTGTCACTGCCTTCCCACTCTTTAGATGTCTACTCCAATTCATTTTTTAAATTATTCATTATTAACATGAATATGAATTAACTATTCATTCTTAATTAATTATTAATAATATCATTACCATATATTCCAACCAATAGATTGAGATTTAATCCCTATTGAGTATGAGTAAACAATGGCAACTGGACAGAATTTTTGAAATTGGAACCATGTTACTATGCTTCTTTGAATATTTCTCCTTTAAATGTTGGAAAAAACTAGCACGTATTTTGGGCAAGAATTTAGACAATAGCAGCAAGAAGGCTAGCAACGGTGGCGACCAAAGTGTAGCTGGACCTGAAAGACTTACAAGCAATCCCAGCACAGAAGGACAAATTGCACAGTCATACTTATATGTGAAGGCTTTAAAACCTAACCTCGTGGAACAGCTAAAAGCAGTGACCATGGGTTGGGGGAGGAGGTGAGCAGTAACAGGGGATTAGAAAAGGAAAATGCTAAACAAAGGGTACAGAGTTTCAGCAGGGTGAGAGAAATAAATTTCACGAATCCATTTCACTGCACAGCAATCACAATTAATGTGTTCACGCATTTTCTGTTGCTATCGGGAAACACCTAGGCCAGGTGTTTATAGAGAAAGGAAGTTCATTTAGCTCAGAGTGTTGAAGGTACATACAGCATGTTATCAGTTTGAGTAAGAGCATCCCTGATCTCATCATCTTGTCCAAGAAAGCAGGAATAAAGATCACATGATGAGACTGAAAGCTGGAGAAGGTGTGGCCAGACCTACCTCCCAGTAGGCCTCCTCCCTCTCCCCCTTTTTACTTCTGAATATATGTTGTTATTGTTTTTTTTACTTAAAAATTTTTTTTCTATACCATATTCTCCCTACCTTTTCTCTGCCATCAACTCTAAACATCATCATACTGGAGACCAGCTCCCTGACACATAAACCCTTGAGGAATAAACTATATCTGAACCAGAGCAATTGATAATAATGTGTTGTAAATTTCAAACTTTTAAAAAGAATACACTTTAGTATTTTTATTATACATACAAATATTAAGCTGGTATATGTTAGTTTGATTTTATCTATAATGTACACAGAGGTAAAAACATCATATTATATATCATAAATACACATAATTATTGGCCAATTAAAATAGTTCAATTCAGTGACAACAACAGCAACAATGACAAGAATCTGAAAGAAGAGAGCCTCAATTTGGCTGCTGACAGAACTTACAAGCCAGGTCAGAGCCAGGAACTGGGCCTTAGGAAGGTCCTTGCACCAAGTACTTCTCACTGTGAGTTTCACCACTGTCCAGAGAAGAGCTGGTCTGTTTCTCATCCCTGAAATGTTTCACAGCCATTGTCACCACCACCCACTTTGTTCTCGCCCTTCCCTGCCCTGAAAAGCCCTTCCTCCTTTCTTCCCCATCCAAGTCCTTCAGAGCCCAGCTCCATTCCCACTTCCTCTGAGACACTCCCTGGAGAATCAGTCCCCTTCTTACATCCTCCCCCACAGACCCCCTTGTAGCTCCTGGTCAAACGAAGGTCACTTGGTACAATGTGTCTTCATTCAGTGTAATGACTTCACATATACACTCCACATAGACACTTTTTCCTCTCCCCCAAACCAATCACAAGCTTCCCTCTGAAGATAAGAATCATATTTCCTATAGCTTCCAGGTCTGAAAGAAATTAGATGGATCCCCAAAAGAAACATAAAGAGTACATTAAAAAGGTTTTAACAGCAACCACATCCTTTGTACTGTATCTTTCAATCAACATGCCTATGTCCCTAGCTACTAGCTGCACCCTAATATTTTCAGATCCCTGACACACTGAAAATAAAAAGGGGAAAGGCAGGCACTCTAAATCTTCTGCTAATTGGCTGGGACTCCAAGCCCACCCTTGAAAGCCCTAGAGTCCTCTTCCACTCTCTGATAAAGCTCTAGCACTCTGCAATTGTTCACTCTCACCATAGTACATCATTGGATAGAGGTGTAAATTAAGATGGATTGCTCACCAAAGCTCCTGGGTTTTTTTCTGGTTGGCTATAAGTCAGCAGCCTTGTTAGTTGGTAGAGTCAGATTGAAATATGAGGCTCAGTTAACAAATATCTATATTAACAGGAACATACATAAAATTCTGAACTTTAAAAACAGACTCAGAATATTGAAAGATAATATAAGGTCAATGCAATTGATATAAAAATCAAGACCCACTATCTTAAGGAAGTTAAATCTCAACAAATATCAAAAATTGAAGTGACCTCTTAAATATCAGTTCATAATGCCATAAAATTAAAGATCAATAACAACTTTAAAAATCTACACAAACACATGGAGAGTAAACCTCTTAAACCAGAATCAAGACAAAGGCATCCACTCTTACCACTCCTACCCAATTCAGAGGACAAAGGCAAGAAAAAGTAATGAACAGGCTAAAAATTATCCATTTTTGCAGAAAATATGATCTTGTACTTAAAACACTCTTAGGCTGGGCAGAGTGGTGCATGCTTATAATCCCAGGGGAGCTAAGGCAAGAAGATCAAGACTTTAAAGCCAGCCTAAATGACATAGAGAGTTCTGGGGCAGTCTGTGTTACAGAAAGACCCTGTCTCAAAAACAAAAAGCAAAACAAAACCCTTTGATACAATAAGCACTTTCATCAATCTATCAGACTACAAACCCAACACATATTAAAACCAGCCTTTCTACATAGCAATCTGAAACACGTTAAATAAGAATTCAGGGGGAAACTCCCATTCACAATAAAATAAAATAAACCTGGGGATAAGCCTAACCAAGGAAGTGAAGGATTTTCACAATGAAAACTTCACAACATTGAGGACAGAAACTAAAGAAGCTACTAGAGAGTGCAAAAAGCTCCCATGTTCATGGATAGGCAGTCCTGCCAATCGAAAATTCCAGAACAAGAAAAAGTAACTCTAAAATTTATACAGAAGCACAAAAGACTTCTAGCAGCCAAAGCAATCTTGGCCAAAGAGAGAAATGCTGGAGGTATTATAGTATCTGCTCTCAAAGTCATAGTAACAAATACAACATGGCACTGGCGCAAAACCAGACACATGGCACAACGAATTACAATAAAGAACCCAGAAACAAAGCCATAGCCACAACCATCTAGGTCCCCCACAGAGGCGCCTGTACTAGTTTCCTTTTCTGTGGCTGTGGTAAAACACTGACCAAAGTTCATCTTAAGGAGTGAAGGTTTATTTGGCTTAAAGGTTACAGTCCATCGTCGAAGGAAACCAAGACAGGAACCAGGAGGCAGGAACTGCAGCACAGACCATGGAAGAACACTGCTTGCTTCCTCTGGGCTGCCCTGCTGCCATTCTTGTGAGGCCTAGGCCTACCTGCCTGACAATGGCACCCACTCAAGGCTGGGCCACCCTACATCACTTAGCAGTTGAGAAAATGTCCTGCAGATGTCCTCACAGACCAATCTGACGGAAGCAACTTCTCAATTGAGATTCAGTCTTCCCAAGTAGGATTAGATTTGTGTCAAGTTGACAAAAAAGAACTATGACAGTCCCAAAAACATATGTTGGGATAAAGAATGCCTCCTCAACAATTGGAGCTGGAAAACTGTATACCCATGTGTGGGATATTAAAACTAGATCTTCATCTCTCCCACTGTACAGAAAAAAAATTCAAAATGGATCAAAGACTTTAATATAAAACTTGGAATTTTTGCTAGAGAAAAATGTGGGGGAAATGCTATACTCTATGGGTAGCTAGCTGCTTTCTGGATGTGATTCTAATAACACAGGAAGTAGCAAGAATTGACAGATGGGATTGTATACAGTTTTAAAGAGTCTACATTTTAAAGAAGCAACCGGAGCTGGGGAGATGGCTCAGTGGTGCCCTGAGTTCTGATCCCCAGCACCAGAGTCAACAGCCTGGTATTGCTCCCTGCTGTAGCCTCGGCTTTGTGGTGTAGGGAAGAGACAAGTGTGTGTGTGTCCTCAGAGACTGCTGGTCATCCAGCCTAGCTGAAAAAGCCATCAAGCTCTTGATTCAGGAAGAGACCCTGTCACAAAGGAGTAAGACAGAGAGTGACAGAGGAGACACTTTGTACCATTCTCTGGCCTCAACACCCAGGTGTTCACAGGTGGGCGCGCATGCAGTCACTGACACATACACACACAATAAAATTTAATTAATTAAAGACATGATTGAAGATAGAAGAGGCAGTTTAAAGAGTGGGAAAAATAGAAGATTAATTTCCAGGATATATTTTTAAAGCCTACAAATTCAATGCCAAATAATCCAATTAAGAGGTGTGCCAATGAATCAAATGGAGAGTTTTTAAAAGAAGTAGAAATGGTCACAAATTATTTTAAAATAATCATGTGGGACTGGAGAGATGGTTAAGAGCACTTGCTGCTCTTGCAGAGAACCCAGGTTCAGTTTCCAGCACTAACATGGTAGCGCACACCCTTTAAGTAACACCAATTCTAGAAAATCTGGTGTCCTCTTCTGGTCTCTACAGATGTGAGACATAGACATTGTGCACATACATACCTGTATGCAAAACACTCACACACATAAAATAGAAACAACTTTTTTTAAATGGTCAGCAACCCTAGACACCAAGGAAACAAAGTAAAACTATATTGAGATCCCGTATCTCTCCAGTCAGAATGGCAATCATAAAAACGAAAAAATGTCAGCAGCGAGATGGGGTAAGGTAGACTATTACACACTGCTGACAGAACTGTAAATCCAGTGACGGTATCAACACAGAGATTGCTCAGAAAACTTGAAACAGAGCAAACGTGTGATGCAGCCATAGCATTCCTGGGGACATAGGTTAAGGAATGAAAGTCGATACACAGATCAAAAGCCCACATCCACATCTATTTCTGCACTAGCCACAGTAGCCAAGATACAGAACCAGCCCCGTGTTCCCATTAACAGATGAAAAGATTAAGGGGAAGCAGAACACACACACACACACACACACACACACACACTCACACTCACTAAGGAGTCTTGTTTAGCCATTAGGAAGCACAAAACATGTCATTTGTAAGCAAATGGATGGAATGAGAAAGATCCTTATGTTAAGTGAGAAAAAAAATTGCCAGACACTTCAGAAAGATAAATATTAAAATTTCATCATATGTAGACTATAGAAAATGTTAAGATATTTAAAAAGAATGTGGACTTTTAAGGAAAACAAAAAGGAACAACAAAGGGAAGGGAAGGATAGGAGAGGGACATCCAGGGCTTAGAGTGATCAAACTATGTACATCAATAAGTTGTTGGTGTTCAAGATATGAGAAGTACTACATCCACCCTGCTCATGATCAGACCAGAACTGAACACCTAGGCTTTCAAGAGAAAGGCATTGAATACAGCCAGAGAAAGATATAAACCAATCCCAAAAAGAGTGTTGAAAGGAACTGGAAGTATTTATCACAAAGAAGAAAAGCCTCCTGAAGAAATCATCCCTGTTTTCAACTATGTGAAAAGCTTTTATGTAAGAAAAGGAGACCATTTATTCTGTAACCCCCAGATGAAGCAGACTTCCACAGAAGAAGAAAGCCCACTAGCGCTCTTAAAAAATATAATGGGTTACTTTGTGAGGCAGCCAGGTTCCAACCCCTGGAAATATGAAGGAAGCACAGTCCTTGCAGGAGCCTGTTCCTTCATTGGGATTTCAGTGTCTTCTTGAGCTATTCGGGGATGTCCCACCTCCCCATGGAGTCACAAGCAGTCAAATTTGATCTAGTTGAATTTGCTGGTCAAGCTCTTCATCCTGTGGCCTGGTGAGGAAGCCACCCATCTAGATAAAATCGGCTTGGGCTTGCTGATTGGCAATCCAGAAGAAGTTACACATAGCTGCTTTCTGGGACCCCCAGAAAGCAAAGAACCATAGGCAAAGTATCTAAGAACTTTCATCTCACGGGGAACTCCAGGGATCTAACAAGATGGCTGCAGAGACATTTTGAAGTTTAAGGCATGCACTGTGATCCACTGAGTCACACCAAGTGTCTATTGCCTCTTCCATAAGTGGTAATAAAAGTGAGGACTTTGGAAGATTGTGCAGTGGCTACATAAAGCCACATAAACTGAAACCCTAGCTCTGTGACCCACCACCTGTATCACTGTGGGTACTAGGCTTTGCTTATGTATGCCTTGCTTCATCCACAACACAGAGGCATAGATCTTCTGCATCTCTGTGATGATTCTTTCCATGTGTCAACTGGGCCAACTGGTGACAAGATATTTGGCCAAACATGTGCTTTGTTTTGTGAGAGAGGTTTTAGATGAGTTGATATTTAAATTGATAGGCCAAGGAAAGCACATTGGCCTCTATAACATTGGTGAGACCTGTCCAAACAACTGAAGTCCCAAGTAGAAAAAGAAAATATTCCCTAAGAAAAAGAAAATAATTCTAAGTGACAGTCTGGGAAATTGTTTCTTTCTGATTCTGAAGCAGCCTATGGGCTTTTGGACTCCAACTGAGACATCAGATCTGCATACCTTGCCAGCCTTCATGATGCAAATCCCTATTGGTTCTCTTTCTTCGTAAAACCATGACTGATAAAATACCTGTCTAAAGAGTTTGCATTAAAGTTAACTAAAATGAAGTCAGCCGTGGTGGTGTGTACCTATAACCTCAGCATTAAAGAGGCTGAGAGGGAGGAATTGAGACTCTGTGTTTCCCATAGTGCCTTCCTAGACTACTTGCCCCTCCCCTAAGATTCTCTGGCCATACCAGACACTGAAGTATCTTGCCTGGCATTTCTTTGGGCCCTTATGCTGCTGGCACAGTCAATTCTCTTTTCATTTAAACCTGGTCTCTTTCCCAAGCCACTCCACAGTCTACTTAGGGCCAGAGACCCTTCAATCTTTCACATTTTCTGCTACCCAATGTAGTCCTGAGTCTGCTCAGCTGTTTTACAGAATATTCAGATATTCAGAGGCAATCAGAGCCTCTGTCATCACTGAGTTTTTCCATTGCCTCTACTCTGGGGCACCAGTCGCCAAGCCTTGGTGAGTCACGTAGGGACCAGTATAAACTAAAGATACAGATTCTTGCATGGACTACACAATCAGTTACGAGGCAGCATGTGAATGTGAATTCTGATGGCCAGCTGTTCCATTGTCATTCATCTATGTACAGGGGGACCAGAGGTGAATGGATGATGGGATATGTGATGAGGGAACACGTATGATAGCCTGCAAAGTCATGGAGGAAGGAGCAAGTAGAGATTCAAGGGGTTGAATCACGTACAGCTGCCTCCCCCTGTACATGGAGGTTGGTTCCAAGCCCCCTGACAACACAGAAGAGTCTACAGATGCCGTACCAGCAGTTAGAACTAAATAAATACAACCTGCCATAGGCTTTATATCATCTCTGGATTGTCTACAATACCTAACGCAACGGAAATAGCTGAGTATTGTTTGAAAGGTTGCGACAAGAAAAATCCTACATCTTCATTTTTTTTGTTCCGAAATATTTTAAGCCTAAAGGTCATTGCCTCTGTGAATGGAGGCAATGGGTCTTGGACTCAGGGCACCTACTTGAACTCAAGTCTTAAATTTTCCATTCATCAGGCCCCTAAACAAAGTAGCCCATGGGCTACTTTTCTGCGAGTCAAAAGGCTGACTACAGAGAAGATCACGGAGAACATCAGTTTCATGAAAATTGACCCTATTCAAGTACCTCTCTAGGACCATGTATTCTTATGTGCAGGTAGGGGGAGTTTGCCCCACACAGCCCTTGCTGGTGATGTACACATGGAACCACTGGACTTACAGCAGCCTGGTTCTGCTGTCAAATGAGTCATATAATCTCCAGGTCTGTGACGTGAACTGCAAATGAAAGATTTGCGATTTGCACACACAACTGCAGTTAAGCCATGTCACCTCACTGGTCCTCAGTTCTGTCAGTGTTTAATATAGTGGGATATATATATATATATATATATATATATAATATTATGTAATATTATATATATTATTTGGGCCAATATCCTTGTGGATGGTCCTTCAGAAATATCTTCCTTCCCTTCCTCTCTTGAAAACTGGGCACAGATGTGATTTTGCTTTTCAATCGAAGGCATCCTTAAAACTGTCTAGAAACTCCAGGTTAAACCTCCTGAGCTAGGTGACATCAAAGGTTCCTGGTGAACTGGATAGTATGACCATGCCTGCTGAGACCCTGACCCAAAAATCCAGGTGTGTTTGGGTGGAGAGGCATAACAAGGGAAGTTACTAGACAAAGGATGAGGCTTTCCCAAGGGAACGCACTGAATGTGTTCTGAAGAAGAGAAAAAGTCCTCCCTCATTAGCCAATGATTTCTAGCCTTCTAGAACAGTCCAGTGCCACTCTCTGTCTCCCTGCCCTTGCCTTCCTCCACAGCCTTTCAGACTATCATATGTGTGCCCTAGATTCATCATCCATTTACCCCTGGCCCTCCTGTACCTAGAAGAATCACAGTGCAACAGCTCAGAATTCATTTTCTCACAGGCTTGGCTTCTCTTCTTCTATACTTTATCCCTAAGACCTCCCTCAGACTCTGCCAGCATCTGGCCTCTTGTCCTTGACAGAGGTGACCTCTAGAAGACCCATCCCACTGACGTCTCTCTTCTGTCACTGAGGAAACTGGTGGAAGGAAAATGTTTATTAAAATCAGTGAAGTCTAGCAAAGGGGTGGAGACAAGGGAGGGTCTAAATTCCAGCACTCTCCCCACAGACAGAGGGTGGAAAAACCCAGGCCTTCCTGCCTGGATGTCATCAGATCTTGGCCTCCCAAGAGCAAGAAATCAGTGGAAATGTATATATATTTTAATACGCCCTCATTACAAATAAAAAATGGTTTTACATCAATACAGGGGTTGGCTGAAATGTGTTCCAACTTTGCTAAGCAGGGAACGCATTAAACTGCCTATAATAATATCAGGCAAGCAATCTTCATGCCAAACTCGGACAGAGGGGAATTTTCACTGCCAGAGGAGATCTGTTCTTCATCAATGTTTCAATATTCAAGGAAGCCGGGGACATATTTCTGTGATTGAAGCAAATTGCCAGTTGCCAATACTATGATTTAATTCACTTCTTTTCTCCTCTCATTTGAATTAACTGCCACAGCATTTGGTGCCATGAAAGCCCAGCATAGAAGATACATTATACTATAGAGTAGAGAGAAGGAATGTGAGAAGGAGTAAAGAGAGAAAAAAATGAAAGGATAACAGAAAGACGGAGGGTGGGCCAGCCCAATGACAGGAGCAAGGAAAGCATGTGAGAAACTGAGAAACGGATGAGCAGACAGGACGGAGAAAAGGCTGAGAAAGATATAAAAATGAGGAAGACGTGAAATAGAAATCATGAAGGACCTAGGGGGTAAGAATGAGACACCAGGTTCAGCTCTCCAGCGTCCATGTAAAAGCTGCATGTGGCAGTATACACCTGTCATGTCAGCACCGGGAGGTGGAGAGGTGGAGCCCAGGGGCTCACTCACCAGGTCCAAGACTGAAGCTGCTCTCCCAAGGTCGCTGAGTTCATCCAGGGCCACTGAACTTGAATCAAAGGATCTTCCTGAGTCTGGTCAACTCTCTTGATTGTGCAATGTGTACAGAGCAAGACAAAGCCATGGAATGAAAACAGAAAGATGGAGCTTGCTGTGCACACAAGTGCAGGGAGCACTGTGCTTCTTCAAATGCCTATGCTCTCTATTAAAATCTAACAAATCGATACCCACAGTCCCCTCATTCCTAGACACCGGAAGCTTCTGTTGAATACTAGCTAAAACCTAGATGACATGATTTGCTCCCTCAACAGATTTCACATAGTAGAATCAGAAAGATAGAAGGGTCATCCCAATCTTACCAGACTGATGAGGCTCTTCTCAGTAGAGCTCTGAATCCCAGCCCGAAGCCTTTGTGTTTCCAGAGCGGCAACTATCCTGATAGGAGCTACACCTTGGGTGATGGGGAACACCAAACTCTATGGCCCCAATTCTAGCTTTGGTAAGGTCAGTCACCTCTTCTAAAATGAGGACTTTTCCAGCTTAGGAATTAATTACCAGTTTTCCTGGCAGTAGTTTGTTTTGGCAGTGGCACCATGAGTATATATGGTGTTAAAAATTATTGAAACTAAGTAAATGGTAAATAAGACCTATGTATTATTTCTACAAGTTCTCCAAAATTCTTTAAAGAAAAAGAAAACCTTCACAATAATCTCACTGGCTGGGTCTGAATTTTAAAGTATCTATTTCTGTTCAGAGCTCCAGCCTTACTCCCTGATAATAGTACCTCCCTTCTGTCTCCTAGCCCAGTTAACTTTTGATACATTAAGAAGCTTATATAAAATATGGCCATGCCAGTATGCCCTCCCAAGTTCTGTCCATAACCTCAAAACCCCAAGATGAGCCCTTCCTTAGCCACCATTGGGCCTAGGAGTGTACAAGCCCTTTATGAGGACAAACCCAGGGAGGCTCTAAGTCCTCTGGACAAGGAAATTTAGAAGGCTATGTACCAGGAATATTGTCTACAAGTGAATGCAAACCACATGCTCTAGGAGACATGTTATTTAACATCAACCTCTGAGAAGGGGCATGAAAGGAAAATAGCACAGGGCCTTGTTAAGTCTAAGATCAGAAGTACCACCTGCCAAGGTCTGAGAGAATTGTCTCTACCTCACCACTTACCTGCCAACTAATTTAGACTCAATGACACTGTGATCAAGAAGGAAGAACAAATCCATTCTGGCTATACAACTATAGTTTGTTGAAGGAAAAGTCATCATTTCTGTTCCATATGCTGAAGTTTGAACCAAATGTATTGGCTATGAATTATTGATGAGGCCTAACAAAATACCTGGCATACATTTCACAATGAATGAACAAAGGCAGGAAGACTAAACATCGACCTTCAATATAATGAGATGTTTCATCATCAAAAATAAATAGTAAATATTACTCTATTAATTTTTTAGTCTGGAGCCCAGACTGGAGGAGTTGGGAAGGGATTCCTGGAACAGTAACAGAATTAAGGCAGACATTCCATGCAGAGGATACCTGAACGGACATGGCATTTTGGAAAAACTGTGATCAAATGGAATTTAAGTGTCATGAAGGATACTGACCCTTGTATGGATGGTAACACCTCACATGTGCAGGCAACTGGTATACCTTGAACTTATGATCTAAGATAAAGGAAGACTGATCACTCTTTTTAGAAAAATAACATGAAAGTCACACTGAAAAGCTTAGGGATTCTGCAGTCTGAAGACTGGCACACTTTTTTGTAAGGAACTAGGTAGTACTGTCTGTACTGGATATGTCACTATTCGATTCAGCCATGTTTTATAAAAAGCCCTCATTAATGTTAAATAAACAGCTTGGTTGGGCTTTAATGAAACTTCATTTACAAAAACTGACTATGAGTCAGATTTGGCCCAAGAACCATGGTTTACCACCCACTACTCTAGACCCAGACCTTCATTTTACAGATGAAGGCCAGAAAGATAGCTTAACTCACCCAGGATCACACATCTTGTTGGTGCTGAGACCTAAACTAAGTATTAATATTCCAGTGTAAGTGTTTGGACAGATCATAGGTAGAAGAGATGTTTAAGGACATCTCTATCCTACTTGTGCTTCAATCAACCTAAGCAAAAGGCAACCCAAGTGAAAACAAAGGCACATTCCAGGTCAAGGACATGAATGAATACTCTCTCCTGAATGGGAAGCTGGGTGGTTTGAAGATACAAGTCTCTAGATGACCAACACATAACAGCCTGTGAGACACACGCATGCAAACACAAACATACACACATACACACATACACACACACACACACACAGAGAGAGAGAGAGAGAGAGAGAGAGAGAGAGAGAGCGAGAGGGAGAGAGAGACTAGCTCAATCTATTCTCAGGAGAAGAAGCTGCCTCAGGCTAGAATCTGCCCCAGATTTCAACACAAGAAAAAACACAGCTGGGACCTTAGATCTCAGAACCACTGCAGTATCATCCAGGCATAACATCATTTGCATATAGAGATGCTGAGCTCCTAGGAGAGAAAACAGCTTGCCCATGCTCCCATCACCAGGTAGTGGTCAGGGGGTTCTGGGTCTTCGGTCCATTCTCTTGAGTTCCATAAACGCCTCTCCTCTAATGTCCTGATGGTACCTCCACACTTCTGAAATCCTTGCTGGCACCCCATTCCCACTTCTCTAACGTCCTGATGGAACCCCACCCCCACTCCCAGCGCAAGCATTCTAATCGTCTTTCACACACAGTTAGACAGACATATAGGCTTAAGATGGATAAGCATCTAGAACATTTCACCAGTGTTGATCTAATCTCCCAGGAGGAGATCATGGTACCTTGGAGTAAAGGAGGCTTATCAGCTGACTCTGTATCCAGGTAAACAGAAACTCTGCTCTCAGGGTGAGAAGGTAGGTCCTCTATGCCTCTGACCATACTGGACAACCCTACCCTTTTCAGAGCCTTTACACATTCCTTCCATCCACAAACACAGGGGCCAGTGCACTTTCAATCCTATATGAACTCCTCAACTCTTTGTGATACATCAGCTAGTACTATGTATGTGTAAAACTGTCTGCTTTGTCCATTAGGTTGAAAGCTCTTCAAAAGGCCTGAGTCTGGCACATAGACAGGTATTATTCACTGATGTTTTAGCTGTGATATTCTGCAGAGAGCCAGGAAAACATAACAAAGAGGTTAGGAGATTATATGGCCTGGAAACAGGCAATCCTGAGTTCAAAATCTGACTCACACGTTTTAATTGCTATGTGACCAGGAAAAATGTTACTTAATCCCTCTCTGAGGCTTATCTTCCTCGTGTGAGACATTGTCATACTTAAATGAGACAATGATGTTGGAGCATTTGGTGGAGCACACATAACTCAGAAAACTCTTAATAAATGTCACAAAGGAAACAAAAATCAGACTGCCATTATCTGTTGATCCCTCAACAAGCTGGTCTGCTCACTCTCCATATCAGTTCATAGTTATCTACACTTAGGAACAGGGAGGGCCTACAAGTGACATAGATGAGGTAAATCCATCAATGGGGCCAGAAGAACTAGAAAATCAGCAGCACAGCCCTTACTCGCCCCCTGAAAGAAACAACCCGGGGTACGCCTCTGCAGCGCAGCCAGCAATCCCTCCTTCCAAGCCTACACAATGCCATAGGCTCTCCCAGCCTTCTATTGATTGATGAATCCCCAAACACTTCCCAGAAAGTCCATACCACATTGTCTTTAGTGAAGGCCATTGTATTTCATGCTGGCTGGTGATGAGAGACACGGAGGGAGCTGACAAAGCAGGACAGACTGTTTGCAAGATATGTCAATATAGTGACACCTGTTACTCAAAGCTAGCTGAGCCCTAACAGCATAGGAATGCTGAAAAAGGAAAAAAAAAGGATGAAAGATGGCTCATGAGGGACAGCAATAGGCTGAGGTCTTAGTGAAGGCCCATGCGAACCCCTCGGACTGAGTGCACATGAAAGCACAACTCACTTAAGAAGAAGGTCCAATAGCAAGGCTAAAAGGGAAGGCTGTAGAAGTGCAAGTAGCACTAAATAGGTCCCAATTGTTATAAAAATGATAAACAGAAGAAGAAAAAGGAAAGTGGATGATAAATCAGATATAGTTCAAACTCTAAAACATAAGACCTTTTTAAAAGAATAAAATGTGAGTGAATTAAATTTAGTACAAAGAATGAATTTAACTAGATCAAACACATTTCTCATGTACACCTCTAATACCAGCACTCGGTAATCTCTAGAATCATGAGTCAAGGCTAGCCTTGGCAACATAATGAGACCCCATCTCTAAAAGCCAAGGGCTGGGCATGTAGCTCAATGGTTGAGTACTTGCCTGGAACCAATCCCATACACTGCAAAAACAGTAATATGTATTTCTGAAACACAAGGCCAAAAAGTTACATGTATAATCATGTATAGACCTTCAGGATCCATTTTAGGAGAAATTGCAATATGGTGTATTAAAATTAGTCTCACCACTGCACCATCCTCACCCCCAAAAAACTGACTTGTAATATTTGCTAATTTCCATGGGGAGAACCGTCCTCCTGTTACTAATTTTAACCTACCAATATGACTATGGGAATTGATGGGGTGTGGCGATAACTTAGTAACTGACTTTTGCAAAATCAGCTCTAAGCCCCAGAGGACCTGATGTTAACTGAGGAAATGAAGGAACTGCTCATCCCTGTCATGTAGCGCTAGTGGAAGAAGTCATTTTAAGGGCAGGAAAATACAGATTTGAATCCTGTTCCTTGCTGATATTAGTAAATTACTAAGTAAAATGAATTGTAAAATGGGTTCATAACTGCTAATAGGGCTGTTTTGATGATAATAATGTACTGTCTGAGGCACTCTGCATATTAAATTGCAGAGTAATTTACATAAGCACATAAAATGCAACTATGTCCCATAGTCATTTACTACATGCTCATGTACCCACCACTGAAATCAAAACAGAGTATTTACTATAGGTACCAAAAATTCCCCCAGTGGTTTTCCATTATGGATGTGAAGTTTCAGGCAGTCCTCGTATGGAGTGGTGGGGTTGATCTCAGCAGACTGACTGCCTTGACCACCATCATTCTATACAACCAGAATGGTGCTAAGACTAGGCTAGCAAAGGCTATGAAGCTTCTTCCTGAGTCTCAGCAACACTCACTTCATGTAAGTTGGTCAGCCATACCACTGAGATCACTATGTTGTGAAGGCTGCATGTAAGCCCTCCAGTGCAGAAATCCAGTAGAGCCTACCAAGAGGTCAGACCTGAGGGAAGTCATCTTGGACCCTCAGCACAAGATTATCCATCAGCCTCATAAGGAAAATGAAAAATCAAATAAGTTCTTTGTTGTGGTAGTATTTCCTCCTGGCCCTAAGCTCCTGGAATAAAGACACATGAGACTCAAAATATATTTATAAATACATAGGCCATATAGCTAGGCTCTTCTCCGAATAGCTCATAACTTAAAATAACCTATTTATTCTAATCTACATTCTGCCATGTGGCTAGTTACCTGTGCTCAGGCACCATGGGTCTCTCCTCCTCACATCTTCCCAGCAAACCTCCCATACTTGGCTCTATCTCAGAGTCCTTTTTGCCTACTGGATGTCCCACCTTGTATTCCCCACCTAGGCTGTAGGCCATCACATTTGTTACTGACAGGTGCTACATCCACACAATACACATATATTCTCTCTAAAGTCCTTGATTCACAAAACTGAGGGACAGAATGAGCTAGAGTTTATTTTTTGTCACTGAGCTTGGAGATAATTTATCACAAAAGATAGCTAACTGGGACAAATCACATCTGTGCCTTTCCCATCAATAGTATAGCCTGTCTTCTGAAATAACCACATTTCTACTATGTATCATTAAAGATTAGCTGTGTCTGCTCTCAAGTCCCATATGAATAGCATCATCCAACAAGAACTCCCTTGACATGGAACTTTCACTTAGGTACTGGCTGTGTTGTTTGACTCAGTGGATTTTATTGATAAGTAATCTACCCTTTTGTTAGTATACAATAACCTGTTTCTCTGATCTCCTATTGATAGACATCTGGGCTGTGTCCAAGTTGAGGTTGTTACTCATGCGCTGGCTTCCCTGCATCCTCCTTAGTCATGTATTTTCATTTCTCATGGAGATTAAATGGTTGCATCATACAGCAATACGTTCATATTTATTAGAAAATGTCAAACAGATCTCAAAACTGGCTTCAGCATTTTATTCTCCCACCAGTAGCAATTTATTATCTCATATACCACATTCTTATAAAACTTTGTCACTAATTTGTATTTTACCCATTCTAAGGCATGTTCGGCCATTTCCCTATTAGTTTAATTTTAATTTCCATGATGATTTATGACATTGAGTATCTTTTCGGCCATTTGGATGTGTTTGTGCATTTCTGATTCAATCTTCTGCATCTCTTTCTAGATTCAATTGTCTATAAGGATTAAGTGTAAAAGTTCTTCATATATATTTGATTCTAGTCCTGTGGCAAATGTTTTCTTCTACACTACTGCTGGCCTTTTCACTTATTAACTGTGTCTTACAATGAACGTGAACTTCTTTTTTTTTTATGAAATCCAAGCAAATTTTCTTTCTATAGTCAGTATCTCTTTAGCCTGGGGACTCTGTTTCTGCCCTAAGGTTAACAAGGACTTCCCTTCCACACTTAAGCTTACAACCTATTTTAATTTAATTTGCACAGGTAGTGTGTGGGAAGGGGCCCTGTCTGTAACTCCCATATAAACACCCTGCTTATCCAGTTCTCTTCCTTACAGATACACCATTCCAAAACTGGTTTAGCTAACTACATGCTAGGAATTTCATCACCAGAGAAAAGTGTCATTGGTATGTGTCCAATATTGTCCTTTAAAATCTCAAATGTCAGACCTAGAAGACAACAAATAAATGCAGTTACCACCAAGACTAACAGGCTGAGTTTTAATCCCTTGAATTTACATGGTGGAAGGAGAAAACTCACTCCTACAAGTTGTCCTCTGACCTCCATACACATGCCTTGGCACAGGTATGTACACACACACACTGAAATATGTGCACATCACACATATATACATACAAACCACACCATGCACACACATGCATAAATATTAAAAAGTATAAGAAAATTTCACAAACTGCACTCCACCCACAATATAACTAAGTGAAGAAACCATGTTCTCAGTTTATGCCTTTGGTCCTAGGGTACACTGAATTACACATGAGAAAATGCTTTGGGCTAAAAGTCGGAAGACCCAGGTTACATATAATGCTAACTCAACATTGTCAAAGGGCATGTTATGCCAGACACCATGCTTGAGGTGTGTTAAGAGAGAAAAAAGTAGAAGAGCAGAAGACATTCCCTGTCCTCCAGACTGTCACAGCAGGTGCAGGTCTAATGGACTGAGACCACCTTAACTGACCTTGACCCCAGCCTCAGACCTCTGGAATCCAGAGTGAAAAGCATTCTTCCCTCTGATAGTTACAGAAGCACTCTGACATCTAGTCAGATCTATGATAATGACCTAGACCAAAGAAGACACCTCTAGAAGGCTGTGAGGAGGACTGAATCACAGGCTCACCAAATCTCAAGGTTGGAGGGAACCTTCCAGCTAAAGCCAGTGGTTAACACAATCGCCTGGAGCTGTTTTCTGAAAAATGACAATTTTCAGGCGGCAATCCAGAACTCTGTTCTTTTTGTTGTTGTTGTTCCCGAGATCAGGCCTGAAATCCTATATTTGGAAAAAAAAAAAGGTCCAGGTATTCTATGTCCAGCCAAGTTTAGAGACCTGACTTCTTGCACAAACTGAAATGGGTGGAGGGGGAAGATGCCTAGGATTTCTTAGAACTGCTGGGATTATATAATGTAACTAGCTAATCAGATAAAATGATTATATTTGTCAGATGTTTTCCAAAAGAAACAACCAGCACAGGGCAAACATGGGTAAGAGAGTCCATGAGGAGGAGGGAACAGGAAAGGGAGGCAGTTAGGTGCCAGAGACACACTTCAATCCTTTTGTAATTTTACCTGGAGTCATGCTTAAAGCCAAAAACCAGTTTATATCAAGTTAGTGATAGATTAAACCAAAGGTTCTGTTCGTCAGTTCAAACTCTAACATGAAAATATTCAGAGCCAAAAATTAATTGAATGAAAGGTAAGGCAAGCTGATAAGGCAAACTCATGCAGGCAAAACATTTTCAAAACAGTAGCAAATTTCAAACTTTGTCTGAGACATAGCGACCCAGCAAGCCTGCGGAGGGTCAGGGCACCCCCAGAAGAGTGAAAAATCCTACTGATGACAGGCCAAAAAAAACTAGTTGGGAGATCACTCATGGAACAAAGCAGAGAGATGTCATAACTGGTTTTGTCTGCAGTGAAATCTTCCCCTTTTTTCCCTCTGAGTTTAGGATGGATGAGCTGATGGCTGCAGTCCTGGAGGATCTTGCTGGGAAAAGCAAAGTGAGATGGAAGTTCACTGGGTCAGGACAGAAGTCAGAGACCAGAATGGCCCTGCTGCAAGTTTCTAGAAGCAACAGTATCACAGCACAGGTGGCAAATCCACTAACAGGGTGGCCGGGGGCCTCAGTTCATAGTGACCACAAAATCCTATGGCCATGACTCCTGTGTTTCTTGACCACTAAATGGAATTTTCTTTAGAAGCTACAAAACCCAAGAGGGTCACCAAAACCTACACCCCCCCATCAAAACTCAGAACTTTCCCTCATATCCATCTGCATTTTTCAGAATGGGGATTGGAACAGAATTCTTAAGTGGGCTCAGTACACGGAGGTGGGTAAGGGAGAGGGGGAAAGACAGAGCCTCCACAATTTCCTTGTCAGCAGCAAAACCCCTGTACCCAAGTCTCGGAGCCTTAGAAACATTTCTGGAGTCCCTGCCAATACTTCCACAACCCCACTTCCTGTTACCATCTCCTCATCTGGGCTGGGGAGATACAGAGACTCGTTCATGTTCTTTCTGTAAGGAGAGTGTGAGAAAGGCAAAAGAAAGATGAGCCACCTTGTCTAGGGAGCAAACAGGAAAAGAGTACATTTTATGCTCTATCCAAAAATTCTTAGGTGAATGCTACACTATCAGGACCACACCTAAGGAAAACTAGGATATATGAGGGTAATCACTAATCCTGTTCTGTGGGCAGTGATCTCTGAAGGGGTTCGAAGGAGGAAAAAACATGGCAATAATATTCTCTTTCTTATACATATATAAACAATTGATACCATTCTGAGTCACAACAAGAATCAAGGAGCTTTCCAACTAGAGACTGGTAAAGGAACTGAACATGTTCTGTTCCTTTTAATGTTTCTCCTGGTCATAATGGCTTCAAGTCAGGACAAAATACATCTCAGAGACTCTCAATAGGGACTACGCAACCCAAGTGACCTCACAGTCTTAGCTGACATGCTCAACTGAAATCCCTAGGAATGGCAAGGCCTCTTGGATTTTCCATCCCATAAAAAGCAGAACATACTTCCTCTTTAAAGGATAGGGTCAAAGTTCAAGCAAACCATGACTGATGTATATGAATGGGCAACCTATCAAATGAACTACTTTCTAGACATATCATCAACCTTGAAAACATTCCTGTTCTTCATGTGGGTCAAGCCCAGTGCCATAAGATTACAGAACACAGGAAAGGGCAACTCCCCACTCTGACCTTCAGGGCCTTCCACTGACACTTACTCAAGTTGAAGAGATTTGAGGTCCTATCTATCCATCCTCCCACACCTGGCACAACATATGCATACAAATGCTAGCTGGGTGGATTTTCAAGCTCAAGGGGATGAACCAATTCATTACACATATCAGTGAAACAGAATTCCAGGAGACATTGCGGCCTAGTAGAATCTACCCTGCCCAAAACAGATATGAAGGCATCCAAAAAGCAAGCAGAAATTTCTAGCTGAGTTATCCTGCTTTGAAGGGTAGAGACTAAATGTTTTTTCCAGGTTTCTAATTTTAATGTTCTAACTAATCATGTAAGTCCACTTCCTCCTTTTGAAAGAGGGCGGAAGGGTCCCTCTTAAATAGAACAGTCCACCAAAATCCCTTACATAAAAAAAGTAATTCATAGCCTGGGAAGAGAGGCAGAATTCCTCTGGCTATATTGTCCATAACCTGCAAAATGTCTACTGGCCTGATCTTAAACTTCCTTCTTTTTCCATATTTTGAGAGATAAGTTCCCTAAATCTCTTTTAATACTCCCAGCTGTATCCAATGTGTTCAGGAGGTCTTAAATCCCCAAACCCACTGATGTGGGTAATGAAACCCCCCCCCCCCGCTCTCCTCTTCCATCCTGAGAGGGATCTGGCTCCAAAAGCAACTTCACAAATGCATGGGGGTTGGGAGGGAGCAGGCTCCCTGTACAACAAGGCTGAGCACTGTGGGTACGAAACCCTGGCCATTCTCACGGACGACTGTGTCATCCCACAAACAACCTCACACCATGCAATAACAGCAAAATGGATATCTAAAAATCTGGAACCTGGTACAAGATGATCCTACCACGTGAACACATGCATTGACAAAAGAGAGGTGTGTGTGTGTGTGTGTGTGTGTGTGTGTGTGTGTGTGTGTGTGATCATGGGGGTGAGAAGAGAAATTTTGTCATCCTTAACTTCCTGGAAATGCCAAGGCCCACTCTGTCCTCATTTGAAGTAAATGAACTTCGAGCTGCAAATATGTCATCAGTTCCTTGGAAAAGGGGGTATAAAAGGTACATTCCATTCTCAGATCAAATTAAGCAATTGACTCCAAGTAACCTACTCTCACTAACAGCATGGCTCACCCTGAAATAGTGGGGAGTTTGTTCCATGGGAAAACTGTCGCTTCCAAATGCCCAGCCCCTACTCTTAATCTACTCTTTTCCTCATTGATTTTACTTATTCTTTCTACTGAGGTGAGATCTCTCTCTCTCTTTCTCTCTCTCTCTCTCTTTCTCTCTCTCTCTCTCTCTCTCTCTCTCTCTCTCTCTCTCTCTCTCTCTCTCTCTCTCTCTCTCTCCCCTCCCCGTGTTTGTGTGTTCATGTATGTAAAGCATATATATGGGTTTGAGGATGTGTATGTATATTTCTGGCATGCATGTAGAAGTCAGAAGACAATCTCAGGCACTGGCCTTCAGAGGTCTTTTGTTTGAGATGGGGGTCTCTTATTGGCCTGGAACTCTACCACATTGGCCAGGCTAGCTGACCAGGCAACTTCTACAAACCCTCCCATTTCTACCTCCTTGGAATTATAGTCATGCACGGATACATCCAGCCTTTTATGTGGATTTGGGAGGGGGGATTTGAACTGGGTTCCCACACTCATGAGGCAAGTGGTTTGCCAACTGAGCCCATCTCCCCAGGCCCTACACTAATCTCTTCTTTCTCCTGTTTCTTTTGGTTGGTTGGTTTTCTTTTTTCACATCAATTTACATTTTCTAACCCATGTAGGAAATCAGAGGCACTAGACAGTGTGAGGAAAGGTCTCCTGATTAAGCAGTATGCCAAGCCTGAGGAGCACCACAGACAAGCTTCTCAGAAAAGAATTCACATGTGGGTAGAGCTGAGTGGCCGGGTTGCCCAGTTGCCTTCCCTCTGGGCGAACGCTGGGAATGCAGAACCTCTCCCAGCCTCTTTGGAAAACAGTCCATCTGAGAGCAGGGTGCTTTATAGGGGTGCTTTACCCCAGCAGGCCTTAACTTTCCTAATGCTGCAACCCTTTAATACAGTTCCTCATGTTGTGCTGACCCCCACCAAAAAAAATTTTATTTTTGTTGCTATTCCATAACTGTAACTTTTTCTACTGTTACTAATCGTAATGTAAATATCTGTGTTTTCCAACGGTCTTAGGTGACCCCTGTGAAAGGGTTGTTTGGCACCCCAAAGGGGTTGCAACCCACAGGTTGAGAACCACTGCTTTAGAAATCTGGACAATGTGAACTCCCTTCATTATGCTCGATTGGCTCAACTGTTTTGACCTTCCAGTATTTTTACAGCCTGTTTTCAACCATATTCCCATGTCTCAGAGTTGCATGCTTTGAAACACAACTAACTATGTATATAGAATTTGATTGTCTAGAACCTGAGCTCTTTCTGTTGATGATGAACAACCTGAAAATGGAGAACTTGGCTTTTATCTCTGTGTCTCCAGAACTGGCCCTAGTAACTGGTACATAACAAGTACTTGGTTATAGCTTAGTAAATAAATGAAATAATGAATGGAAGCCCAAAATAGACCCAGCAACTTGGGGGAAGGAAGGAAAATTACACCTTTATAGAGAAGGAATAATGAGTATGTGCTAGAAAGTGTTTGTGAAAGTACATGAGTGTTTTTGTGTGTCTAGGACTATGTAAGTGTGATTATGAGTGTTATGAGTGTGAGATAATTTGGAGGAATTTGTTATGAGTATATATGTGTGTGTGTGTGTATTGTGAATATCATGGATTGTGTGGTATGTGTGTGTGTGCATGCATGCATGTGTGTGAGAGAGAGAGAAAAAGAGAGAGGGGGGCAGGCCAGGTGGGCTTCAGAGGGAAAGTAAATTCAAGCAAAGTGGAGTTGCAGACAGACTTTGCCAGGTCAGCTGTTCTATTCATTGGACTCCATTAATTCTATAGCCTCCGCTCCCTTTTGCCTGAGCAAACAAACCCTAAAAGATTTTTCTAGCTTATGCCCTTGTTTTCTTAGCTCTTCTGAGTGTGCTGGCAGCCAACGGCATTGGGCACACCCCTTTCTTTCAACACCCTCCAGGGGCTTGTACTGTTTATCAAGCAAACAACTGATGTGCAACAGATGAAAGTCTCCAGCGTGGGGGCAGCTGCTTGCAGACTTGCTAACCTGCGCGAGGAGCTGCCTGAACCACACTGCTCCGCAGGAAACCAGCCTCAGCTTTCACATGAACCAGTTTAGCTCATCCTCTCCCCACATGAAAGGCACAGCATCTTTTCCATCTTCCGTTGATCTCTCATGGCCTTTTTTTTATTTTCAAATTTTATTTTATTGTTTATTTATTTGCATTGTGTATGTGGGCAAGTGTGCCTCTATATGCACATGTGTGCATGCGTGCAGATATCTGCAAAGGACAGAAAAGGGTATCAGATGCCCTGGAACTGGAATTACAAGCCAAGCAAGCCACCAGACATAGATGCTGGGAACTGAGTGCAGCCCCCTGAGGGGACAGCAAGTGTTGCCATATCTCCAGACCTTCCTCACAGTCTCTGCCCTTGTTCCCCGATTAATTCCATAGCTTTGTCCTACAAGTTTTGTGTATAGACAGCCATACACCTTTAAACTTCTGTTTGTGACACTATAGGCTAGGGGCTAGGACACTTCAGTAAACATCCAGTACCCCATCCTACACTGCATAAATGCACATGCACACGCTCATACGTACACACACCTGCACGTGGATATACCAACATGCCCTGCAAGTCCCCTTTCACATGGGACATGAAGTTCTATGCCTCCAGGGAGCTCCTACACAATGCCTGAGGCTTAGCCTATATGGTACAGGAACTGGTTTGAAAGAAGCTGCATTAGAACCTGAATAAACCAAAGAGACTGATGGAAGGAAGGAGGCCCTGTGCAAACTGACAGAGAAGGCCTCTTTCAATTAAAGGCCTGCAGATTTTGTCCTTAGACAGAATGACTGGAACATTCTAATAACATGAGCATATTTTTCTTTGAGATTGACCCCAAGTACGTATAAATCTTATATATTTGTTCAGCGTTTACTGCCATTATTTATAATGGCCTAAGACTGCTGCAGATGTTAGGTCAACGCTGTTTAACATCAAAACTTCTAGAAGGTAGAAAGCCAGACCCAGGCCACAGAAGTCCCCGGCTCCTACAGTGCCTCAAATGTATCAGTAAAGCTTTGGTTAGTGTTCCCTTCAGATCTTACTGGACAGATGGAAAAAATGATCTCCAGCACCCCACACAAGTCCACACTCTCTGCTCACAGACTGGGAAACTGTGGGGTGGCAGGTGTGTGTAAAGGGCAGGAGTCTAAGGACTCTTCTCCACCCTGGGGTTTTCATTCTGAGACTCATGCATGAGACCCATGAATCTGTGGTCAGAATAGAATCTTCCAGCTGGAACATCTACCAGCCTCCAAGTCTCTCAAAGCTAATCCCACAGCAACCAGGAGAGTGAGGAAATCAGCAGGGAGGCACTCCAAAAATGGCATTTTTTTTCTTTTTCTTTTTCTTTTTTTCTTTCTTTCTTTCTTTCTTTTTTTTTTTTTTTTAAGGCTTACTCAGCTCCTTTCTGAAGGTATAGACTTCTTATCCCACCAGGGGAATAGATAATCCCAGGTCTCCTCAGTGACCTGCTCAAGTGTGTTCCAAAGTCATATACCTTCTGCTGTTCCCTCCAGCCCAACATTACCCAGACATTGTGCCTTCTCTCCATCCTCTCTGCCGAGATGCTGGCTAAGGTGGCCTCAACCACACTGAATTCCAGCCCCCACCTGGGGCGCCCATTGGGTTCTAATTTTGTCTTCACTCAGACAATTTCAAAATATCTTGAACCAAGAAAATGAGAAATGTAAAGTGAATAAATACATAAATTTAAAAAGAAAAAGAAATTTTAGAAAAAGAAGAAAATGAGAAAACACAGAACCGGGTAATTTTGAGTCTACCAGAAACTTCCTTCTTTCTTTCATTTTTGGAATTAAACCACAAGACATAGGGAAAGTCAAAATCACTCCACCTCCTCTTCACCCTCAGGTCAAGCCCCATTTTGTGGACATGGAATGCGTGGACAAGGTGGACCCTCTGAGTTCTAACTCTCAGTTTTTATCCTTGACTCTGATAACGTCCACACATCTTTTTTTGCCTTGCTTTATCTTGACGCTTTCTCTCCTGGAACTGAGCAGGCAACCAGAGGGACCCCCAAAACTGGCCCTTAGTCAAACAGAAAGAGTCCTATGGTGACACTAAACTGACCTCTCACTGGGCTTTCTGACCCTCTTCCCTTTGAACTTTCTCCAAAGTCTATTGTGCCAGGGACACAAGCTCTTAAGTCTAAGCTCTTTGTAGCTGTGGCCCCCACTAGTCTCTACAAAAAGATTATTGACAACCCCTCCTCCACTTCCCAAATAACACTATATCACACAGGCTTCTTCTCACCAATAACCTCCCCTCTGCACTGGCTTCCATCCCGCCTCTCCTCCAGCCATTGGTGGGCCAGAGGGAGTACAAAACAAATCCACAGCCCTGGGTCTCTCTAATTGCTCATTTTTTCCAGCTTGCTCCTAACTGCTTGAGATATTTGTGCTTCGGATTCCTTTCTCACAGCTGTATTTGTGCAACTCCATCCATGACTTGGTTGAGTTCCTGTCTCTTCCCACCAAGAAAGGATCTCTAAATCTGGAAAGCTATGCCCTGAATTCTTTGTTGCTGTCCACCAGCACCTCCAATTCTGGAATCCATGCATGAAGGTTGGGCAGGGCAAATATCCAGACATACGACCCTCCAGTATTCACCAATACTGTTCAACACTAACAGGAGCTGAGGACCCCTCCCTACAAGAGAGAAACAGTGATGCTTCCTGAAATAATCTGCCTGTTGAAATTTTCAATTTCATATTTTTTTCTCTAAGATTCCAAATCTGTAACATCTATGGAATCTCTTTCATACAGTTACTGAGTCATTCTGTGAATGGGAGGTGGGGGAGAGTGTAATAGAAGACCAGCCCATCCTCCCCTTACCTGCAAAGGCTTTCGTGGTTCCTTGGTGTTTATCTGTGGTACTGGGGTGCTAGGTAGGCTAATCTTGCTCCCTGCCCAGGCTTTTTCCCTTTTCCCTAGGGTGACCAGTTATATTTCCAATGAGTTTCTTGGAACATATGTAAAGAAGCATGTTTAGATTCAAACATCAAATAAGTACCACACTTAAAATTAATGTATGTGTGGCACCACACAGGTCCCAGGGCCAATGTATCCATCTTTCTGGCACTCTCTGAGATGTGGCACGCAAGATACAATCAGTGGGATGGGTTCTGTTTTAAAGTGTCTTCAACTGCTCTGGCTCCCCATTCTTTACCTGCTGTGGTCATTACCTTCTCATTTATTTTCTATTGAGATCATTTCAATGTGTCTTAAGCTAAAAGAAAGAGAGAAGGGAAAGAAAGAAAGAAAGAAAGAAAGAAAGAAAGAAAGAAAGAAAGAAAGAAAGAAAGAAAGAAAGAAAGAGAGAGAGGGAGAGGGAGGAAGGGAGGGAGGGAGGGAGGGAGGGAAAGAAGGAAGGAAAAGAGAGAAGAGAGGGGAGGGGAGGGGAAGAAGGAGATGGGAGGGGAAGAAGGGTAGGGAAGGGGAGGAGATGGAGGAAGAAAGAAATTGGCCCAAAGCACTCAGATTGAGCAGCATCTCACACCGTGGTTACCCTGGAGCAAAGTTTAATGTACCATTCTTGATTCCAGAATGTGTCCCAGAGATCTTGATCTAAACTCTATACCCTTTGCAATCCCTGATGCTAAGAAATCCTAAATCCATACTCTGCCCTTGTGTGAGGCCTGGTGACAGCCATGGACTTCTGGTATTGAATTACCTCTCTGTAGAGGTCACTGGGAAACTGGCTGTTTCTACCACTGGACAAGCGTCCACCTGCCCTCAGGATTCACACCAATTACACAAGCCCAGGCTCCTACCCTCAACCTGCCTCAGTTTACAGATCTAGAAACTGCTACAGATGCTGAACGTCTCAGCTCCATCATCCCTTACCTGTGTTCCAGTTCATACTGTTGTTTCAGATACCCACCAAAAAACATAACTGGAGAAAAGGACCCTCTTTGTTTGTGTTTAATTCCCAGATTAAATACCAGAAGTCACAACTCCAAGCTGACATCTTGCTCTCTTAACCAGGAAGCAGGCATACATGGCCACTCACACATGTGTACACACACATACCTACTCACACACACATACACACAAACATACATGTCACAACATACACACAATCATAAATACAACATATGCATACTCATACATATATATAATATGTTAACTGTGCTATAGAGTAAGAAAAATACAAACATGTAAATCCACAAACATAACCTCCATTCTGAGCTCTGACACGCTCTGTGTCCCTGGGAGAAACCTCTTCACTTAAGAGACTAATTGTCAGTGGGTTGCTTAGCCATTAATAAGACTCAGGGATCATCAAGAGAAAGGAGGTGGAAAAAGTTGTTAGTGCCAGAGAGCCAGGAGCACCAGACATACAGGACTGCGACACTCATGAACTCAGCGGATTTGGGTGCCTGCCTAAGACCAGCATAAGATCAAGCCAGTCAACATTCCAGCACAGAGAGGGTAGTGAGAAGCTCTCACTCCTAAATGAGTAGCTGTTGACAGTTGATGGCTCTGGGGAGAAAGGGAAGTTTTTAAGGATGTGGTCCGTGGTAGCCTGACCATGTTCTAGTAAATTACCCTACACCCAGGGTATATGGGTACCTCAAACCGGACTCAGTGGGTTATTGTGTTTTTAAGAGGATGCAAAGTTGGGTAAAAGTGGGAAGATGGAAGTGGATCTGAGGAGAGTCAGGGAGGGAGTAGAGGGTGAATATGACTAAAATTCATTGCAAGAAACTCTCAAAGAAAAATATCACATTTAAAATTAACTATAAAAAAATAATTTGAAAGAAATAAATTCTTCCAGAAACTAGTGAAGCCATTTGAAGACTGAATCTCAAATGGGGCTGTGACCCAGCTGGCACCTTGATTTTAATCTAGTGAGTCCCTAAATAAAGCATCAAATAAAGCATCCAGGAATGTCACACTGAACAGCTGACTCTGTGAGATACTAAGTGGTCAACTGTTTTAAGCTAGAGAATAAATTATGTCAAAGACTTTAAGTAAGAAGGTTTCCCTCCATGGTATGTGTGGACCTTACCCGATAGTTGAAGACCCAAATAGAACAGGAAGTCTGTTTTTCCATAGTGAGAGTGGATTTTCCTGAAGCCCAATTCTCCCACAATGTCTGCGCCCTCAAGCTGGACCTCAAGGCTGCTGACCCACATTGCACTTCCTGGATCCACCACCCTCCATAAGCTCAGGAACTAAATCCTTCTACGTCACTTCCTATCCACAGATCCTTTGATTCTGTTTCTCTGGAGAAACCATCAGGAGATGGCTATAGTCCCTAAGAGATGACCACCTGTCATGTTCACAGCCCACAGTGGTCGGTGGGACACAGGATCCTATCATTAAGGAGCACACAATCCATTTGGAAAGACAAGACTAATTCTAGAGCAGTGCACACATGTGCTACAGGGTATGGGACAGTTACAGGTGAGCAGAAGGTTGGAGGAGAGGGGACGAGGAACGTCATGGCAAAGGCAGCACTCTTCCTGGATCTCTCTGCGGAAGAAGACAGATGGACATTCAGTCTATGATGAGCTTGATGCCTTTCCTCGCCAGATCCCCCACCTCCAAAACTGTTGTCACTACCCACAAGGTGCCCAAGGCAGAGGAGATTCTTTTCCTTCTCCACCTACCCATCACCCGGCGTTTTCTGACCTCACTCTCTCTCTCTTTTTTTTAATGATACGTCTTCTCTCTTACTTTTTAAGTTGCTTTGTGGTACTTGTGATGGAAGGAGGGGCCTTGGGCATGCTCTGCCACTGACCATCCTCCCCACTCTTGTCATATAAATCTCTAAAACCCCACCAGCCACTTCCCTGCTTTCCACCAACTCCCTCCCTCCCAAGTCCAAGCACATCACGATGCTTCAGGTGATGACCCCTTTTGTGGCTACCCTGCCTTGATTCGTTCCCCTCCATGTCCCTACTTAAAAGTCTTCAACCTCTGCATTGTACATAACAAAACCCTAAGTCTAGTATGTGACTTTGCATACTGCTCTGTCTCCTCGTCTAGACAGAGGTTCTCAGTCTGTGGGTCAAGACCCCTTTGGGGGATGGCCATTTAACAGGAGTCACATATCAGATATTTGCATTACAATTCATAACAGGTACAAAACCAGGTATGAAATGGCAACGAAAATAATTTTTTATGTCTGGGGTGACACTGCAACATTGGCCTGTATGTATTAAAGGGCCACATCATTGCGAACCACTGACCTAAAGTGTCTCCTCTTCTTGCAGCTTTCAGGAGACCCTCCTCTTCCTCACCTCAGGCCTTTGGCACATGTGGTCTCTCTGCCTAGGACTGTTTCCAGTTTACTCTGGCCAGTTTCTCCCCCCCCGCCCCCCTAGATCCCAGAATTGGAAATGTCAAAACCAGGCACCTGGCCTTGTGCAGGCCTCCGCCCCCTCAGCATCCCTTTCCCCCTCTTCCCTCAGAGCCCTCATCCCTCGTGCAAGTGACAAAATGTTTGTCCTCCTAACTGCACTCTAAGGTTTAAGAGACTCCGTCTAGTACACATCTCCAAAAGAACACCAAGTATTTCACATCTGATGGCTCTGGCCGGTTCTCTGAAAACAGAGCTCTGAACAAGGCAGGCTGACCCTCACAGAACCACACTGAGGACACTAAGTGAAGGACACATAGCTCAATTAGAGTTATGAGACAGTGAGAAAAGAGGGGCCTGGGAGTTGGTCACGAGCTTGTGAGGGAGGTGGAGACGGGCTGACACTGAGCAGCACTGGGAGGAACGAAACGGAGCACATGGCAAACACCCAGGAGGAAGGCAACCATATTCTAGAGAGGCCAGAGAGTGGTAAGCCTGGCTGAGGAAAGCGAGAAAACATTATACTCTTCATCTTCACAAGACGCTGCCCCAGGGGCTCCTAGACAGTCACTTCGTCACCCGCCCATGGGGTGAGTCACGCTGATGAGATGCTTTTGTTTCCCCAGTGAAAGGATGCTGGGTAACAGAAGAGCCCCACACAGCATTGCCTTTTCCACAAAACATGTGCAAAGCGCTAAGGCCCTGCCTTCCAAGCCCAAATTCCATCTCAGTGAAGTGAACCTGCTCAAATTAAAATGTTTTCCATGTGCTAAAGTTAATTAGCACGAGTGAGATTTGTGGTGGTCCGCCTTTTCTTTTTCTTTTTTTCTTTTTTTTTTTCCTGAGTGAGGAAAGATTAAGATGGCAGAATGTGGGATTTCCACTTTTCTTTGCAACTGTGAATATCTGAATGTGTCTCTTCGAGAAGAGAGGCTTTGAAGTCAGCCCTGAGACAAATGGGCCTCCTTCCAATAATTAAGAGGCCTCCCTTAAGGTCATAGCAACCCAGGACATACCTACCTTATCCCAAGGTCAAATTTGCACCTATCACACCAGATCTAGATAGGATACTGCCATCTGTTCCTAGTTGGGCTCCACCCTTCCTTGCCCTAGAACAATGCCTAAGATGCACTGACTATGCGAAGCTGGGGCTCACAGCAGCAACACTGGAGCCAAGGAGTGTCTGCATGTCCTTCAGAACAATCTGTTCTCTCCTCCACCATCAGAACCAGCTCCCGCCCTCCATCCCCCTTCTCTGCTAGCCCACAGAGACGCCACATTCTTAGCTTAAGCAATGCATTCCTGCTACCCTGACGCATATCACCAGAGTGGGCTAAACAGACTTTTGAGACAGCCAAGATACCCACCCAGTACTTAACTTTGGCCAACAGCATCAAGCCAAGCCATGGTGTCATAGCAGCTAAGGTCCCTTGATAAGGCTTTTCAGCTCAACTCTAAAAATTAGCCATGGCACTTCTGATGGAGCTGATGAGAGTTATATCAGACATTGCTGTGGCGCTGAGATCGATCAACTGTTAATTAGGACAGAAGGGTGACACGCCTTTCACTGTGGAGGTGGCAGCCAGATCAGAATCAGAAGGGCACGAGCCACAATTTCATGTGAACTTCTGGGTATGGCCAGTCTTGAGGCTTCCCCGAGGTCCAGGTTCCTTACCACAAAGTTAACAGACTCTAGTGCTTTGAATCAGTGTCCAGTATCGGGGTCCCCTTTATATAGCATCTATCCAAACAATCCTTTAAAACAAGTCTGTACTGTCCTAGCTGGGCAGAATAAAGAGACAAACATGCCTCATCCCCTGTCCCTGAGGATGTTACAGAAGGTTTATTTGTCCTGAGGAGACAGATATGAAAGATCCCTGTGGGAACCTCCCCAAAAAATGTCAATAGCTATAATGAGAACTCCATCTAGAGCACAGTGCAAGGGATGCCACGGAACAATACATTTTTATTAAATTCCTTAGTATAGCATTAATACTATTGAGGAAATCCAAGTGCTTGCTAAGTGCCAGAATCAGTTACAAGTTCTCCATGAATTAGCCCCTAACAACTCATAGAGGTGAATACTTCTGCATCCTGACTATTTGCATCCTGCCTTTACAGGTACAGAAACTGAAGCTCAGGTTGATTTGTGTGCCCTGCAGAGATTTCCGGAGACCCAGCTGAGACCTGCTAACCTGGTTCAAGCTTCCTGCTTTATGAAGTCAATTCATTTAGACATTATTTCTTACCATCATTAGTTACATTTAGCTATCAAGATATAGACAAAACAAAAACAAAAACACCACAGGCCCTAAATTATTTAGTCGGTCAACAAACACCTATTTAGATAGCCCATGTAATGAGAATATAGGGACGAGACAAACAAAAGTTTTGCCCTCAGGAGCCTTTCTGCCTGGTATAATAAAGAGAAATAAATGATAAAATAAATCAGGGAAAAGGTGCTTGACCCAGCATAGTGTCTAGACCCCCAGATGTCCTTCAGTGTCCCTCCTTGAGCTGCTGAAGCTGAAGCGCTAGGTTCCAGACCCTCGGTATAATGTATACCTTACACTGTACTCTCCTGTGACCCAGGGCCCTACGCCTACTCTCAGCCTACCAGCATCCATGTTTTTCACATCATGGCTTTGTGCGCAGCTCAGTGAACTACGGATGTAAACGGAAAAAATATGGAGGCCATAGAACCATTGCTTAGAGCTAGAAAAGAATTACCATAAGGAGGAGAATTAGCATAAAGAGGATCTGGGTAAAGGTAAGCATAAACTCTGCAGTGAGGAACTAGAAGAGAAATACGGTCCAGTGTTTCCAAGGGGCACAAGAACTAGAGTTCCTCACTTGGGAGAGCCCAAGTACCCTCAGCTTCTCGAGGGAACATCAAAGATAACCAAGCTCCTTGGCAAATGAGGGGCGAGCCTTCTCTTTCTATTGTGTTCATGTGCTAGGCCACATTTGGAGTTCAGTACTCCAATGGCAAGATTGCACTCCTAGAGTGTTCTAGGGATCCATGCTTATTACCAAGAAGCCTATTCCTTGGCAAGCTCTTTCTATTCTGGATTACAGAGAAAAGGGCAACACCTGCAGATAGCGGGGAGTGGATGTGGTAGAGAATGATGACTCAGTTCTGATGCCTAGCAGGTTGCTGGCTACTTGAGGACACTGCTGGACATGCATCTCTCCCTGGGAGGTCCAAGGTCCAAGCCCTGATCCTGTGACTTTGTGCATGGAGTCCCCTGGAAACAAAGAATGTTGGCTTCATTCTGATGAACTATTTGGAAGGCACAAATGACATGATCATAAATGCAGGCTTTGGCACAAGCAGTGGACAGATTATCCCACTGGCTTCAGGGATTAGAAAGGAGACACCCACTGGTACTGGGTTCCCATATTTTGCTTGGGTTGCAGGGATGGCTATTTTGTTTTACCATCATGGAATCCAGAGGTCTCATACCCTGAATTTCTCAATCTTCCTTGTTAGTGTCATGTGATTAGTGTACCTAAGGTCTGCCTAGTCATTGTCATTGTCACTGACAAAAAGCAGAAAGCCAGATAGAAATGTGTGGTGATGAACCTAAAGTGTTCAAGACCCTCAGATCCCACCTCATGCTTTCCAAGGATTAGACTGGCTCTCTGACTTCCCCAGGACATGTCTTTAGTTGGACAATCAGATCTCTGTGGCTGACAAAATGCAGAGCAGTCAGGCCAAGTCTTTTCCCTGAAATCTGGGCCCCCTTGTTCAAGACACTGACAGTATGTAAGGACACAAATATCTTCCTATTCCTGAGAAGGCTGTGCTCATTGATAGGCACAGAAACTGCCCTTGGAAATTCTAAGGGGTCATTTTGGCTGGTATGATGAAAAGTAGAAAATGAGATTGCAAAGGGACCAGGCTGAAATCGCTTTTGCTTCTATCAACAAAGTTTGGCTCTCCACATGTAAGCTGACATCAGTGATAAATGCCTACCATGGTGATGAGCTTGGGGAAGTCAGAACCATTATCAGAAAGGGCCCACAGCAGCCTCTGAACCAATGCACAGCCTACAGTTTCCACACAATGTACCTGGAGCTTCCACACAATATATGCAGTAGGGCTCATCAGCCTAGGGAACCATGTTCTAGGTTTCCCACCTGCCAACTTCCCAGAATCTTTTCTTTCAAAGGTATCATGACCTCCTTCACCTCCAGCCTCTGGCTGTGGGCTCCAGTCAACACTTGGTCCCAGTGTGCCCGATCCATTTACCAAAAAACACAGTGCTGGGACCCAGGCTATTTTACTGCCTGGGGATTGTCTCATCACACCCTAAGCAGCCTACATGGCCAAGAGCGTAGGAAACATCTCAGGCAACAATGAGGTGCTGGAAGTCATGGTACAATGGCACAACCTCCATGTGGTTATTCAGCTTGTTGGCCAATGATGTGTGAAAGCTTCTGGAGAGGGGGAACTATCATAGAGATAAAGGGACAGCTAGATTAGCAGCCATCCCAGAATTCACCTCTGCTCAGGCTTGTCCTGTGGACTCTTGGAGGCAGTATGCTGCTATGGTTGCAACAGAAGATGGAGTCAGAGCTCCACAGAAGGCAGGCATTAGCACCCGCCATAGGGACAGCAGGCCATACGTGTCTTAGAATGACAATGTGGCAACTCCACATAGATACCACACAGAGGAAGGCCACCTGATCTCTGATGCTGTTAAGATTATTGCTTACACTCTGGCAGGGAACTTTGCTGAGTCTCCTTTTTCACTCCACATTATCACACCTGTTCTACCCAAGGACACCATTAATATCTTCGTCATAAATCTCCCTTTGCCTTGGCATCTGAGAAAGCTGAACGTGACATTATAACCCAGCAGCCTCACCATAAAGAAGGACAGGCCAGGGCTCAGGTAGGTGACCTCTCAGTTAGTAAAGTCCTTGCCTCACAAGCACAATGACCTGACTTGGACCCCATAACCCATGTTTTAAAAAGCCAAGTGTGGTGACATACAGTGCAATCCCATCACCAGAGAGGCAGAGGTAGGAGTTCCCTGGCTGGCCAGCCTAGGTTACTTGATGGGTTCCAGGCCAGTGAGTGACCTTGCCTCAACAAACAACAACAAAGATGAATGGCACCTGAGAAATGACAAAGTTTTCCTCTAGCTCTCATACTCTCATACATACACATGTGGCTTTAGCTACTGTGTAGGTTCTTCTTTCTTCCACCCACCCTTCTATGCCCCCTTTTCTTCTTCCCTTTCAACCAGCTAGCACTAGATAAGAGAGAAAAAATGATAGAGAGGAAAGGAAAGAGATCCCTGAATAAAATCAGGGGTTGAAAAAGAAAACCTAGCATGGGTAAGAGTCTTGTCTATATGACTCTCCTAATCCAGCAAACCTCATATCTGACCACCAGGAAAATCCAAGAAGTTATATGTTCCCAGGAGGTCTTTTCTGACACAAAGCCTCTGAGTAAAAATTGCCACATTATTCACCACAGTATCAATACTTTCCCACAGCCTCGGGAATGTCAGAGTCCTGAATGTCATTGTGCTTCTGCCTCTGATTGGCGTATAGACGTTCTACATGCTATTCTTATTTGAGTGTCCAGCGGAGGGGTGAGGGAATTGCAACTTTTCATCAGTCTTTACTGTGGATGCTGTTAGGCATGTTTAAGTCTTGCCATCTTTTTCCTCCAAGTTCCCCAGCTTTACCTGGAGAGAGATGACATTCCCCTGCTGCTGGCTACAGTGTGCAATAATGACATCATCAAAATCTGTGCTAGAGAAAGACCAAAGGGGAAAAAAAAAAAAGCAATAACGTCAAAGGCTGTCAACTGATGCTTGGTACTTGATAGCTAAAATTGGGCAGTTGATGTTCGATTTTTCTCTTTCTCTGTCCTGTTTTAAAACATTAAGATAGAGTGTTAGAGTGTGTGTTCCTGCATGTGTGTGTGCATGCATGCTCAAGTGTGTGTGTGTGTCTATGTGTGTCTATGTAAGTTTCCATATTAAAGTCTTGTCTATTCTAGTGTCTCCCTTTTTAATTAAATTTTTATTTTTTATGTTACAGTTTATTCATTTGTATCCCAGCTGTAGCTTCCTCCCTCCTCCCCTCCCAATCTCACCGTCTCTCCCTCATCTCCTATTCCCCTCTCCAAGTCCACGGATAGGGGACAACTTCCTCCCCTTCCATCTGCATTGTTCTCCTCTGTGGCCTGGCAAGGCTGCTCCCCCATCAGGTGGAAGCTCTCAAGGTGTCTCCCTTTTTTTTTTTTAAGATCAGAAGGATACTTCAAATCTCCATTCTATGCCATAACCTGTGCTGCTTGGGTCCCAGAACCCTGACTAGGGGCAGCAAGAGAATGAAGAAGGGAGAAACACACAGAAAACGAAGCTGGAATCAGATGGTGTTTTGCTACTGCTGCTGCTACAACCTGGAACCTTGACATACCTACTGTGTAGAGCACAGAGGAGAGGAGTTAGCTAGTCCCTGATGGAAGCGTCTGTGAGTGAGCCATCTCCACTTGTAAACAGCCAGGAGAAAACCGCAGTTGCTAGTCCTTGCACACACCGATCCGTTGTTCAAGCAAACTCAGACTTAGACTCAGATTCCTGAGAAAAGTGTCGCCATTCCTCTTGAGCCTGTCCTATTTGAGTGAATGGCTTTGCCTATTTCCCATGGGTCAGTTGGCCTCTGAGTCTTTAACATGGCCATGCCCATATCAAAACACACATTCTCCCTGGACTTCACTCACTGGGGCTTTCTCTGCTCCCTGAAATTTGATATACTATTGAAAATGCAACTCCATTTCTACAACTTCTTAGAGAATTTTACCAATTGGTCAAAAATTTCAAATCAAGGTTTGTAAGATATGGAAAGGTGATAATAAAGAGTCTATTTTGACTCTTAGGCCATAGGCCACGTCCCTTGCTATGTGACTCCTTTCCTCAACCTGTGTTACCTCCCCTCCTCTTTCCTCTTTTCCTCCTTCCTGCATCACTCTCCACCCCACCACAAGGGTTGAAGGGCTTGACTTTTCCCAACTCCTGTTCCAATTTGTTTGTCCTGATTCCAAAGAGCCTTTGATTTAGCAAGAAACATTGTGGTTCACAATAGTAAGGTTTATTTATCGTAAAACACTGCAGAGCACTGATGCTATGTCAATATTGTATCATGCTTTTTAATTTAATTTATTTACTTTTTATTTATTACAATTTATTCCCTTTGTATCCCAACTGGAGCCCCTCCCTCCCTTTTCTCCTCCCATGCCCCTCCCCCAGTCCACTGATAGAGGAGGACCTCCTCCCCTTCCATCTGACCCTAGCCCATCAGGCCTCATCAGAACTGGCTGCTTTGTTTTCCTCTGTGGCCTGGTAAGGCTACTTCTCTTGCTTTTAATTTACATTTATTCCTGTGTGGATCACATATCTACAATGATAGGCAAAGAGGCCTCCTTTTAAAGTCAGAGATATTTTATAAAACAAAGAAACAAAATAAAGTGTCAGGTGACATGGAAAGGTTCAGAATTCAGATTTCAGATTTTGTGTAAGAAGTGTTCCATTTACCTTTTCAATTCTGGTTTCCATGATTCTAGGCCTTGGACCACAATGCCTAGTTAGGAACATAGAGCAGACTCCATGGGGCATGTGCATCTGAGCTTTACCACTCCATTTGGAGTATATTTGTCCCAATAAGAATGCCAAACATGTAAGAAAACAAAAACCATTCTTCCCATTATCCTTTGAATGAATCATAAAACCTGACTAAAACAAAATCAGCCTTAGGACTTGGTCCAAAGTTCCATGTATTCTCGGTTGTGTTACTGATAAAATTACAAGGTTTGTGTGCAAAGGTCTCTCTTTCTTCCTTTCTTTAACTAAACAATATTGACTCAGGGCCTTGCACATTTGGGGAAGTGTGCTTGAGACTAGAAAGGCAGTCACACCTAATGGGAGAAATAGATAAGAAAATAAACACAACTTGGGTTCACATCTACATCTACCCCAGTTCCTCACCCAGGTCTCTCCCTTTCCTATTCAAGTACAGGTACTGCATAGCCTCTTCTCCAGCACCGTCACCCTATGGCTCCTCCCACCAGCCCTTTGGGGATCTTAGGAATGTCTGAAGCCTTTCTGTATGCTGGATGTCCCTTTTTCCTGGTTTTGTTTTTTGCTCTTTGTTGTTGTTGTTAATGTAATCTCTCTCTCTCTCTCTCTCTCTCTCTCTTCTCACTTCTCAGAAGCAACATGCCCTCCCTGCTGTTCACACACAATGCAGTTCCAAGGCATCTTCCCTTACTTGAACATTTCTTTGCATGTTACCTCTCACCCACAGTGACTCAAACTATTTTTCCAAAGAAATCCAGTGCTCACCTTAGAGAAAGTTCTGGAATGGAAACCAAGAATATCTGAATCTATCCTCAGAAGACAAGCTGTGCTAAGAACAAGATGTGTCTTAGTAAGCACAACATAGAAGAGATAGCCTGGGTGGCGACAAACAGAGGAAATTCTAGTAGGTGAGTTGTATTTCTAAGGCTGGGGAGACCATTCCAGAAGTGTAGGGAGTTGGGAGTTGCCCCAGGCTTGCCAGTGTTTGGGTTATGTTTCAACCTTGATTGAGTACCAGAACCACACACAGTGCCTGCTTTCATGTGCTCTGAGCAGAGCTAGGTACATTGTGCTTCTCTGTTTTTGTGTTTGGGTCTTTCACCTCATTTGCCTGGGATGTTATTTGCATTAAAACCAGAACTTTTCCTTTCTCTAGAGTAAAGTACCAGCTCCTCAGAGATGCTAACACCACTTTAAAGGAAAAAAACAAAAACAAACAAACAAAAAAACCCTACCTACTCTTTATTAAAGTGCCAATAACTCCATGAAGAACTTCCATGGAAAGAGCATGTCTCTTCAACAGAGTCATGGTAATGCTGAATTGTTTGGGGACAAGATAGATCCAAAGCAGATGGCAATATCTTCCTCAACAAAACACAGGAGTCTGCTTGCTACCTCCTAAAAGAGGCTCTTCCTCATTGCATTCATTGCTCATTGCATCATAATTCAGGATTCCAGATATGGTCTCCCCAACAGACACAAAATTCTTGCTTAGGGCAGCCTGGATAGAAAATTCCAGAACGACACAACCATTGTCCTCAAATAGCTGCAGGCTTGTCACAGAGGGCAAGCACTAGACTTTCTTTATAATGATGTGAAAGCAGAATTGCAACAACAGAACAATGTTGCTAGAAGACAGAAACATCATGATGGCATAAAGGAAGGTTTGAGACAAACACTAGAATTAAGTTATTCCAGATATGGGCTGGAGAGATGGCTCAGCCGTTAAAGGCTAGGCTCACAACCATAAATATAAGTTATTCCAGATATCTGAAATTAAGTATTATTACAATTTCTCCATCCTTTACATCAGTCTATAGCCTTGTTGTACCTGGGGTTCAGACATAGGAGTGGATGAGAGAGTGAACTCTCTTCTAGTCCCAGGTAACCCAGTGATGTTCACAGCCCATTCTAAGGAAAGGCCCTGAGTAGACACTAGAGTAACCATGATATCTAACATGTTGAGTGATTCAAAAAAGAGTGTAGAACACCATGAAAATAAAAACTTTCCTGTCCTGGGAGGGAAATAGTTAACATCAAGCAGCTCAGAGGGGCAGGAAGCACACCTGTGGGAGAGAAAGGCCCTGGCACAGGCTACAGACCATGTGCACACTCAGAAATGGAGCCCAGAAGCTGTGACACATCGGGATTACTGTCCCGGAAGAGAGCAGTTAGTGCTGAAGCTCTACCATGGCTGCAGGGATCCAGACAGCCACAGATTGCCAGAGGTGGACAGAGCGTCTTCTCACCACCATCAAGACCACAATTTGCAAGCACATAGAGGAGAGCCATGAAATGACCAACTTCTGTATTTGTTTGCTTTTTAAATATTTGTCAAAGATCAGAACTATTAAAGCATAATTGCAGATAGTGCAGTTTACCACTGTTAGTTACACAGATTAATAAATTCTTAGAAGTGCATAGAATTGTGAATCAAAGATGTATGCTACTTCCCTCTACACCAAAACGTTCTTGCATACCTCTTTGTAGTTAGCAAACACCTCCCTTTGTCCTTAGCCCCTGGCAGCCACCAACCAGGGGTCTGTCTGTATGTCTGCCTGTCTATTCTATTCTATTTGCTGTCTCTTTCAGAATATCATGCAAATGAAATTGTACTGTATGTAGTCTTTTGACCTTCTGAATCTGTTTTTTTTTTTTTTTTTTTTTTTACAATACGTTTAGCACCCATGATACCTGCATCAGTGTGTGCTTTTTTTCTTGCTTTACTAGTATCCCCTGGTATAGATACGCTGTAGTTTACCCATTCACCAGCTGATGACCATTTGGGTTGCTTCCAGGTTTTCATGACTATGAAGGAATCATAAAAATACCAGCACGAATATATGTTGAACATGTATACCTTAAACAACTGGTAGGAAATGAATTGGGCAGTTCATAATCAAGTTATATTTGACTTTCTGTGACAGTGCCAAAATGTTTTTCCAAAGTAGCTGGGCCATTTGACACCCCATTGTGGCTGAGGCCATTATCACAATGGCCTCATTTTTACTCAAAGTTACTCAGTCTGAAGATTCTAACATCCACTATGAAGCTAATACCAGGAAGTCAGGAACGTACGGCGACCACCTCCTTGGGAAATGGCGAGTTTCCTGACTCCGTGGACATCTAAGGCGGTGCTACTCAACTGCTAGTCAAACCGCTGGATGTTTGTCCTTCTAGATTCCTTCAAGCTCTTGTTTCTGTAATGCTATGAACATGTACGTCACTCCGTCTGGCATTCCTGACCCCACCCTCCCACATTTCTATTCACTTGGCTCAGGGCAAAGATGGGTAGGTCTCAGTGTCTGACATTCTTATCAGTTTGACTGATATGTTTGTCCAAGTCTATATTTTTCATACGATCAATTGGATCTCTTAGCAGTTCTTTCAAAGCCGTAGCAAAATGATGGACCACCCACATCCTGCTTCAGATTCACCTATTGACCTTTTTAGAGAAGTAACTATTTCATTCATTTGCTCTCTTGTTCAGCTTTTCCTTATGAGGATAATAATACTCAGTCCTTGTGATACTACAGGATGGCCTAGGGAAAAGAATAATCGAGCAAGCAATGCTGCTCATCACAACTAGAAAACCCACTTACCCTGTTCTCTTTTCCATGGATTCTGGAGTTTTGGCAGTCTGAGTTTGGTTTTTGACTCTGTGGCTAGATGTATGACCCCAAGAAAATCACAAAACTTCTTTGAACCCTAGTAACAAGGTCATTCGCTGCCAAGACTTAACTGTAGAAAAAGCACCATGCGTTGTAACTGGTACAGAATACATTCTTGGGGGAGCACTATTTCTGTCTCCACCATCCCTGGACCTACAGTCTCACACAACAAATAAACAGTCACTGATCACCTCAGACTAGTACTAAGAAATAATACTACACCTGGAGCAGAAACTAGGCTCCAGGTAGATGAGAGTATGCCAGGGTGACACAGAGGGAGTGACCAGCAGATAGCACTGAAAAAGTTTTCTCATGGTGAAGCTGACTACAGATTCCAGATTTGGAACTGAGCTCTGGGTCCAAAATATCTTCTCTAACCAAAGGTTTTACAGGTAACATTTCTTCCTTGACTTTTTCCATTCATTTTCAACTTGGGGGGAGGGGGGAGGGGAGATTTTCTCCCACGTCCTTTGGGCACATCAGCACCAGCATGACTAGGACATCTGAGAAGTTCTGAGATGGTTTTCTCATTATCCAGAAATAGTAAGAGTATATAACTGGTCTCTGTGTCTTTGCTGTAACATACTAACTTTTGTTATGGTCTTGAGTTCTACTTGGGCCAGCTCTTGATCTTACTCTTGGTCTACCTTCACTTCTACCCACAGATCCTGGATATGTCGAGGCCAGGAGGACAGATTTTTTTCAAATCCGACTTTCGCCATCTATGAGACCATGAAAAAAAAACAAAAACAGTCAATATGTTCTCACCTTGAGAAATGACCAGAAACAAGGTTCTCAACCTGTGCAGCCAGCTTCCTTACCCACTTATTGTGTCTTTTGCCAGTCATTCTTCCTTCCCCTAGATTTGGGGAACAAATTCAATTCCCTACGTCAGAAATGCAATAGACCAGGGCAGTGGGTTTCAGCTAAGATCGGTGCGATTGAAGAAGCCAAGATCTGAATGAGCAGAGGATGACCATCCCCCTGGCCTTGGCATATCCAGGGTCTGAGGGTGGAACTGAGGGTGAAGGAGTAAGAAGAGCAAGAGCCTGCTCAAATATAGAGGACTTAGATCCCAACCCTGTCATGCTCAAAGCAAATAAACTTAGAAGAATGATGACATCTCCTGATTCTTCACCCTGACTCTTTATTTATAAAATAAGGTATCAGTACTCCCTCCCAAGACTGTTTGAATATTAACAAATCTACATTTAAGAACGTCTGGCACCTTCCAGACACTGGATAAACCACAGGCACCTTTGCGGCTCCTGTTTTTGTTCTTACTTTAAGGATTAAATGAGACAGTCCACTTGAAATCGTACCACCAATTTCACCAGATTCCCTGATGATTGACTAGAAAGAAGAATAATGGCTGGGCTCATCAGCAGGACTCTCCTGCTGTGTGCCTTAAGATCTGAATGGGGCATAACAGGGTTCTCCATTTTCATCAGCTCCATCCTTGGAGAATAGCCTCAGAATGATGGACAAGTTAGAACTGAAACCAGTCCAACATTATCTTTGTTCTACTCAACCCTGAAACAGCTTTCTTAAAGGAACACCAACGTGGGTGGCTAATTTGCCATGACCATTATTCTCTTAGGGTTATAGATATCATTTTTCTGAGGTGTCCAAATGTTTCTTCAGCTTCCCGTACCCACCCCAAGTCACAGAAAATAAAGAACTGTCCTTGAACATCATGTTCTGTCTCTGCTTGCAACTCGCAGGTGAAACCTGCTTGTGGAACAAACAGAGGAGTTCGGTTTCCAAAGCTGTCGATCTGGAAACCCACCCACTTGCTGAGAAGACTGGAAACAAACGGCGTCTCAACAACTTGCAGCTAAGCATGAAGGCCTTGGCCCCCACAGAGGCTCTCACATTTCGAACTTGATGGAAACCACTCGCATGAAGGGCCTCAGAGACATGGCTCAGGTCACTTTGTTCCTGCTGTGGGAGTCTGGAGGGAGTCAGAGCCGTGCACACCCAGCCTTAGATACTGTCCTAGCCAGCAAGAAGCTCAGTAAGCATGTACTCCTGCTTCTTTCTAGGCAGATGCCCCTTCCTCCCTGACTCTCCAGCCAGCACTGCTTCCACTCACTTCAGGTTGTTTTCAAAACATCCACATACATAAAATAAAAAATTAGAAAAAAAACAAATGATAGGAATAGTTCCAACAGACCCTCAGAGAGTATCATCTCTCTGTTTCATGGTCCTAGGATAATTTTCAAAGATCTGGGTCCTCTGACTTCCCCTAATACATTCAAGGTGAAATAAAATGATAGTCAATAGCATTGTGTGGGAAGGCACCTGGAACAGGGCTCTGATGTGAGATTTGTACACACAGACACGCTTCCAGAACACTGAGGATGCATCTTCAGACACAAACTAAAGAGAGACTGAGCAAAGTAAGCTCACGGGACGGCTGTTCTCAAGGCAAGCACACCCAGTTCAAACGCCACCTTCCCACTCCCAGGCACGCGACCCAACAATCCCTTTCAAGCTTCTGATACCTTGATGTTTAAGTCACTATGGTCCTTCAGTCACGAAAGCTACCATTATACAAAGCCATCTGTCCAAGTTACATTGGGTAAGAACATCTTGGCTGTTCACTGGGGCCTTCCTCAGCCATGCTGTTATCCATTGTCCATGCTGGCCTCTATGTGCCTCTCCTCCTAGGCCAAGTTCATTAGACACTTCAGGAGCAAAAGGGATGAAAGGGTACTGGAAAGAGGATTCAGTGGGTAAGCCCCAGTCAAACAACCTTGGTGACCTGCGTTGAGATCCCTGGAACCCAGTAAAAAAGCAGGCATGCTAGTGTGCATTTGTATTCCTGGCACCCTATGGCAAGACAGAGGGCAGACAGAAGAGAATTGTCTTGAAGTTTGCAGAGCAGCTAACTCAAGGAGTACACAATGCAAAAACAGAAACAAAAGACCCTGCCTCTAGCAAGGAAGAAGTTGACTTTCTGACTTCTGACGTCCGTATGTATAACCACAGTCACACAGGCATGCATGCACACACACACACACAAGTAAAGAAACATTTTTTCAATAATCAAATTGCCAAGAATTGTTTTAGGTGTTGGGGCGACAGTGTGAGAAAGATCACAAGGGGCACAGGTGAGTGGGAAGTGTGTTTTATGAACATAGTAGGACTAGAAAAAAGGCCAAGTAAGTAAGAGCCACACTATGCTCACAAGCCTCACTAAGGGGTGTCCTTTTTTCCAGAAGCCGGGGCAACTGAGCATGCTCAGACTCTGGATCCATGTAATTTTTTCAAGTATGATTGTCTAACAGACCTCTAACCTTACAGGTGCCATGTCCAAGTCTTGCTAGCAAAGGACAGAGCTTAGACACATATCCTTCTACATAGGTGAGATATTGGCAACTCAGAAAGCTTCCTAGCAAAACTCCTTCTCCTAGACCTGACGATAGAACAGACTAAACAGAGGTTTGTAAAGCTTCGGTGCCATACAAATGCCATGTGTTCTACCTGAGGAAGGGAAAACTATGTGGTGTCCTTGCCTGAATCTACCCCTTCCAAGTCCGATCCGGGATCTTGACCCAGACACGGCCAACTTCTATTCCTACTTCTATCTGGAGAGAAGTCAGTAATGATCACAAATTAAGGAATGCCCATTCCTGTTACATAAAGACACTGCTCACCACGACAAGAAAATTTCCAGGGTCAATTTGTTTCTATGACAGAATACCTGAGAGATGCAACTAAAAAGAAAGAAGGATTTATTTCAGCTCATAGCTCCAGAGTTTCAGTCCAAGGTCCTCTGGCTTCATCATTTCCGGCCTGTGGTGGAGCAGAGCATCATTCATAGGGGAGTGGAAAGAAACACACTGTTCACTTCCTGGTGGCTTGGAAGGGAAGCAGAGACAAGAGATGAGATGGACCCTTCAAAGGCACAACCCCCTGTCACCTACTTCCTCCAGCCAACCCCCACATCTGATGTACCAGTACCCCCCAACAATGGCAGCAAATCATAAACGCATCAGTGAGTACGTCTCTTCAAGAAGTCACAGCCCTCAATGTCCATTCCCAAACTCTACCCCTCAACACTGGTTGCTTCAGGGACCCAGCCTCTGACTCATGGGCCTTTGGGGGAAGGCACTTCACTTTTTTAAACTACAGGAGAAGGACATTGTTAATAAGGTTGAGCTTTTGTAGAACCCACTTACAGTTGGGATAAAAAAGAATCAGAGTCTCCAGTGGTAAGTTCTCTAGAAGGAAAGGAAAGAAGGGGTTTGATATATTTTGTTTGTTGCCAATTCAACTTTGAGCAGTGCAAATATTGAGATATTTGGAGGTGTATCAATCAGGGTTCTTAATTGCAAGCAACAGAAATGTATAAAAGGTCTTTCTGTTCATTTCTTGTTTTAAAAGGGGGATAAACTTGAACAAGATATAGCTCACAGGATCAACAGGAAGGATGAATAATCTCACTTACAAAGGAAGAAAAGTCAACCGTGAATCCAAGTGCTAGGGTACGGGTCCTACTACCACTTGACCTGGGACATCAGTGTCAGCACCTGAATCATCATGTTAGACCTAGATTCTGAGAGACCTCACCAGCAGGGTGAGTCCAACTCTATTCCTTTCTGTCAATGCTGGTGAGACTCAAAGCCCTCTAGGAGCGGCAGACAGTCACATGTAAGCCAATAGCTATGGCCCAGGCTTCAAGAGTACAGAAGAACAGAGTCTGAGCCTCAGAGCTCCCTAGTTGACTCACAGGCTGGTGAATTTTAGTGGAACAGGAGATGAGGGTGACAGACAGACAGACTAGTGTCTCCAGGCCTTTCTTTTTCTTAATCCTTCTGCCTCTCTGTCGGGCTACAAACCAATCTACCCTGCTACAAGGTAACCTTCCCTTTGTCAAAATTATGAGTCTGAAAATTCCACCAGATACTGGTGGCAAATTTTGTGACTCTTAGAGATAAGGTTTCTTCCTGGTGTCTTTCTGTTCTCAATTACAAGGAGATCCTGAGACACAAGTGTCTCATGCCCAGTGGTCAATCTTTGTTGGCAATCTGGAGGACAGAGACACACTGTGGCCCTCCACCTCACCTTCTGCTTCTTTATTTCCTGCCATCCTGCTCACCGCCGGAAGCCTTCAGACGTTTTACCCTAACTGTTCAGCCTGTAGTCCCATCCTGCTCCTGGCCAAGCCCTAAGTGAAGCCTAGAATTTTGGGTTCCCCGGGAGTGGACTCACATGATGCCACTGGGCCAAGGGAGCTGGAGGGCACACTCCATCCACCTTCCAGCCTGGAACTCCACCCTGATGCATCTTTCTTGTAACAATAATGAGAACTCTGCTGCTCTGGTAGACATGCCTAATTGAGCACCAAACCAAACCAAAATGCCCATCCTTGGCCCTGCGCCTTTACCAGCCAGAACAAGTCTTTCTGGGTTGGCCAGAAGATTTGAGATCTCAAAAGAAAAGCCTTTCAGTGCTCCAGGCTGTGTGTGCTGACTCATTTCTCATAGACAAGTTAAACCCCCTTTGGGAGAGAGAGCTACAGGTGCCCCAAAGCCCTCCAGGGATAGATCTCAGAGGGAGCCAGAGAAACGCAGATGGGGGTGGCAAGGCTGGGAGGGAGCCAGGGGACAGGAAGAGAGCTCCTGCCCCTGAAGTGGTTTCCAAGAGTGATTTCTTCCAGCCAGACAAATGGGACACATACAGCTGCCTTCCCGATGGGGTTTCAGTGCTCATTTCCTCTCCAACACTGCAGCTGGGAAGGACGGTCTTACAAACTGAAAACAGGACTAAGAATCCCTCTTAGGCTTTCTTGCAACCCAAAAGAAAGGCTGTCAACAAAATACGGCTGGCGCTATTTGCAGTTCAGTGCTGAAAAAGCATATTGCTTACAATCTCCACTTGTTTTATTTTTACATTGATATAATCCTAGGGGAAAGTCCAGTTAAAGCCAGAGAGAGACAGATGCTAAGACGGTGATGAAAATGTCGTGTGAGTGCAATTTTACTTTATTTTCTCTTATTTAGAATCCTGAGACATACTCTTACTCTGTACCCTAGGCTGGCTGAGAACTCACTATAGCCCAGGATGCCTTCACCTCAGTTTCTCTGAGTGATGAGATTTCATGCATGAGCCACTATACCAAGCTATCTGGGTGCTTCTAAATCTAACTTTCAAAATGGTCTTGAGTCTATTTAAGATACATATGAGCCAGGAAGGTGGCCAGATAAAGGTGCTGTCTCCACGCCTGGTGACTCACATCTAATCCCCAGGACAAGTTACCCTCCAGTCTCCACAGGCACACCATGGTCTACAGGCCCATACTTACAACTCACACACAGACACACACACACATACACAAACAAAAATAAGCAATATTTACTTACTGTAGTAAAACACTGAAATTCAATTAAATGGAAAGGCTTTTCAAGCATGCCCTTCTCAGAGTTGATCATTAACTCCAGATGTCATAAAAATGGAATCATTTTGAAATTTTGAAATTCTTTTATCTTCTCAATTGGATCAATAAAAACTAATCTAGGCTTTTATTTGAAATGGTTTTTCATTATATCATCATGTGGCTAGACAGCTGTTTAGGAAAACATTATTAGAGATGGTTGTGAGCCTCCACATGGCTGCTGGGAATTGAACTAGACCTTTGGAAGAGCCATGTCTCCAGCCCTGAAAAACATTATTATAAAACACCATTGTGTTCCAATGTTTAGCATTATCAACAATACTCTTATAAAGCTCCCTATTGTACATTCACAAACATGTGAATTTTTTGGTCATTTCTTTAGGTCATATTCCTAGATAAGAACTTACCATACAATATTTGTTAGTTTTGACATATAGTCCACCGCCCACATCCATGAACTCATCCATGAACTTTAGATTCAACCAATCACTTGTTGAAATGTCATCATGAAATGACTGCATCTTCCCCCCCCCTCCCCTGTCACTAGTGCTTAAACAAGACAGCTTACCAACCGAGCATAGCGTACTCACATTGCATAGGGTTTACGAGTGGTATATGGATGATTTAAATTATGTATGGGAGGTTAGGTAAGCTGTACTCAAACATGATGGCATCTTATATTTAAGGAGCTTGAGTACCCGTGGATTTTAGTATCTGTGGGAATCTGAGAATTAGTTTTCTGCAGGTACCAAAGGACTTCTGAGAATTGCTTTCCCTTGGTCAGACCAAATTACCCCCTCACCAAGGCTTGGGTACTTCCCTACACTCTCACCAGCTTTAGTTAGTTATATCCAAGCTTTTTAATAACTGGTTTTATTTTCTTCAATAAAGTATCATGAGAATTCCATCTCTTTCATTGCATTTATGAGTTAAAATCAGGGTTCATCATTATCAGTTTTGAATCAAGGAAACTGGGAAAGAGATGGGAATCAATCATGGACCCACTGGATCAAAGATGGAAAGTGATATGGAAACACTAAGACTTCCCCAGGGGAAAGAAAGGAGGCTTTAGAAGCCTTTGGGTCAATTTTCTGTGCCAGTTTTGAACCAAGAATTCTTTTTGTTCCATGCAAAGTGAAGCAAGAACCTGTGGCACTGATTTTGACTTACAAAATCCATTGTTAAGGCCCATTGCTCCCAACCAAGGAAGCTATGCACTCTCTACGAGCTTGGTTTCTACCGTGTTACATGAGCAGAGGCCATGGAAGATGCTCATGAGAGCGAGTCTAACATGGGACTCAACCTTCCTCACTGACAAACAACCCTGTGAAACACCACAACCCCAAGCCCCCAAAATAACGGCCTCCCAAGCAGAAGACTGAAGCTATGCAAGACTGCAAGACGTACTCCAAACTTCTCTTTTTCTTTCTTTGGCACTTCATACACATACCCTCTTTTAATTCTCACAACAAACAAGTTGGATAGATGCTATTATTTTTCCTACCCCAAGGTTGAATGAGTGGAAGCTCAGACCCCTGAGGCAAAGCCAGACTTGATTCCCTATTCTCTAATTCCAACCTCAGACCCTCGGTGCAATCACTGTTAGATGCTACTCAGGAGACCAAAGGGGTGGATCAGCCTTTCCTCTTACTGTGCCAGATAAACAAGGCTGGCAGAAAGATGACAATACACTACCTACGGTCCCTTGCAAACCCTGTGCACAGTTCAAAGATTCCAGAGGAGCAGATCCTAACACTTAAAGGATTCCTGAGAGACACTGAGCAGTCAAGCCCTTTTAGATAAATTAGACATAAAATGAGTAACACCAATCTGTTTCTGCCTGGAATGCACCATCCCAGGCCTGCACAGCTTGGAGTGAGCTGCCTGGAAAACCGCTCAGTGACATTAAGTGCTAGTATAAGACAGCAGTTATTTGGTCTCCATTCCCTAAAAGCTTACCACCAGGATGCTACAAGGAGGTCACGGTCCCCAGATGTTCCTGAAGCAGGAACATTGGGGCCTGGATTTGGCCAGAGGCCTCCCACCCCTCAGCCACACTGCACTCTCTGACAATCCTCTGTGTTCCCATCCAGGGCTTCCAGCGGCCCATCTGCCTGGACAGCAGGGCTGTCTGGGATAGGGGATGGACATGAGACATAGATCATCTGGTACTAAGTATTTGTGGAGGCTGAGTGGAGTCTGGTATGCTGGGTCTGAGGGCTGCTGTCTGAAACATCAAAGCAATAAAAAAAATTAAACAAATAAACTACTTTGAGATGCTCACTGAAGTAGATGGGTTCTCATTTTTAAATAGCTGGTAGAATTCTATCTTAAGCACTCCCCGACACTGCTGGGTAGTAACTCTAGTAACTAGAAGGGAAGACCTTTCTGATGGTGTTTCCAAGACTCCATCTTCTCAGCTACCTCACGCTTCCCCACCCGAACTGCTTTGAAATGAGCACAACGCCTTACCTCTAACCCTACAGTGACAGTACCACCCACTTCTGTTCTCTGTCTCCTCAGGTCAGCCCACACCGTAGACCAGCCTACTGCCCTCCAAGTCACCTCAGAATCCCCAACCCTAGGAGCCTTCTCAAATGCCTCTATTATCCTGCCCACTCACCTCACCACTGCCATCACCACGCTGCTGGCTTACACGTCAGGACTAGCACTGAACACTATTAGCCAAAAGCCACACTTTCAAAACCACAGTGGTATGTATGACTGTGGAGAGACACAGCGGCCCTGTGATTGGAACCAAGCTCAGGATTCTCATCTGTTTCACACATGGTGGGTTATCTTCTTCCACTTACCAAACAGCATCCTTCAAGAGTCTGGGACCTTCTACTGTCCTAAGAACTTAGAGGTCCTCAGCAGGTCTCCGCAGCACTTAAGAAGTTAGATATGAGTATTCCTGCTTTACAGAGGGGTAGAGGATTAGAAAGATTGAGCAGTTTGTCCAAGTTAACACCATTGTCTGGAAATGGCAGACAAGAGCCTGTCTGAGATCTGTTGATAACCCTGAGCTCTGTAGGCACGGCCAGCCTATAACCCTAAGGCTAGCTCCATCCAGGAGAGTTGTGACTATAGCTCAACTATGTTTGTAGGTGGCAATGGTAGATCACAAGGTCAAAAGGTCACACATCACTGCTAGCAGATATGGCCTAACTTACTTACAACTATGTAACTAACTTAGAACTACGGAGTTGGTCAGTAGAGTTGGCAAAACAGAAACAGGGGCTGGCAAGATAGCTCATCAGGAAATTCACTTGCTGAACAAGGCTAGTCCCAGAACCTACGCAAAGATGGAGGAAAGAACTGACTCAACACTCAGGACATGGCACACACACACACACACACACACACACCAGACAGTCACACACACAATAATAATTTTTTAAGGGAAAGAAAAACAAAACAAAAACCAGAAACAAGGAAAATATAGACAGAGCAAGAAGAGTTAGAAGTGACCCAAGAGGGTACCTTCTTGTCAATGTAAGTTGTTGACATTTTTCATAACAGTCAAGTAACAGTTTTTAAACAGAAAAGTGAACTATAAGAGAAGGAATAACTTAAATGGAAAAAAAAAATCCAAAACTACTGTGTCTAAGCCCCTGCCTTCAGAAGAGCTTTCCTCCCACCATCAGACTGAGTAGAATGGTTTCTCAGAAGCCACAAGATATGAAACTCCATGCAAATACCACTAAGCCCTCCCCGAGGTCCCCTGTCATGGACTCCCCCTGTCTCCAGCTGGCCCTAGGGACAGCAGGATGCATCATGGCTTGCTGGGCAGCTGGCCTTCACAGTATAAAGCTTTGCTCTCCAGCTGCTCTCTTAGCCTTGACCCAGACCATGCTGTGGTTTCGGTGGGAAAGCCCCTGTCCCCAACACTGGCCTTTAAGTGCAAGATAAATCCCATAAGCTCTCTCATTTAAACCTGCACTGGGGCTGAAATCATGGGCGTGGATGCCCCCGGCTGTTCCTGGCAAAGGGTGGGGCTGGTTTCCTGCACACGGATTTTCACAGAGCTCCCTGGAGCTCCAAGTTCCAGAAAGTTGAGACCTCTCTAGCTGGGAAGGCTCCTGCTGCTCAAGCCAGGGCCTCGTCACGGTGAATAGGACACCATAACCAGAAAGCAAGAGACCTGGGCTGTTATCCCGGGCTAGTCATAAAACAGCTGTGGGGTCTTGAACAAGTCTCTGACCTCTGCCAGGTGTCAGCTCCCTCAACTCCCAGAGATGCCATTCACCCTGCGGGGCATCTGGCAGGCCAAGTGAGAATATGGGTGCCCAGGCACAGCCGGCTTCCTGCCTGGAGGAGACTGGAAGAGACAGATGAGCAACAGAAAGACACACTGCCCCAGCTTTCTGGGAAACTCTCGAGAGCAAAAGTTCTGCCTCAGACCCTCACACATGCCTGCTATTGAGAAAGCAAGCTCCCTTTTCTGCACAGAGAATAGAAAGAATTCATCCCAGAGAGAGGTTCTTCCCAGGTGAGAGAGTCGGCTGCACACAACCCCTGCTCTATCTCTACTGAAGTGTGTGGCCTTACACTCAGCTTTTCCAGACCTCAGTTTCTCCACCTGTAATATGGAAATGTTCATTGTTTCACCTGGTTGGAGGTGCCTCACGTCTGGTGTATACATAGTCCTCAGAGAGAGAGCGTGGCTAGAGATGTTCCAGGCTATCCTGGCTTTCAAGCTCTCTCTGCCTTACTTAGTCTTTCTTCCTCTTCCATCCCAGACACTCCAAGCATACTTGTAGATTTGATCCTGGGTGCTCCCCATCTATGGGACCTTCCTGAGTTTCTGGAAGACAGAGTTGAGGCTTGTGTTGCCCCCACACTGAGGGGCTGAGTATGAATGGCTGCTGGAGAGACCTAGATAAAAGAACAGGGCCCCTGGGAGATGCACTCCGCCCCCCGGCACGTGACAGATGACAGAGAGGTTTTGGAGCCCTATGGAGCACACACAGGAATGCTGTCACCAACATGTGCTCCCACACCAATGAGAGGTGCAGTTTGAACTAGCTGCCCTGAGCTTAGATGGAGGAAAAGTTGTATCTAATACCTAGAGACAAACAATGGCAATGTAGACAGTAGCTTATACAATCCTGGTTAGAATTATAAGGTAAGGACACCTCACCCTTCAAGGCTTTATTCTTCAATCAGCTAACCTGTAATTGGAGGGAGACAGAATCCAAATATGGAAATAGGAAGGGTCACCATTCCAAGCCCATAAGACCCAAACACTCTCCCTTTCCTTTTAGAAACAGTACTTCCTGGAGAGAAGTGACTTGCCAAGGTTCTGTTGGTAGTTCTGGAACACCATACGGATCCAGTAGAGTGGAGTCCTCCCCATCAACCATGGGGGAAAAATCAGCCACAAAGTAGGGGGAGGCTCTGGGGAACACAGATGTCATCAGCTGGACTCCAAGGCCACCACAGAGGTGGAATGATCACTAGCCGGAGAGTTGGAAGACAAAGTGGCTGAGTCCCTGTAGTTGCCTGTCACTTTCGGGGTTTTCATGTTCTTTTATAGGCTGGAGCATTCAGTCCATCCTCAAAACTGGCTCAAGTAGATAAGAATGCATCTTGAAAATCATTTCCACTCACTCGTCCACCCTCCTGTAGCCCTTATTCCTAAGTGCCTGAATCAGCTGCTGGGCCCAAGAAACAGAGGTGAGAGAAGCTCTCTGAGTAAGCTGGGGGACAGGAGTCATTCTGTCAGCAAAGGAGCCCCGAGTGCCAGTCTAATCCATGCCATTCAAACAGGCAAGGGTATGTCTAAGCAGCTTTGGTTTTAAAAGATTAGGAGAGAAGCACCTGAGTGCAAAGAAAGGGGACGGAGACAGCAGTTCCACCCACAGTACCACACTGCCCCCTGCTGGTCAGCTGAGAGAAGGCATAGAGGCTGAAAGAATCACACTGAGCCCCCGCTCAAAGCCAGAGGATTCCTTCCATTCCCCTACTTCCACACGGCCAAGCCTTTCTGTAGGGTCAAAGAGAGAGAGATGGTAAGTTTCCAGGGACTGCTTCCCATCCTCACCAATCCATTCTGTCTTCAAGCAACGCAGACTCCTCAGTGCCCCTTCCTCCGCCTCTCCCCATGTCTGTCACTTTGCAATGTGCCAGCCTTTGCACCTCTGGTTTCTCACTAAGCCGGTGCTTAGAACACAGAGCACTCACACCCTGCACTAGAATAAGATGGCACATCTCTAAACTTGGGGACGTTTTCCAGTCCTTGAGGAAAGGCCCAGGCTGAGGGATTCACATCCTGCCTGAGCTGAGGGATAAGCAGGAACCTGGGGTGCCCCAGGGATGAGCCTGAGGCCCGTAACATCTGGAATCTTTGAGCACCGGCTCCACACCAACCTAGCAAAGCGACTGCAAAAGGCCAGAACCTGTCCCCTGTACCTTGAGTGTTGTCACCCTCCCTCCTGGTAACAGACCTTTCCCTCCCCCCTCTCCCCCCCCCCCGCCCCCACGTCCTGCCCTTTCCAAGCTAGGCAGTTCAGAGCAGGGCACCCTGCAGCTGGCTGACGAGCTTCCCCCAGCGCACGGGCTCAGCCCTGGCTGTGGCTTCCTGAATCCCAGCACAGACTCAAGGCCCATTGCAGCTGGCAGGACCACGTGACAAGAGGGATTCACACGCCCGCGGCCACCCTGACCAGCTTTCTCTTTCTTCTTCTCCGGGCCATCACAAAAGTCTCCACACAGAGTAGCCTTGTTCCCGGGTCAGGAGGGGCTGGACGCCGAGGGGGACTGGGAAGACATGCCTGGAAGGGGACGGTTCGCCAGGCAGCATATGCACCTCGTGCCGGCCAAGCCCACTTCCTGCCTGGCCCCATCTCCAGAGCTCCAACCCAGAGAACCCACTTGGGCTTGGGTTGTTGGCCTCTTTCATTTTCCACTCTGCCTGAGCCTGCATTGCTCTGAAAACTGCGCACGTGCTGTTTCTTTTCTTTTCTCCTTCATTCTTCTTTAGAGACCATATGATACATCGAAGTTCTGCCAACTTTGCCTTCAGGGGCACACACTATCCTTTCTCTTCTGTTCCCCACATCTAACCAAACACAGAACTCAGGCAAGCAGCTGTAGTGGGGCTGGCCTTGTTGGGGCATGATGATGGAGACACACTGTCAAAGCTGGTACAGACAGTGATTATGGAGATTTTTCAACTGTCAGTTGTCAAGTGTGAATCTCTAGTAAATAAACACTGGGGACCAGAAAGGCTTTGGGAGGCCGAGGGGGTGGGGTGTGTCTCATTCACTCATTGTCTTGAACAGGCCAGGGGCTGGCAAGTCCGTCTGCAACAACACCTTAGAAAGGCCTTTGGACATCAGCTCAAAAATCCACCCCCAGCACCAAACTGTAAAAGGGACCAGCTTTCTCCGCCCTTTTGCGTATCTGTGCCCTTTATGTGCAGTCTAGACGTTTTGATCTTATGTTACAACTTGCTTAGACTACATGGGACCCCCTACCGCCTAAGCTTGGAAGGACTTCTCATTCCCCCCAGCCTCAAACCTGTCTCCTCCTAAGAAGAAAAACAAACAAGAAGAACTGGTTCCTCCTAGCCTCTGCCACCTGAGAGCAGGTAAGCCCAGGCCACCAGGCAACTGACTGCCGACAAGCCAAGGAACCCCAGCCTGCAGAACCACCCATCAGAGCCCCATCCAGACTACCATCACTCAGAATCATGGGCTAAATACATGATCGTTCCTTTCCTCAGTAAGTTTGTGAGTATTTACCTATGCAAAAAAAAAAAGGAGGTGGGGAGTGATACATCCCAGCCCAGCCCCCACCGCTGTGCTGAATACAGAAAAGTCTGATCTCTCCTGTGTGGGGACAGCCCTTTAAATATGAAATCTCTGAACATCAGCATAACTCCCCGGGGCGGTCATCCGGAGCAGCCATCCTCCTTACAGGAAAGTCATATACCCAAACAGCCTTTATCACTTTCCACTACCTCCCAGGAGCAATACCAGAAGAGCCACTGTCGGCATCCCCCGGCGACATCCTGTCCACTCGCGGGCCACTCTAACCATCCCAGAACTCCTACAGCCCAATCTTTCCGCACATTCTGCTGAAAATTAAGAGAACCGGAAAGGCTGGGTGGTGGAGGGCACTAAAAAGCACCATAAAAACGCTGAAATCGATTAATCCTTACAGCCGCTTTCTGACCCAAATCTGAACTGCCCCAAAAGTCTCCCAAACAAATGTGGTTCAGCGGGCTTCCCACGGAGGCCTGCCCCATGGCCAGAACAGGAGAGGAACCAGAGGCCGGCTTCCAGCATCCGCCACGTGGAGTCAACACAGCACACTGAACTTGGGCTTTTGAGGTCTGAAGAGGAAGGTCACCAGCCCCACCACAGGAGACAGAGTAGACCAATGGCAGCATCCCTCAGAACCAGGCCCAGCGGGAAGCAGTGTGGTGGGGGAAATGGCTGCCATCAGTGAGGTTCTCTGGCCAATGGCCATGCTGCAGCCTGCCAGTTCCAAAATGAGCCCTCACAGCCTGGCTTCCTGTTTTTTTTTTCCTTTGCGCTCCTTATGTGTCACGGCACAATTACTCTGAGAGACGTTCTCAAAATGGACTCGGCATCCAATTTTCTTTCCCTAATAACAGTGCGGAAAATAGGGGTGAGGGAGGCAGAGAGGCAGGAAAAGACTACAAACCTCAGGAAAGGATGAAAACACTTCGATTTTTTTAAATGAGAAAATCAAAATCTATTCGCGGTCCAAGTTGCACTGCCCAAGCTGGTCCCTTCCCGCAGGCTACACCATGAAGGCTGAGATACACAGGCTTTCTGGGGAGCTGTAGAAGACTTTGAAATCCCCTGCCAGAGCCTAGAACTCATAAGCCAGGGATGGTGACAAGGTCAAGTGGCCAGTGGCACGGGCCTGGAATGCCGCCTTCTGCCATCAATTATTTCCCAACCACATAAATGGGCTTTGGCAGGGCTCAACCCAGAACAAAGGACAACTCTCCCAAGAGTCTTCCGTTGGCTGCTGGGTAGATTCCTTGGACCTCATCCCCAGACTCGTGAAAGAAGGTAGAGATCCAGAGAGTGAATATATTCAAGGGCTTTAACGTGTCTTGCTTTTAGACTGGGCTTTGATTGGCTGAGATGCATCTGTGGGTAGGAATAGAGGGACAGAAGGAACCCGGGGGGTGGGGGGAGATAACGCAGTCTCTAGAGTCCTTACCTTGCAAACACGGGGACCTACGTTTGATCCCCAAAACCTGCACACACACACAAAAAACCAAGTGTAGCCGCGGCTTGTATTTGCAGCCCCAGACAGGAGAGGTAGAGGCAGGAGCATGCCTGAGGCTCTCTGGCTGGCCAGCCTTTCTAACCTACTATGCGAGTTCCAGGCCAGTAAGAGACTCAGAAGAAAAAGTGACTGGCAGAGGAACACCACCTAAAGTTGTCCTCTGACCTCCACGCCCACGCACACTCGTGCGCACATGCACCTGTACACACATGAACACCCACGCACACATTCACACGTGTTCATGTGTGACTAGCCTGAGTTTGTCCAGGCTTCTCCTATGAGTGCACGTACTAACCTTGGTCCTTGTGAGCGCCTGCGATGTGTGAGCTCGGGTTAACATAAACAAATAACTATAGCCTGTAAATTCCACTATAAATGTTTCCAAGAGCCCGTGAATACACACACGTGTTGGTCGAATTGGGCATGAAGCTGGAGTTCCTGCGTATATGTGCGTGCAAGCATGAGCATGCCTCACACGTGCTTTGCCGCACTGTGGATAGATAGGCAACCAAGATTGCCCATCGGGTGTAGGTAGGCATGCTGCAGGTGACAAGCTCACCATGCTTCTGTCCACACCCACGTGGACAGGGCGCCTGGGCTGCGTGCATTGCTTCCTCCCCTTCTGTGAGCCCCAAACAGCCTCCGTCTCCCTCCCCTTGGGAGGTGCCAGCGAGTGGCACGGTACCCATCCCAGGATGCACCACCCCTCCCCTGTTCATCTGCGTCTCCTCCGTCTCCTCGGAGGGGCTGATTAGCCTGGACGGTCTCCAGGCTCCAACCGTAACTGGCAGCCCCAGATCGCTATGGATGACTTTCTTAATTGCCCGTGATGCTTGTGGGCACTGTGCAAACACGACAGTAGCTATTAGGCTCCCAGGTCCGAGCACAGCTACATTTTGCGCCTGTGTGAATTTAGTGTTCCTGGGGGATGAGAGGTCAGAGTGGGTTAGAGTCGCTGAGGAGCTGTTATTATGACCTGGCACCGTCCTGCGCTTTGCTTCTTGGGACCACACTTTAAAACTGCAGCGTCCCTAGAATTTCAAAACCAGGGCACACTGGGCAGTAGTACCCCCTACCCTCTCCTCACGCAGGGGTCCTCCCCACCCTCTTCCTAGGCAGCGGTCCTCCCCACCCTCTTCCCAGGCAGTGGTCCTCTCTACCCTCTTCTCACGAAGCAGTCCTCCCCACCCTCTCTCCAAGCAGTAGTCCTCCTCACAATCTCCCCAGGAAATAGTCCCCTCTTCCCCACCCCATCTGTATTCTAGTCTTTCTCTCCTCTCACTTTCCTCGCAGTGCCTCTCTCTCTCTGCCTTTTCTCCTTCCTCTCCTCTTTCCCCCTCTCCTGACTCACTTCAATCTCTCCTCTCCCCTCTCTACTCTTTTTCTTCTCTCACAGAGCTCTCCTCTCTCTCTCCCACTCTCTCTCTCTCATATTTCATTTGCTTCACATACACACACACACACCTCTCCTTTTCTCTCTGCCTCCCTTCCTCTCCTCCACCCCTCAGCTCCCAGCAGACAATGGCCAGAGCCCTACTCCACCTTACCAGTGCCAGCCATGTCTTCCCATCCCCCAGACCCTACCACAGGCCCTTATCTGACCTGTTTCTTCAGAGCCTGGATACCCAGGGGGAGGGTTGCCATTTACACTGAGCTCCGAGGTGCTGTGATGGCTTCCCTGTTATGGACTTTTGGTTATTTTATTTCCCTCTTGCCCACACCTAGGCTCCAAGAGCCAGGGTGCTCGTTTCCTTACTCCTGACCTGGTAGCTTCAGTTGATATGGAAGACAGAGACGAAGGGAAAACTTCCAGGCAGCAGCACATGACTATGGGCCTCTCCTCCCTGGGCTCAGGCTCCAAAGCCATGAGTTCAAGTCCTCTACCTGCAGCATTGGAAGCAAACCCAACACAATGTCAGGTCTCGTCCCAAAAAAACTGAAAGAAATCATCCAAGAAACTGGTAACATGTTGCTTGATAAATGCAGAGCTTCATTCAAGCAAAATGTGTGGCTTAGCTCAATAAATGTTTATGGGTAAAAGAGGGATGGATGGATGGATGGATGGATGGATGGATGGGTGGACGGACAGATGGACAGATGGATGACTATCTCTGATCCCTCCTCAGAGATTCTTGAGGATAGAAAAGATCTTAAACCCTGGTGATCTCTTCTCAGAGAGCTCGTGCCATGGCATCTGAACCACTTCCCAGCAGGAGAAAAAGGCAGCCCTCCGGGAGGTGCTCTCCCTCTGCTGAGGCCAAGCTTCCTTATCACACAGTCAGCGTCCACTAATGATCTCAGCTGACCTCCTTACCCACAAGGTCTTGAAAGCGAAGGCAGGAAGGCATGAGAAGGAAGCAGGTCCCCTACCCTCCCCTCTCACTCTGTGCACAGCGCCCTCTCTGGTACTTCATCGCATTCCAGTGTGTTGCCAGACCCATCCAGCCTGCTCTGGTACTGCTGCAACGCCATGAAGCCAGGAGCCCTGATGCTCTGGCCACCATCCTGTTTGCTCTGCCCTCCTTGCCACTGTGGATACTATTTAACCAGTTCCCACACAACTAGTCAGGACAAACTCATACCGAGCATACATTCTGTCCTTCCATAGCAAGGTCAAGGCAGAGCTCCATCCTGAGGTCTGCACCTGAATTTCCATGCCCATGTGACTTCTGCCTTCCTGGCATCCCCCTTTCTAGGTCCTCCTCAAGGGCTTCATTAATGGCAACTGTGTGCTGACACCCATCTCAAGGATACAGCGAGAAAATTGGTCTCAGAGAAGGTGCTCAGACCAAGCTCCTTGCAGGAGCCAATGGAAGAACTGAATTTTTAAAAAAGGGACTTTATTCCATTCACAAAGGACAACACTTTCTAGCTGGTCACTCCCAGCAGCAATAGTGTCTGTGCCACAACATATCCTGATTTTGTTTTAATAGGGATGATGAAAGTGGGAGAAATACTCTTCCCCAAGGAAGAAACCCCTAACTGGTCATCCAATACAAGCAAGTCATCCCTGAGATCATAAGCATATAGTTAACATTATATGGACGGAACAGGTTACGTGTGTGTGTGTGTGTGAGTGTGTGTGTTAAGAACAACTGGAAAAAAGGACATAAAATTGAGAGAGTGCAAGGCAGATGCATAGAGGGTTTTTGGATAAAAAAAAGCAAGGGAGAAATGATATGATTATATTATAATCTTAAAAGATTACATATATATAGTATTAAAAATGCTTACGGGCCAGCAGGATGGCTCATGAGGCAAAGGCTCTTGCCTCTTAGCACGACAATCGGAATGTAGACGCTCAAATCCACATGGTGGAAGAAACAAAATGTCTTCTGAGCCCCACAAACTGGTGTGTGTGCACACACACACACACACAAAATTAACCATATCAGCTCATTAAAAATTTTGTTTAAGTGTTTATAAGAATCCATAGTTTTGCATGAGATCTCCAGGGCTTTTGTGTTATTTTGTTGCTGTTGTTGACTGAGACAGTGTCTTGCCATGTATCCTTGGCTAGCCTTGAACTCACTAGATCATCGAGCCAGCCTCCAACTGACCCTACTTGACCCTACTGTTGCAGGATAACTCTTCAGAGCACACAGACACTTGTAAAGCAAAATAGGAAGTCTGTTTTGATGGCTGGTGGCTGCCTGGTAAACTTGCCCAAATCATGCAGCCCAAAGCGCCTCATCGTTCTTTGCCTTTTATGCACAAAAACCATATCCGGGTTGACACATTTTGGTTGTCAAGAACAATTAGAGAGAAGCTGGGGAAACAAGGTTGGTATGCGTAAGGACTTCTCCAGATCCTGGAACTATGACCTAGGTTTTGATGGTTAGGTCTCTGTTCCCATTTTGGTAGGTGTTGGGGCCTGTGTGCTGGGTTCTAAGGTTAGAATGGTGCACCTAACATGTTGTCAAAACACCTGTTCTTTCAGGAGAAAGCTGGGAATTAGAAGTGATTAATACCCTGGTGATCTGCATTATCTGTTGGACCAAGCCATATCAAGATCCCACAACCAAGCCCAGAGGCTAATAATCTCTCCAAATTATACTTAAATTTGTTAGTAATAAACTGCCTGCTATCAGACTCTTAGAAGTCTTGATCCAAGCTGATAAAGTTCATCTGAGCCAAGTTTTCATCTTCATCTCTTCATGGTTCACTTCTGTACTTGATACCTGCAGAGACCCCCCCCCTTCAGTCATAAATCAAATGGACCCAGTGGGCATCTAAAGAGCTTTTCTCTCAAATGCTAAAGAGTATATTTTCTTCTCAGAAGCTCATGGAACTTTCTCCAAAAGTGACCACATGCTTGGACCCAAAGCAAGCCTCAACAGCCATGAGTAAACTGAAATAACACCCTGCGTCTTTTCTGACTACCATGTATTAAAGCTGGATATCAACAACAACAGAATCGTTAAAAAGCTTACAAACTCAAAGGAGCAGGAAAATAGGGCCAACAACGAGGATACCAGTCAATTGAAGTCAACTTAAAACTGAAATAGGTAGCAGACTAGGAAATTGAAAGCATTATTAAAATTGTGTTCTCTATATTCACAGAATTAAGTAGAGATAGACAAAATATTTTAAATATGAAACTATAATAATAATAGCAGTCCAATAGAATACAGGAAGGAAAAAAAACAATTCTAAAAGTAAAACTAGAAAAGGCAGAGCATCAGTGAAACAACTTCCAGCAGCCTGGCCTGACTGTGATGGGATTCATTATCAAATTTGGGAATGTGGAAGAGGAAGAAGCATATTTAAAGCAATGCTCACTGTCTTAGGGTTTCTATTGCTGTGATGAGACACCATGACCAAAGCAACTTGGGAAGGAAAGGGTTTATTTGGCTTACATTTCCACAGCACTGTTCATCATTGAAGGAAATCAGGACAGGAACTCAAGCAGGGCAGGATCCTGAAGGCAGGAGCGGATGCAGAGGCCGTGAAGGAGTGCTGCTGATGGGCTTGCTCGCCATGGTTTGCTCAGCCTGCTTTCTTATAGAACTCAGGACCACCAGCCCAGGCATGGCACCACTCACCATGGACTGGGTCCTCCTCCCATCAATCATTAATTAAGAAGATTCCCTACAGGCTTGCCTACAGTCCAATCTTATTTGGACATTTTGTTAATTGAAGTTTCCTCCTCCCAGACTTTGTCAATTTTAGGTCAAGCTGGCATAAAACCAGCCAGTACACTCACCACAATGTTTCTAAAATTAATGAGATCTATACACCCACAAGTCCAGGAACACAATGAATGTCCACCAAAGTAAATACGTGGAAAATCACATTGTCAAATCACTGGGAAACAGTGAGCAGGAGTCTTAAGCAACAATATAAAAAGACATGTTCTGCACAAAGGGTCTGAGAAGCAGGTGTCAGTAAACAGCTCACTGGAAACATTCGAGAGAGCAATGGAACTACAGCTACAAAAAATGACAAAGAAAAACATTCCCATCTCCAATCTGCTGCTCAGTGTCAAGGGAAAAAAGACACTTTCCCCCAAAAATGGGAGAAAAAGCAAGGCTTCCCAGTACAAAAAAGAAAATTTTCAACAGTGTTTCCCACGAGAGATGAACTGTTATCTGGAATCTTTGCCATTTGTTGTTGTTGTTCTGTTGCTGGGTTGTCTGCTGATGGTTATTTGGCTGGTTAGATGGTGGCTTTTTTTTTTGAGATAGTGTTCTTATTGCATAGCCCAGGCTGATGAAGAATTCTTAATCTTCCTATCTCAGCCTCCTCAGTGCTAGGATTGTAGGTATGAGCCACCATGTGGGTGTGTGCATGTGTGTGTTTGTGTGGGCACATGTGCATATGTGTGATGGTATAGACACATACGTGTGTGGAGGTACACGTGGCAATGTTCATGCTTGCAGAGGTCAGAGAAGAGCATAAGGTGTCTTCCCAATCACTCTCCACCATATATATATATATATATCCATTCATATATATATATATATATATATATATATGAACTCAAAGCTCATCATTTTGTCTAGACCAGCTGACCAGCACGATCCTACAATCTGCCTCTCTCTCTCCTCTCTCTGCCTTACTCCCACAATGTGTGGGAGGCACGCACGTGTATGAGTATGTATGCTAAGTTGTGGGTGGTGTATGTGTGTGGTATACACACATGACTGGGTGATTGTACATACCTGTGCAGACATAGAGCAGGACATTGGGTGTCTTCCTCTATCACTTGCTACCTTATTGCCTCAGAATAGGATCTTCCACTGATTGAGAACATAACCACTTTGGCCAGGTGTAGCGGCCTGTGACCTGTTGAGATCTGCCTAGCTCCATATCCTCAATGCTGGAGTTATCGGTATGAAAAGACAAGCATGGCTTTGCCCATCAGTGATGAGGATTCAAAGTCTGGTCTTCCTGCTTGTCCACTGAATTATCTCCAACACACACACACACACACATTTTTTTATTTCATGGATGCTATAAGTTTGAACTCAAATGTCCTTGCTATCCATGAAAGCACTTTTCCCCACTGAGCCATCTCCCTAACCCTCTTACATTTTTAAGATGTATTTTCAAAAAGTACATGTGATAAAGGAACACACAGTTAAACTAGAATTTAGCTCAAAAAAAAAACATATCCTCTTCCAAGTTAGAATTAAAAGGTAAGATACTGGTCAAGAAAAATATTTACAAGTGATATATCCCATAAAGGACTTGTACTCAGACTTTTTAAGAGAATTCTCATAACTCAAATATAAGAAAGAAGCCAACACAGAAAGCAGGCATAAACACACATCTGAACAGACACTTCCCATAGAAGATGCACAAATAACAAAGAAGCACATGAAAAGGTGCATTCTCAGGGTTCTCTAGAGAAACAGAACTGATAGAATGAATATATGTGTTAGAGTGGCTTACAGGATGTGGTCCAGCCACACCAACACTGCTGCCACCAGAATATCCAAGTTCAGTGGTTGTTCAGTCCATGAGGCTGGATGCCTTAGATGGTCTTCAGGACATACTGAAATCCCACAGAAGTGGGCTCTGATATGAGGGAGGGAATGAGCTTGCCAGAGGATGAGGCCAAAGCAGGCAAAGAATGAGATCTTCCTTCTTCCACGTCCTTTCTATGTGCTGCTACCAGAAGGTGTGACCAGACTTAAGGTGGATCTTCCTACTTCAAAAGATCTAGATTTAGGTCTTCCCACTTCAATAATTCAATCCAAAGCAATCCCACACAGGTGTACCTGGGTGTTGAGCCTTAGTTACATCCAGATGTAGCAAAGTTGACAACCAAGAACAGCCACCACACAAGGCATTCGCCGTCAAAACCACAATCAAAGACCTCTCCCAACTACGGCAACAGAATTTAAAGTCTGACCACAACAAGGGTTGGTGAGGACAAGGAGGAACTGGACACCAAGAACGGATGGAAACCAGGAGATGCACTTGGGGAAGCAATTTAGCAGTTTCTTAGAAATTACTCTTTATCTCCACAGTTATACTCCACAGTACACATATGTACCACTCCACAGGACCTGCTCTGTGAGAAGTAAAGCATGTATCCACACAAAGACTGTCACGAGAATCAGCCTAACAGCTTTATATGTAGTAGCCAAAGACCTGTGATAACCCATGTGTCCTTCAACAGTAGAATTATTGAGGTACCACTGGCATCCAACAACTGTACATTTTTTTTTAAGGAGTACCACTTGGCAAGTTTTGACACTTGCACTGGTCTATGAAGTCATCACCAGAATCAAGATAAGGATCACAGTCACCATTTTAAAAAAGTTTCTGGGGAGATGGTTTAGTCAGTTGGGAGTCCTTGCACAAACATGAAAGCCTGAGTTCCAGCACCTACGTTTTCTGTTTTGTTTTGTTTTTTTAATTTTTAAAAAGAAAAAGAAGAATCCAGTATGGTGGTCACACCTGTAATCCTTGAGGAGGCTGAAACAGGAGGATCCTTGATGTGCTCTGACTAGCCAGTTTAGCTGCATTCGGAAGCTCCACCTCTGATGAGACCCCGACTCAAAAATGAAAGGCGGGAAACAAAAGAAGACATCCAATGTCATCTTCCAGCCACCACGGTGCATACACGCCCATGCACACAAGTGCACACACATACACGCTCACACACAACAAAGAGTGCTTTTAAAAATATTTGTTGGTCTGTTTCTGGAAGGCTGCAGGCACCCCATAATATTTGTTGAATTTCTCAGAAGTGAAGAAATACCTTAAGAAGTCAAAGGGTTCTTCTTAAAATCCTGGGGTCCCCACAGCCTCACCATCACCTTGGAGTTCTTCCATTTTCTCTCCATGTGTCATCACAGGATCTATACATTGATTTGAGTCATTTAGCATCCATGAGGAAATGCAAATGTCTGTGAATTTCCAGAGGGACCTGAGCTGCCTCAAACCTTCATTTTGTACAATCTCTCTAAATGTACACATTTAATCAAGACACAGCTCCTTAACCAGGTTAAAATGAAAATGCTTGTCCGTCACAGTAGATGCAAAAAAAAAAGGGTTCTAGGCCAAATATGAAGTACAAGTGAGCTGTATGCCTGTCTGTAGTATGACCTCACCAGGGTTTCCTAAAAAGTTACGAGTGACCTCTCAATGTGTTTCCATTAAACTTGCTTTGTCCTCTAAGTACAACCCTTGAAGGACCACTTTAGAGTCTTATTTATGACCATAGCCAGTGATGACCTCACTGCTACCTATTTATATTTCAAGCGGTCCTCACCCATCAACATCTGTTTTTTTTTGTCTCAGAGGTGTTTTCCCAGTAGTATGGTGGGGTGAGAAGCTCATTGTTCCCTCCTTACAGGTGAGAGAATCCAGATGTAGTAAATTAAGGAGACCTGCCCAACACTCCAACAGTGGTGACGCTGTGTGGCACACAATAGAGCTATGGCAGATGCCACATTACTCACATGGCTTACACCAGGCCACAAGTAAAAGGAAACACTGTCTCCAGAGACCAGACCTTCATAGCTCTCCAGGGTCAGAGGAACCTTCTCTCTGAGGTCAGCCATGGGAGTCCAGTTCCATCCATCCCAAAGCCTATCAGCCACAGAGACACTGGCTTTTCCTCACCCTTCTAAGAGACGCCTGTAGAGTTCAAGGCCTCCATGGGCCTAGAATCCTAAGCCTAAGAAGAAGCCCTTTGTCCTCAGAACCAACAAGATCCCAGACAGCACCGGTGCTGGGAGCCCAAGGTCAAAGGAAGTGTTATTCTGTCTACATGCCTCTATCACCTAATCACAAGAATCATTGTGAGGGAAGAGGCAAAGAGGGGCAGTGCTGTGCCTAGGAGATCAGAAAGATGTGAGGTGATCTCACCAAGGAGCCCTGGGACTTTTACATCCAGTCTAATATTCCAACATTTCAAGTAACAGACAAAAGGAGTTGGTTAAAATGCAAATCAATATATAAGCATGCCAGCACTCAGACCCTCCTCTTTAAAGAACTGTAAAACTAATCAGGCAGGTACTAACCAGATCTACAGCTCAGGAACACAAGATGGAGATGGGATTTGGGATGCTGGTAGAGGGAGTATGTGACTAAGATCACAAGATCTTGGTGACAAGCAGAACTGCTGCTCAGCACAGCTTTTTGGAGTCCTGACTGCAACCCCAGGCAGGTTTGTTGACTTCTCTGAGCTTTAGCTTCCTCTATTAGTCAATGAGGATGGCAGAAATGTCTTTATCACTGAGGAGTCATAAGGTGTAGGTAGAGTTAGGTATATAAGGAGCTTAGTGGGCAGGATAAGTACTCACCAAATTATCATTGTTATCAGTTCTGACCAGAGAGAATGGCAAGGAAAGGGGCCATGAGATGCTCGCTGGATGGGTGTCTAAAGAAAGATGATGCCATGAGTATTAGAAGACGTAAGGCCAAGCATGCCAATGAGGCAGACAGAGGAAGCTGTGGAGTCCTCTGCACCCTGACTCTGTTCCCACTTGACAGATGGCAAACTGGGAGCTCAGCTAGCCTCATGGCAGGACCCCACAGCATCTCCAGTTTCAGCTTGGGCTCATCTTCCTTCGTCCTCTTCTCCACCCTTTGTCAGACCTGGATCCCTTCCCACCTGGAGGTCTGCTGGGGACAGGATGTGCTTTGCAACACACCTCTTCCAGCATAGCTCAGCGAACAGCTGACTTGTTCTACATCACCCCTGGCTCCCACTTGGTGGCACCTATGGGCACGTCCTGCTGCCTGTACCTCAAACAAAACCTCGTTGTATGAAGAATCCTGTAGAATTGGGCACCACCTTAATAAAGAGTTCAGGACCATACACACCTTCCAGTCAGCATACAGTCTTCTGCCTCTGGTTGCCATACCTACACATACAGCCTGATGCTACATGGGCACGAGGAGTTGGAGGTGCAAGAGATAAATCACCCATATCCTACTCAGCAGGAGGAAAGGAGCCACCCAAGTCACAAGGTTGGCTGCACGATGTGTCGGGAAGTTGGAGACACAGATGAAAGGCTTTGGGAGTTCCGAGAAGGGAGATGAGCTTCCAGCTGGACAGAAGGGAACAGGCATTTGACCCAGGTGACATTTCTGTGTCCCAGACGACCAAATCCAAGGAGATTTAGCTCCTGACTTTCCCAGATGAGGTGCAGGAACAGGTGGTGATGGAGGTGGCAGGGAACACTTGCCCTGAAGACCTTGAAGGGAAGCCAGGGCTAAAAAAATAAACTGTCCTTAAACCGGCTCCTTCCCAGGCTCTGAGCCTCCCTATGGCACAGCCTGGTTGTGTTTTCAGATAGGCAGTCTCGCATAGGACCTGAAGGAAGCTCTAGAGCCACGGTGACTTGAAACCATCTCTGAGGCATGAGACGGTGAGGGGGATCTAAGGTCCTACCTGTCCTTCACTCCGCTCACCATGAGCTCTTGGGATACTGATAGAGGGGAACCTTCTTTCGTCCCACTGTAGCTTGGAACTGGCCATGGTGGAAATTTTTGCATCATGGAAATCAACAGATACTGTAACTCTGGAATGGGATGTGTCCTTAAAAAGCAGGTTGGGAAGAAGAGGTTTTATTTGGCTTACACTTCCATATCACTGTTCATCACTGAAGGAAGTCAGGACAGGAACTCAAACAGAGCAGGATCTTGGAGGCAAGAGCTGATGCAGAAACCATGGGGGGCAGGGGTGCTTACTGGCTTGCTCCCCATGGCTTGTTCAGCCTGCTTTCTTATAGAACCCAGGACACCAGCCCAGGGATGGCACCACCCACAATGGGTTGGGCCCTCCCCCATCAATCACTGCTTAAGAAAATTCCCTACAGATTTGCCCACAGCAAATGGATAAAGTACATAAAATACCTCCTACAGAGGCATTTTCTTACTCCAAGTTCCCTCATTTCAGATGACTTTAGTTTTTGTCACGTTGACATAAAACTGTCCAACACAGGGGAATTGATTTTTAGTAGGTTTAGGGCAGGGGCACATGGCTGGAGACAGGGTGTCCCTGTGTAGTTTTGGCTGGCCTGGAGCTATGTCAGCCATAGAGACACACCTTCCTCCTCTGCTGGAATTAAAGGTGTGTGCTACCGCACATACAGCTGCTTTGTTATTTTGTTTTCTTACCAAATAACCAGTGTCGAAACTGTTGTTTTTATCAAGATGCAACTGTTCAGGTTCATCCAGCTCAACCTCTGCATTGGTATTTAAAAAAACTAATAGGGGAATAGTGTTGAAGGCTCCATCCTTTCTAACAAGGGACCTGACACCTACTGTCTCTGAGGTCTGGACATGGAGAAGTGACCTTGAGGAGTCTATTGGAAACCAAGATCCAGGACAGCTGGCATCATGGCCAATAACCCAGTGCCAATCTAGGCTGTTGTGCCAGATGTTGCAGCCCCACTGAGGCTACAGCTAAGGTAAAATGGGGTTCACTTTGTCTTTCCTGGGTTGTCCACCAGGCAGGAAGGGTAACCTTTGCTTTAGAATCCTGGGCTTCACTCCAGAACATGCTTTTCGACCCATAATTACTTTCAGAGTATGCTGTTTCCACTTAAGGAAATCTGATCTTCCTTCCAAATGGCACCGGATATGACTGGAATTATATGTTTGCCTTCTGAAACAGGCACCCAAGTCTGTTCCCTTCAAGTCACAACTGACTGGGATGAAGGAGGAGGCTGGCCCTGGGGAGTTGGTTGAAATAGAAGAAAGCATGCTACATACGAGGGGTCGCGCTAGAAGCAGGGTCTCCCAGGGGTCCACAGAAATACAAAGCCCCTGTGATGTTGTCTCCATTCATGCCAGGAGTCATGCCAAGCATAGCTCCACAGCCTGGGACACTGTGGTAAGAAGAGGGCTGCCCTCTGCCTGGAGTCTTAGTTCACTGGTGGAAGATGCATTTGCCCATCGCTAAGATGGGGCAGACACTGGAGACACAGCCTTCAGTGAAAAGCTTACCCAGCCCTCTGGGGCTCACAGTCTGGAAGCAAGTAATTGCAATTTAAAGAACACTGTAATGATATCATCAAGAAGAGGTTGAAAATATAATATGATTAGTTCTGGACCAAGACGGAGAGGTAGGATCCAGAATGGTATGGCAAGAGATGATATTCAGGCTTGACATTGAAGATGGGACATTAACTGCATTCTATTAAAATAAAAGACTTTATCACATAGAGTAAGAAAGACCATAGTAGGTGCACTCTGCAGAGATGGAAAGTGAGGTTCAAGGTGGCTTGCCTGGGATCATAACTCAGGAAGGAGGAATAGAGCTTAAAAACACAACCAATGGGGAAAGGTGTGAGAAATACACTGCTGTCTTAGAAACCAGTTTGGGCAGGGGGCACTTCTTTCATCCCCAGATTTAGCAGAAAGTCACCATCCATTCTCTCCCATGGGAATCACTACCTGGGACCTCTCTTCCCTGTGTCTGGCCTTTCTCTTTTCCACAAATGCTCACTCAGCTCTAACCACAAGTAGCCCCTAGCTTATGAGGCACTTCAGGCCCCAGCCTTCCGCCCACCCCCCACACACACACCCTGGCCTCAGCTCATCTCCAAGACTAGCAGCAGCAGCCCACCAATGACCCCGAACTTCCTAGGATAAAGGGCAGGCTGAGTATCATAGAGCTTGGAGCATGAAGCAGAGGTTGACAATAACCTCTGCAGCTGTGCTGTCTCTGCTTAATGGTGACCCTGTTCCTCTGGCTGCAGAGAATCACCCAGAAAACATGTGAAGAACATGTGGAGAGTTTTAGGCCCTACCTCTGGAGACTCTGATCCAGAAGATATGGTAGGAATAGGAACAGTTCTAAAGATGAAGAGGAGAAGGGAATCCTGGGACTTTCAGTTCTCCTTACATTAGTGTATTTAAGTAAAATCTATAAGAACAGGGTAGCCCACAACTACCACCAGGATTTGGCATGACACGCTCACATAAAAGAGGGTAGAAAACTGAAGCCTTCCAAAGAATGACTGTAGCCAAGTTTGAGAACCAGCCCTCCAAGCTTTAGGAAATCATTTTCCCATCAGCTCAACCTCCAAATAGAACTGCCCTTTTTAACAAGGCTCATTTCCCAGTAAGGTTTTTGGGAAAGATATGGTTTTCAGAAGAAAAAAAAGTTTCCCTCTCCCTTGACTACCCTCTCATTTCATCCCCCTCCCTTCCTGGAGGTAACTTCCAAGGCTTATCCTTGACACCAAGAACACCTTCCTTACTTTTACTGGAACAAGACAAGAACTTGAAGAGTTGAAGGCTCAAAGATGACAGTAAGTGTGTCAGGTGGAAAGAACACAAAACTTTAGAGATAAGCCTTAAGATGTAGGAATGGGGGTGGACAACAAAAATCAGGGCAAGGATTCTCCTGACTCCTCCCCAGTGAGAAAAAGACAGAAGACCAAGAGTTTCATTTTCTGAGGCTTCTTCATCAACATAACACAGACAGGGAAATGGGGTGTGGAGGGAACAAACCAGAAAAAGAGCTGGGAATGAAAAAATGTGCCACTGGTAAAAGGCTTGGCATGAAAGCATGAAAATCTGGCTTCAATCCATGTTTCAAAAATATCAGTTTCATGAGGTCCCATTTATTGATTGTTGCTCTTAGAGCCTGTGCTGTTGGTGTTCTGTTCAGGAAGCTGTCTCCTGTGCCAATGAGGTCAAGGCTCTTCTGCACTTTTTCTTCTAACAGGTTTAGTGTGTCTGGTTTTATGTTGAGGTCTTTGATCCACTTAGACTTTAGTTTTGTGAAGGGTGATAAATATGGATCTATTTGCATTTTTCTATATATAGACCAGCACCATTTGTTAAAGATGCTATCTTTTTTTTTTCACTGTATGGTTTTGGCATCTTTGTCAAAAATCAAGTGTTTGTAGATGTGTAGGTTTATTTTGGGGTCTTCCGTTTAATTCCATTGATCCACCATTCTGTTTCTATGCCAGTTCCATGCAGTTTTTATTACTGTTACTCTATAGTAAAGCTTGAGATCAGTGATGGAAATACCTCCAGAAGATGTTATTGTACAGGATTGTTTTAGCAATTCTGGTTTTTTGTTTTTCCATATGAAACTGAAAATTGTTCTTTTTAAGTTCTGTAAAGAATTGTGTTGGTAATTTGATGAGAATTGCATTGAATCTGTAGATTGGTTTTGGTAGGATGGCGATTTTCACTATTATTCCTACCGATCCATGAGCATGGGAGATCTTTCCATCTTCTGATATCTTCTTCAATTTGTCAGAACAAAATGACAGCCTACAGATTGGGAAAGGATCTTCACCAATCCTATATCTGACAGAGGGCTAATATCTAGAATATATAAAGAACTTAAGAAGTTAAACACCAACAAACCAAGTAATCTAATATAAAAATGGGGTGCAGAGCTAAACAGAGAATTCTCAATAGAGGAATATCAAATGGCAGAGAAACACTTAAAGAAATGTTCAACATCCTTAGTCATCAGGAAGATGCAAATCAAAACAACCTTACACCCATCAGAATGGCTAAGATCAAAAACTCAAGTGACAACACATGCTGGAGAGGTTGTGGAGAAAGGGGAACCCTCCTCCCATTGCTGATGGGAGTATAAACTTGTACAACCACTTTGGAAATAATCTGGTACTTTCTCAGAAAATTAGAAATAGTGTTACCTCAAGATCCAGCTACCACTCCTAGGCATATAGCCAAATATGCTCAAGTATACAACATGGACATTTGCTCAACCATGTTCATAGAAGCTCTATTCATAATAGCCAGAAGGTGAAAATAACCTAGATGTCCTTCAATAGAGGAATGGATACAGAAATTGTGGTACATTTATACAATGAAATACTACTCAGCTATTAAAAACAATGACATTTGCAGGCAAATGGTGGAATCTAGATAATATCATCTTGAGTGAGGTAACCAGGAAACAGAAAATACACATGGTATATACTCACTAATAAGTGGATGTTAGTCATATAATACAGGATAAACATATTCAAATCTATACTCCTAAAGAAGCTAAACAACAAGGAAGACATAATATAGGATAAACATACTCAAATCTATACTCCTAAAGAAGCTAAACAACAAGGGAGACCCTAGGGAGGAAGTTCAATCCTCATTCAGAAGGACAAACGCAATAGACATTGAAAGCAGGAAAAGACAGGGAACAGGACAGGAGACTACCACAGATGGCCTCTGAAAGACTCTACTAATCGAGGTACTGAAGCAGAGGCTGAGACTCATAGCCAAACTTTGGGCAGAGTGCAGGGAATCTTATGAAAGAAGGGGAAGAGAGAAAGACCTGGAGGGGACAGGAGCCCCAAAAGGAGACCAACAGAGCCACAAAAACTGAGCCCTGGGGGTCCAGAAGAGACTGATACCCCAACCAAGGAAAATGCATAGAGAGGACCTAAAACCCCCTTTAAGATGTAGCCCATAGACTCAGTCTCCAAGTGTGTTCCCTAGTAAGGGGGACATGGACTTTCTCTGGCAGGAACTCAGTTGCAAGCTCTCTGCTCACCTCCCCCTGGAGTGTGCAGCCTTGTCAGTCCACAGAGGAAAACAATGCAACCAGTTCCAATGAGACCTGATAGTCTAGGGTCAAATAGAAGGGGAGGAGAACCTCCCCTATCAGTGGACTAGGAGACGGGCATAGGAGAGGAACAGGGAGGGAGGGTGGTTTGGGGAGGCGATGAGGGAGGGAGCCACAGCCAGGATACAAATTGAATAATTTGTAATAAATAATAATATAAAAATAATAATAAAATAAAATCTGGACACATTAGCACGTGCTGTAAGGTGGATCTCTGCAAGCCAGCCAGGCTAGGCAATCAACAAGTTCCTGGTGAAGAATAAGATGGTAAGCAACAGAAGACACCTGACATTGGACTCTGGCCTCCACACACATGTGCACATAGAAACACATTCACATGCGTACCATATGCATGCAAAAACACAAGAATGGTACAATGTAAGGGGTCCACAAGGTTGGTTCTTTCCAAAACTGTGAAGGGGAGAACGCACACCAGGTTTCCCTCCCTGTTTACAGAGACCATGTCCACTCCATAGTCAAAGCCTCTCTGCCTGAATTTCCGTTCTTCATAGGACTGACACGGAATCAGGACCCATTGCTAACAACCTCATCTTACCTTGATCATTCCAATTGAGACTTTCACTTTGAGACCTACAACACTGAGATGAGGGTCCAATTCAACAAATACTTCAAGCTAAGGCTTCACCTGTTCTTGAGGCACCCCACCACCTCCACCCTGTTTCACAGAAAGTCAAACTGAGGCCCCAACGCAGCAGGCTGCCTGCCTTCCTCAGCACCAGTGAGTCATCAGCAGGAGCCAAAAGCTGACCCAGAAAGCGGGCTTCCAGCCGGAGGGGTCACCACAGACTCCTACGGAGCCAGCAAGCAGAGGCTTTGGAATAGGCGCCTGAGTCCATCCAACCCCATGTGGTTTGTGCAGAGAACCTTTGATTTACTTGAAAATATAGATGTATAGAGAGCTGCATGCCCCAACATATGTACAAGAGTCATGCTGCCAATAGTTTTCAAAACCTCAAATTGTCCCTATTAGGTTCCCAGGAACTTTTTTGCCCTGCTCTGCTGGACCTCAAACCCCATCGCCAGGCCAGCCTCCAGCAAGCCATCCCGGTCACTCTGGAGTCTGACAACCCTCACATGAGTCTGTCCTGCCCTTCTTCTGCCACATCACCAGAACTCATCAAGGCCACCCTCTATTCAAACTCAGAGTGTGCACTTCCTTCGTTTTAAAATCTCATTTGTCTTTTAGATAACAGGATGCCACCTTGTCCTAGTCTTCCAAGGGTGCCTTGCAATACAGGCAACTAAAGCCAGAATGCTCTACATCGCTCATCTCTGCTTCTCTATGCAGCCAGCATCCTTTTAGTAGACAGGCTCCCTTCATGACCCTCAGAAAAATGACCCCAGTAGTTCTCAGGTCACCACCTTCAGGTTTCATGACAGGCAGAGACAATTACTTTTCCTTCCATTCTAATAAAAAACATATCAAGTAATGGCTTATATGGATTACCTTGAGATGTGTTCCTACCTCCACGACCAAAGAACCAGAAGATGAGCTGGCAGGGCAGAGAATCATATGGCTGATGAGTGCCTAAGGAAATTGCCCCCCTCCCTTAAGTGATAAGGCTTGTTGGGCGGTACAATCTCAAGGCAAAGAGGGTACAGGGAAAAGAGGAAAGTAGCTACTTCAAACTAAATGAGAGAAGCTAGCCCAGGAATGAATCACGAGCTGCCCAAGGCCTCATTGAGGGCCCAGCCTGATTCTCTTGCGTGTAAGTAAAGCATCTTCACATACCATGATATAATCACCCATAGTGCTCTGAAAACATCCCATTATCCAGAAAAGGGAGGATAGTTTGTCTACTGTGTCCTTCCTGTCTTTTGTCTCTCATATGTCCAAACCTTCATCCAAAGCAGAATCATTCCTCATTCCCTCGCTAGGTATTGGATCACTTGGCAGCCAGAAGCAGCCCCTAGTGATGGCAGAAAAAGAGTGGGGAATGCTACATGAGGGGATGTGCAAGCCATTGAGATGCAGGAGCCTCTGGATCCAGTCTGGTCTCCTAGGTCACCAGAGAAGGAGCAATAAATATGATGTCAGAGCCTAAAATTCATCCTCAGGAAGGGGTCATGGGTGGTAAGGTTAGGGAATCAAGAGAGGTCTACAGGTGTTAAGGAAATGGGATAGGAGAAACAAGTCCCAAAGGTAGAGCACTGATCCAAGAAGAAAGGAATTACAAGAGAGCGAGTTTTTCAGCCACTAGACTGAAAACCCAATATTGAAGTCATAAAAGGAACTCACATATCAAGTAATGGCTAGGCAAGCACAGCCTGGACAAGCAAAACAGATGTGTAAAGTGCAGACCTTTGAGGCAGGCTTGCCAGAGCTACGCCAGGCTTGCCCCCTTTCACTGCTCTTCCCCTTTACCTACAGAGCTCTGCTCTCATGTTTTTCCTTTACTGGTCCATGTTTATGCTGGCAGCCATTTTAGATACTAACACCTGATCCATGCCATACCCATCAGGCCTAGATCCAAGCACCTCTCTCTTCCCCCTGGACCACATCAGCAGCAGCCCCCATAACTATCCCTAAATGGACCTTGATTTCCTTTACTTTTGCCTCTTCTATGCATAGTAGAGGGTCCTCTCAAACTCCAAACCGTATCAGATTTTCCCCTTTATTTAATATTCCCAAAGGCTTCCCCACCGTACTTAAAATCGTTGCTCATGGGAGGCTTACGTGGCCCGACCGCTGCGCCCTGACATCTCTACCACTTCCCTTCTCCCCTTTGCTCACACAGTTCCAGAAGCTCTGGCTCTTTCATCCCAGCCAGCACCCTCCTACCTCAGGGTCTTTGCATTAGAATCCCCTTCTCTGTAAGTCAGTCTTCCCCCAGATGAAGCTCATACCCCAGCTTTTACAGGGCTGTGTTTGAAGTCACCCCTTTAAAAAGCCTCTCCCCCAACCATCCAGGCTTAAACTGTACTTCTGTCCCATGTTCTTACATCACTCGCTAACATCAAAGCATATATGTGTATGTACACAAGTATATGTACACGTGTGCATGTGTCTTGTCTCTGCATTTCAATGTAAGCTCCATGCAGTAAGGGACCTTGGAATCTTTCCTCCTGAAGCCAGGAGGATGTATGGTACTCCAGGCCAGCTATACACACTTGTGCAATGAGTACATCCATCTGGCAGGGGCTAGCGGAAACAGATGGAGGAGCTTGAGTCTTGGGTTTGGTTCTCCAACCAGAGGGGTCTGGAAAGTGCCAGAGGCCATAACAGCTGGGACCTATCTTGCTACAGTTTCTAATGCATTTGAAAGATGACAGGAAACTTTGATCAGTCAAAGACAGCATCTGGCAGAGAGTCTAGGCCTATGGTGTAAAGACAGCTCAAAGTGAAAACCAAGGTAAGCCCATGAAGTCGGTCAGGGTCTGTGCTTGAAATACTTCATACCAGCTGTCTTTAAAATGTCTATCATTTACGGTTGAGAGCCTAGCCTTTAACAGCTGAGCCACCTCTCCAGGAGCTCCGCAAGGAGAGCAACAGAACAGAAAAATCTGGGCACAGGTATCTTTTCTGAGACTGATATTCCAGCCAGGGACCATGTATGGCGATAGCCTGGAACCACTGCACAGATGTAGCCCATGGCGGCTCAGTCTCCAAGTGGGTTCCCTGGTAATGGGAATGGGTCTGTCTCTGACATGAACTCAGTAGCTAGCTCTTTAATTACCTCTCTTTGGGGGAGCAGGGACAAGCAGCCTTGCCAGGGCGCAGGGGAGGACAGTACAGCCAGTCCTGATGAGACCTGGTGAGCTGGGGTCACAAGGCAAGGGAGGAAGAACTCCCCTATCGGTGGACTTGGGCAGGTACATAGTGGGGGTGAGGGAGGAAGGATGGGATTGGGAGGAAAGAAGAGAGGAGGCTGCAGCTGGGATACAAAGTGAATGGACTGTAATTAATAAAAAATAAATTAATTTTTAAAAATCAATAAATCAAAAAGGAAAAAATGTCTATCATTGCTGGGCCGTGGTGGCACATAGCTTTAATCACAACACCAGAACTCAGGAGGCAGAAACAACAGGTGGTTCTCTGAGTCAAGGTCAGCCTGGTCAACAAAGTGAGTTCCAGAACAGCCAGGGTTACATATAAAAACCAAAAATAAAATAAATGCTTTTCATGGAATGTCAGGATGGAGATGGCCTAGGCCAACTGTGCTGCTCAATGGACCAGGAAACTATGTTGTCTTTGAGCTTTCTAAGGGACATAGTGCCTTGGTAGCCAAGTTGCCCCTGTGTGATGTATAGAAGCTCTTGGGCTCTGGGCTACTTAAGGGATTTGCCTCTGTCTTTTGACACAGCAGACTCAGAAACTCCCACATCACAACTGCTAAGAGAAACTGTGCTAAAAAAAAAAAAAAAAAAAAGTCAAACAAAGGGTGAAACAAAAGGCTCTCAGTATATTTACAAAGTACCTATGCGTACTTCTACCAGGGTCTTCCCTTACCCAACATGGCTGCAGCAAACATCCCACAATCAGACATACACAACCCCCAAGACACCAGGGGTGGTGAGCTGATGTGCACACTAAGCTCCAGGTAGGGATAGGGACACAAGAAGCAGAGGGATGGCTGGGGAGAGTTCTCAGATGTAGGGTATTCTAGTCCAAAACTCTGTGAGAATGTTAAGGGCCAAATTAGAAGACATTCCTCTATCTGATTTTTTCAATAAACAGTACAGACTATTTTCTTACTGTGTAAATAAAAAGAAACACCTGTTTTATACCCCTCATGTGGGCAAGTGTCACACGTGTCTGATTTGCCAGCTCATTCCTGTGTCAAGCAGATGACTAGTAGGTGGGAGACACTCAGTAATTAGGTCTGGATTCATTGGTTCCGGAGACTGGAAAGCAATTCCTCCAGGGGAATGGCTGAGCATGGCATCTGATATACTCTCCATTTTGTGTCCATTTGTGGGAAGATGTAAGAAGGTTTAAGTTTTAAGCTGATTATGGGTGTGTCCAAATGACAAGAGAGTGCCTCAGCTTGGATCAGTCCAGCCAGGACTACAAAGTAACAACTTTCAGCATGTGTGGCTTTTCCCTCCATTTGCAGAATATGAAGAGCTGATGGGAAACTCACTGAGTTATTCAGAAAGTCTGGCTTCAGAGAGCAGGTCACAGCAAAAGTCCCTACTGGGACTCTGGGGATGAAATTATTGATGTTTTCCTCCTGCCTTCGATATTAGCTTATTGTACTTTGAGGATTGATCTTTCTTTGCTTTACATAACTTCAATTTACTCGTGAATGGTTTAAATGGTACATTCTGTCCCTTTCCAATTTGTGAGTCAATCATACGTGACAAAGAGCCACCACTGCCACATGCTTTAATAGCCTAACTCTCTTAAAACATAATCAAAGCCCTTATAACTAGAGTCAGCAAATTGAAATATACAGACAGCAAGTGTCTTGGGGAAAGCTGAGGACAGCAGGTCTTTCAGAGCCCAACAAATGAGATATAGAACTAGACTGTTTTCTGCTTTCTTTGGCCTCTTCATGCTCCACAGAGCAAGTTTTCCTAGGACCATTGCGAGATGCCAATCCAACATTCATCCTTCCTTCTGGACCATGCCCTCATCCTGAGTACACACAAGACTTGATGAGTTGCTGAGCTGGGCTGGATGAACTGGAACCTTATGTGCATGTGGAAGCTCCAGGGATGGATGAGGTTGGGAGTACAAGGAGCAGAGGGTTGGCTGGGCACAGCTTGTCCTGCAGCGGCACAGAGAGCTATAAGAATCTGAAGGGTCAAATTAGAAGCCATTCTTCCACATAGCTACAATGGAAGAGAGAGACATGTTGAAATCTTGACTTGCAGTCCTTAACGTCTTAGCGCTAACTACAGGAACCTCCGTCTCTCCTCCTACCACGGCCTGACCAATGTCAGGCTGAGCTTGGGGGAAAGGCATGTGTCCCCATTTAGACCCATAAAGTACACTATGCATGTACACAGCTTGCCAGAGCAGTCTCCGCCCTCCTTCCCAGAGGGTGAGCGAGCAACCCCATCCCTGCAGGGTTTAGAGAGCCAATCCCAAGTCAGGAAGGAGAGGCTGTAAGACCTTAACAGGCCCCCAGACCTTAGTACCACTGACTCCATGATGGAAGTACCATTTAGGCTGTAAAATTCCACATGTAGACTTCACCACCTGTCAAAACTAAAACAAAGGCCTAATCCGTAAAAGTCCGTAGAAATTTGGGAAAGTCTCAAAATGTACTAACCTTGCTTTTCAGCTTCTGTGTTCCGACTCTAGCTAACAGTTCTTCTTAACTGAAGTATATCAATCCAGAACATGAATTTTTTGTGCCGGCCTGCTAATAAAGGCTTTCTATTGGCTAACCCCATGTCTGAACAGTCTTCTCTGGTGAATATCCCACAACAGAGGCCATGAGGTCAAAGAACTTGAGTCTGGTGGAGAGGGAGTCCAGAGTGACTTTATTGTTGATTTCCTATAGGGTCTGGTAGGCCTAAGAGCTGGGGAGAAGAGGTAACAAGGGTGGTGGCAAGCCTGGTCTCCCAAACATCAGACCTGAAAGGTTAAGTAGGACATGGGGTGTGAACCATAGCCAGGTACAAGGGACTCCAGAAGAGACACAGAGCTGCTAATGATACAGTTAGCGGGGCTGACTCTGCCAGTAAGCACAGTATACTGCCTAAGGACCCCACTATTTTTACGGCCCTAAAAAATGCAAAAGTCACAAATAAATAAATAGCTTTTATTTTAGTATCTTTCAAAATCAAAAGAAATTATGAGTATAATAAAAATTAATAGCTAATGTGTCCCTTTTCTGCAAAGAAAACAATCACTTAAAAAAAATGGTCCAAGGTCCTACAGAAATCATCATGCTCACGGTTACAGGCCACAGGACATGGTTAAATATGCTTGGAAAGACACATGCCTTGAAGTCAGACAAATCTAGATTCCAATGGCTACTTCCCACTTCTCCAAAGGTAGATTTGGACCATGATGCTAAGTTTCTCTTGCTGAAGCCCTGCCAACACTAGCTGCTTAAACATCAGTGAGGGACAACCAAAGGGTACCCACAGGGCAAATGTGACTCCTCTGGCATACCTGCCCTCCTTAGTCTGTCCCCCATATTTGCCATCCTGCTATCAAAATGGAACTCATGTTTAACAGAAAAACAAAACCACTGAGGGCAAAGCACAGGGGTCGGGGGAATTCTAGAGAGCAGAAACTGTGCAGGACAAAGGAACCAGAAGGCATAAAAGGTCCCAGGCAAGGACCCTGGGATAATCCCAGTAACTGGCTGGAGAGAGAGTCACCAGAGCTAAACAGCCAAAGTCTCTCTCCACAGTGGACTCTTCACAGTGGATGGGGTCTGCCGTCTTCTGCACTTGCCACATGAGTGGGCTCCTCTTCTCCTCACAGTGATACACTCTTTGGCTCCATTCTGTTAGAAAATCCCAAGGACACTGGGAACCCTCTTGCTTTTGCTGTCTCTAGGGAAGAACTTAAGAAGCCCTTCCCCCTCACCCAACACATTTTAATATGTCTTACAAATGATGTCAAAGCAGCCATAGCCCTTTCTGGTAATCTAAGAATTCTAATTGCTCCTCTGTAAACCCCACTCATCTAACTTGTACCTCAGGGTATCTAGCCACAGATGGTCTTTCTTAGCAGCAACTACACAGACCACTTTGAAAAATTTTTTTTTATTATTATTGATTTTTTTTTCATGTCGGGGTTAAAAAAAAAGAATCAGCTAAATCCAGACCAACAACCTGACTTCCTGAAGAAAAAAAAAAAAAAAAACAGACTAGACCAAAATCAATGAAATGTTTTGTTTTTAATTTCTCAAATCAAACAACTTGTGAGGATTAAACATCATATCCTTCTTCCAACCCATTCATCCCTGACAAAGAACACAAGCAAAACCAAACAATTCAGAGAGGAAGGGTGACCAGAGAGAGGTTCATTCCTTCCGGGACAGCTGCCTGATTTCCATCACACCAGGATGAGATGTCTGTGGTCCAGCCATGTGGTCCATTGTAATTTGGAGGCTGAATGAGCCGAAAAGGCATGTGTAGAAGCTAGAACCTTCTAATGACTGCCACACACATAGGCAAGCTAAGCTTGTTTCAAACAAAAGTCACATCCTGCAATCAAAGCATCAAACAGTCAGCCCTTGGGCTGTGCATAAGGAACTTGAAAAGAAAATCATTTCTCCCAAAGATCAAGCTTTAGAAATTAGCACACAGGTTCCGGAGAGATAAAGGAACTTGGCCACAGGACTCATCCCAGCCATGACTAGTATCTAGTGAGGTCCCAACTACCAGCACTCAACTATTTCTACGTCAACACCTGCCTACCTCACTCCAACTAAGGCCCCAAGCAGCCCAAAAGAAAGTTTTGGGTCTCTCTAGGCTGGTATTTCAAGTAAGCAAACAGAAGCAGAAATCAAGTCCTACCCCATCCCCCTACCCCCTTCACCCCCTCAACAATAGCTAAGTGAACACAGCTGAAAGTTTCCAAAGAATTCCACTTTGGGGCCAAGCCCAGAGATGGAAACTTTGCCTGGGAAGAAAATTTTAGTAGGACACACAGCAAGTGAAAACAGAAGGAAGGGACCAAGAATAAGAAGGGCACCGTGGCTTCAGCCCATCCAGGCCACAGGAGCCTAGAATGGCACCGGGCCAACCTGTGGTTTGAAGCACCTGGGGTCCCAGCTGCTGAGGCACTCACTGGGCAAGGGCCCTGGGCTCTGCGATTTGTCCTCTGTAATGGAGCAAGGAGGACTTCTACCAACCAGGCATGCCTAGCACAGTGTGGTGGCCATTGGAGCTGCAGGAAGGGGTCTCAAGTGAGCAGGGATTTTTTGCTGTCCCCTACAGGAAGTACTCAACTGACCCAAGGCCTTATAGGAAACATGGGTGAGCCAAGCCCCCATATCTCCAAAGTGACACAGGAGAACCTCAGTCTCCACTCTTTGGAGATAGCATTTCTCTGAAGAAAGGCGCAAGGCTGATGGCACCTTCAGGGCTGCCAGGGGAGTGAAGTGAGGCAGTGCTGGAAAGTTCAGGCCTGAAACTCAGCACCCAGGCCCCTGAGGCAGGGGCCTGCTGGATCTACATCTCCAGGGCCTGGCCTTCTACCCAGCACACAGTGACACCTAACTCATGCCAGATACATGTGCAGTCATATATGTGGGGCAAGTGACACACTGTGGGACCCAAGAGAACCCCACAAACCTCATCAGCAGTGAGGCCAGCTCTGGGAAAGGGCAGGAGATGATGATTCTGTTGGTCACCAAGCTAGGCAGGAACCTTTATGGGAGAAACTCCTATAATGACATACTTCAAAGACGGCTTTCCTTTTCTTCCAGGTAAACTTCCAGATAAAACCGAGCATGCCCAGAGGAGTTTCAGCTTTGCAAGGCAAGTTCTATCCAAAGGGCTCTATCCTGCATTTAAGCTTTCAGACATGCGCTCCTTGAGCTACACAAGCTCAGAAATACACCTGCCATTTTCCAGCTTAAATTAGCACCTTAAACTGAGCATGCTTGGGAGTGTACGTAACTGAGCATGCTCAGGATTGTTACATTCTTCTCAAGTGTCTTCTGGGATGAAGAAACACAGAGGTTCCCCAGATAAAAGTCTCTGTCCTCCCTTCACTGGGGCAAGGCAACTGCCCTTCCCGCTTGTTTCAGGTAAGGAATCTCACTCCATTCTGGTTTCTCGTTTATATGCGTTTTGCCTTTGTGTTCATCAAGATGTGGACCTGTGTGTTCTTTATCCTACTCTGGAACACTGGAGCTGCTCCTGCCAACTGTGGCCTCTGTGAATGCAGGGCTTCCCCAGGCAGGCTGCTAGGTGGAGCCTCCTTCAAGGACTGAGAGCAATAAGAGAGCCAATCAGGAGTTCCCAGGCATGCTCTGTTCCAGAGGCAATCAGACATCCTGCACCCTTCCGTTTGTCCCACTCTGAACTCCACTGAGCCTCCTGCTCAGCCTGCACGTGGGTGAGCTCAGAACTCACTAGCTTTTCCCCAAGCTCACCTGGGGCCATTCCATATACAGCCCATCTGGTGGCCAGACACAGCTGTGTAAGCACAAAGCACAACACAGAACAGAGGAGTTGTCATCAGCACAGAGACATAGTCCTCCCCTTAACATATAAGTAAACTGAGGCACAGACTGCCCACTATGTACCCAAGTTCTCATAACTACTAAGTAGCAGAGCTGGGGTTTGAGCATGCCCGGCTGGTCTGGCCTCGGAGTGTAGGGCTGCCATCACCATGCCCTCCTGCCCTATGAGGAAGAGGGCTTAGCTTAATGGCAGGTGGATGACCCAGCTGACTGCTGTTGGCTCAGCCCAGGAAAGCTTCCTGGAAGAGGCAACCCTAAGGGCTTGGAAAAAAGCAGAACAGGGTACTACAGAACCCAGGAAGGTAAAGGCCTCCAGATGTAGACCGCTTAGAACTCATGACCACCTTAAGGATAAGAAAGCGTAAAGACTCGGATGACCCCAACATCGCCCCAGTAGTCGGTCTTGAAACTGGAATCATCCCATTTTAAGAAAATCTAATCCTTTCAGCCCAGCATGATAATATTCTTGGATATGATGAAGCAGAAGTTTAGACGTCAAGCTGGCCCACAGTTTTTGAAGCCTTCATAATAGACTCCAAAGGCTTTACAGCAGGACCCCAGTTTCTCCTTCCATAATCACCCCACTTCTACCCCTGGCTTCTTGCAGCTCATCCACCCTGGAAGAACTGGAGTGGCTCAACTCCAGTACCTTCATACTCTCTGGGCTTTGACTTGACCTGAGCCGTAAATCTAAACAAACTCTTACTTATCCTTCAAAGCCCAGTTCAAAAACTGCCACTGCCTTCTTATCCCTGGGCCTCCAGGGCTTTCATTGCTCCCCAGTTGTTATTCAGCACCCTGTTCCTTGTCCTGTGGTAACTCGGGGAACCAATCTCTGCACACCCTGCGATAAACACTTTAATACGAGTATGCTACTTATAGTTCTGTTGTTATCATTGATGCATTTTATGTGCATCTTCCTTTTCCAGAGATTAAAATATCAATGTCATGAAGTTTACCATTGTTATCTTATTTAGGTGATATTAAGTTGATCTGAATGGTTATGCAAACATTGTCACGGTCTTTCATCTGTAGAATTTTGTCCATTTTCCTAAACTGAAGCACTGCACCCATTAAACGATGTCCATCTCCCTAGAGTCCCCTCAGGCCCTGTCAGTCACGCCTCCCTGTCCTATGTCTGGATTTGACTGCTCTGGGTACCACATGTTCATGGTGACAAACATTCTTCCTTTAATGTCTGGTTTATTTCACTTAGTGGAATGTGTTCAAGGTTTATCCATTTGGCAACACATGTCCATCCTCTTGAAGGCTTAAGACTATTCCATTTATACCGAAACACAATAAGTGTATTTGTAGACATCTGAGCTTCTGTCACCTCCTGGTTCTTATGCCCCCTCCTGTCTCTCTTCCTTTGCCCACCAAGAGGAAATGCTGAAATACGTAGGACAGAAGAGATCTGCCATGTTTGTTTCTTGCATGTGGGAGTCTCCTCCTACTTCACAGCAGCCTATGCACAAATGTCTGCTTTACAGGGGTAAGGAACTGGGCGCTGGGAGCTTGTGGGCTCTGTACACATTTCCAGATAATAAGAGGCAAAGGCTGGATTGGAACACAAATATGAAGAGCCTCATGCAGCCCTCCTATACCCTTGCCTGCCTCCCTGTCTCCCCTATGTGGAGGACTCAGGAGCTTGGAGAACCAGGGAGAATGTGATGAGAGATGTCTGTCCAGCCCAGGCTGCAGTCTCGGAGCTTCAAGAAGCTGAGGGGCTTCCAGGGAATGGCTGGTCCAGAAGAAGCATGTCATCCTGAAGCTGAAGGGCCTCTCGGATATGAGCTCTCTTGGCAACCTCCATGTCTGCAGACCCACTTGCCTCAGGAACCACAAACCCAAAATGTAAAGGAATCTATTTTCTAAGGAAAACACATACTTATACATTCTGAGTAATTTCCCGTGGAACAAGGAAAAAAATAAACACAACACCCCAAATGGTATTTTGCTTACAAATGGATTCAAGTAAAGAGAAGTGGGAGAAGAAAGTACAGGGGCAAGGGGAAACTCTCTACAGCTTCCAAACCTCAGAACAAGCCTGCAGCTGGAGGGCCGACGGCCTGGGAGGGAGCCTGGTGTGGGGTCGGGAATGGCCAGAGCTGGGGGCTTGCCGGATCTTCTTCTGAGAGCCACTTTTCTACCCTCAAAAGATGGAGGGTGGGATGTACACATGGAAGGGGTCTACCCAATGGAGGGGGAAAATCCTTGGGCCATAGACCACAGCTTCAGATGCTGCTGGTGGCCAAGTGCATTGTGGGAGTTGGTTTGCCAGTGGCTATGCATTTGTAATAGAGATAAAAAGCAACAGTACGGTGGTCAACAGGCCAGTCAGAGGAGAAAAAAATTTGGGAGGGTCCAGACAAAGCAACTAAGGAGAAAACTAACTCAGACTATGAGCAGCACAGTCACTGCGCAGGGACTGCGTGGGTCAAGAGGTCACAAATCACCTTCCAGGCCTAGCTCGGTCTCCGTGTACACAACTATCTGATCCCCAACACCTCTTCCTTATGATTTCAATAATAAGGTAATAAGAGGGGGACTTTCAGAACAGGGGACAGAGCTGGGGCCTGGAGAATGGACACTTGAGAGCTAAGAGAATTTGAAAGCACTAAGCATCAATTTACACTGCAAATCAGACCCAGGGGGACATCCTGACTGGCAAAGGGCCCAGGATATTGCAAGTTTGGCAGCTCCAGTGTTCGGAGCATCTGCCTTGGATTTGCTCAGAGAGAGCAGAAGATTCATATCGGGCAGGCTTTCCGGATCTCTCAGGGCCCTACTCCACCTTAGGTATCCTAAAGACTTGGAGTTCTTCGCTCATCAGTGACCCTCCAGCTCCATCTGTACAGGCACGGCACTAGGGACAGGCTGTCTCGCCCATACAGCCTTGACTGAATCACAGAGCAGTGGGGGAGGAAGGGGGAATCCTCACTCCCCCTCCACAGCTGTGGAAACTGAGGCTGAGAGAAACTGCTGTTGGTTGGCCACGTGCCTAACAGAGCCTGGAGTGTTGCCTCCTGCGTCTTTCCCAGGGAAGGCACCCCAGTCATCCTGCCCTAAGAGGAGAGTTACTGCTCCCCAGTATGTCCCTGATAGATAATAGGAAGGGTGCAGACTGCCAATGGCAGGAATGCTATTTCATGATCAAATAGCACCCCTCCTCCAGGTTCCCTCCCCTAGACCCACAGTCTAGGGGATACAGGAAGCAAAGAGACCCAGTGCTAAGGACATTAAACTAGGACCCAGGAGACCCAGGTCTAAGGCTTCCTGCCCTTAAGAAGTCTGTTGAGCCTCAGTTTCCTCAGCAGAAGAAAAAATGGGGGTACATTAGACTATAGAGTCAGAGCTTTGATTTTTTTTCCACAAATGACTCTTCATTAGCGCTGAGCTAGAATCAGGCTGAGTATAGCCATTCCTATTGAGTCTGCGTGGAACCTGACTGACTGGCTGCAGCTTCCATTCTCACCTACTCTCTGAGGTCTCTCCACAGGACCACAGCCAGTGAAGTCTGAAAGCTTCATCCTTTGTGACCAAGCGACAGATCTCAAAGCCCAGCGTAGCTTTGTTTTTACTCACGCCATTACACATGCTCAATTGCTACCAAAATGCTGTCAACTTCCAAATTTTAATTCCAGCCACAACAAATGCCTACTCGACACATTATTGCTGGGTGTCCGTATCAGCTATCTGTTGCCGAGTAACAAACCTCACACATACACAGAACCTAGCTACTTAAGAACAACAGATGGCATCTCACTGTTTCTGAGGGCCAGAAACCCAGGAGCAGTTTGGCTGAGATTTCAGGCTTATGGTTCTAGCACAAAGTTGAGGCAGTGTGCATGCAGAGCTGTCTTCTGATGGCTTGGTGAGTCAGAGGATCCCCTTCTCCTGTGAGTGTCTTTACTCACTTGGGTGAAATGTTGGTGACACTTAGCAGTTACCATATCTACCTCTTGTGACATGGCAATGGATGCCCCCGTAGTATGTGATCCAAAATGATGGTTCAAGAAGGTGGCCACAGTGCTTTCGGAGGCCTGGTTTTTGGAATCACACAAACTCGCCATCACCAAATGTTATTAGAAGTCACTCAATCAGCTCACCTGTAGCCAGGGAAGACAACTGTCACTTTCAAAGACTATACCATCATCTTTGTCTGCTTTTCCTACGTGATCCTGCAAGCCCTCAGTACACCATATCTGTTTCATTGGTCCCTGTCACGTGACTTCCTACATCTCTTTTCCCAACCACTCTGTCACACAGGAAAACCCATTCTTCCCTAGAAGGCTACTCTTGTTTCTAAGCTACTCAGGAAAAGCCAGGTCTGGCTCAGACTGGAGAAAGCCCATGGACAGCTACTCTAAGGCTTTTCTTATCCTCACATATCTTCATTCTGAGCCTGCCCGCCCTGTGTCCGCCAACAGTGTGCTGAGGTCAGAGCCCTTTCTGCTTCCCAGTGTCAGAGGGTCTCCTGTTCCTATCTCTGATATCCCATCAGCCACCAGCAGCTCACCTTGCCCTGGCCTAGCATGAAACTCAGTTAAAGTCTAAAGTTCACTTTGGACCACAACTTCTCCACTCTTGTAGCCATGGGGCACTGAAGCCATGCCCAGGGTCAATGGCTGACTCCTGCTGCCTTGGACCTATCTTGAGAGCCCTCATCGTGGTAGCCATTTTGAAAGCCCTTGTCTTGCTCTTGTTCCTCTGTTTGCTCTGAAGCCACAACCTCTTAGACCTCCTGAATTCACAAGGGCCACCTTCTCTAAGAGTTTCAGGTAGGACAGATCCATCCTGATCCTGCTTTCTCTTGCCTGGATCGTGATCTGGAGACACAGGGCTGCCAGCCCGCCTTGCCCCAGCACAGTGAAACTTTAATTTTTATCCCCCCCTTCCCCAGGCAGAAGCCCCCTCATTTTGATCGCTGCATGAGATGACCCAAAGCACTCCATTGTCAAGAATTTCTAGAACCCCAGAATAAATAACGAAGGAAGTCAGAGCTCCTACCTCTAAGGTGTCCTATATTCTTGCACTTGAATTATTAATCAAACTTGTTCAAATTTAAAGAAACCTCTACCCTCATGGGTCTTCATTCCCGTGAAGCCCCCAGAGATTAAGTGAGAATACAGACAGCATTTCCTCTACATGTCCTAGGCTCTTTTCACTCCCCAGAGGGGATCTACCTTTCTGAGCCATCATTTTGAACTCTGGCGCATAAGCCACCACTGTCCCTTTAAAGTTTAATTCCTGTTCCAACTGTGCTTTCCATTCAGAAAGGGCTACCATGTCCCCTTCCAAATTCCACCAATACTTCTACTGCCTCCTCACCCTGGGCCATGCCCTTCTCTTGCTGAGTGTGACTCTCATCATTTCCACTACTGTGGAATACTCAGCCCCATCCCCTCCAGCAACCTGCCTGCTTTGGTCCCAGCCATATGTGAGCGTGTATTGGCCTCTGCAAAGACTTCCTTCCTCCCCAGAGACTGCTTGCTGGAGTCCACAATGACAGTGGGGGAAAAGGTTTCCCAGTTGGTTGCCAGCCCTCAGCAGATTCTGGTCTCAGGAAGAGAAAATCAACTTTCCTGGCCCAGGCCCTGGCTTTCCAGCAGAACCACAGCCTCCACAAGCTGCTGGCACCTTCTCTGGGAAGAACATATGGGGTGGAAAACAAAACTGTGGGTGTGGGCAGCCTGCAGGCCCCACAAGGCAAAGGCCTGGTCCTTTCCACAAGGGCAGCCCCAACACGTGCACTGTGGTTCTGGTCCCCATGTGAACCCAGGACAAAACTGACCCGGAACCTGAGTCACAGGGCAGCCAAAGAGCTGAGGATAGGACATGGACATTTCATGCCTTGCCACATGTCATAGATGCCATGTTCTACTGGTTCCTCCCACCCTAACTGGGAATTCTCCCATAAGGCCTGACCCTCAGGGTCATATGACATTGGCAGGGGCAATAATAAATAGCATCCTTCCCTCCATGCCCTTTTCCCATAATATCCAAACAAAGAGAGACATCCTTCCTCACAGGACAAGCTATAGCCACATACCAGCCCTCTGGTGCCCACCTGTGCTGCTGGTCTAGGCCGAGTCACTCTGCCTGGAGTCCCAGGGATAACTGTAGACCACCCTGAATCCAGCCATCTCTCCAGGGAGTGTGGAGGGAGAAGGCTGGGCAGGCCAGAAGGAACTCTCTTGGGTGTTCCCAGAAAATGTCCTGCAGGTGAACAAGGTAGAATGGACAAGGAAGGGCTGCTAGAGAAATCTACATGATCTCTGACACTCAGTGGTGGCATGTGTCCCCTATGAAAGATACTGTAAGGTGGCTGGTACTTGCCTCATGGGCCTCCCCTAGCTGGAAGAGATCGCAACTAAACATGTGTTAGGGCTGCCTCAAACCAGCCAGAGCCATAACCCTGGGTCACATGGAAGCAAAAGCTAAGAAGAACACAATAGCTTTAGAAGTCTCCCTTTAGGAAAGCATTATTATTAACCCCGTTTTATAGAAGAGGAAACCGAGGCACCAGCTCTTTCAGATACAAAGTGGCAGTGCTTGGATTTCAACTCAAGCATTCTGACTCCAAGAACTCACTGAACCAGCTCAGCTGAATGGCCGACCAGGGTAAATATGGGACCCACGCTGCTACCTGTCAACAGGGAGGGACCAGAGGCCACAGCTGGAAGGCTGGACCTTTCTCCCCCTTCAAACCATGGCATCCTGATTGTCCCCTAGTACCCAGGCTTCAAGACAGGATGCAATGCATGAGAGGGAAGTCTGAGGACAGGTGGTGCATTTCAGGACCTTTCAAACTAGGTCCAAGCTAAGGAACATTGCTTCCTCTTGCTTACCATATGGCATTTTCCAGGACTGCAGGAAGAAAAAACCCATGGGTATTTCATGCTTCCGTGGCTTCCCTAACATGGTAGCTGCTGTGGAAATGGGGCTGGTCAGAGCCAGGCGTGTGGTACTGAGCTTCGGACAAACAGCTGAGCAGAGTGGGCAAGAAACACAGGCTGAGGACCTACCACACAGCCTGGCTCCTTCCTTCCTTCTTTCCTCACATTTTGGGTTAAATACCCCCACTTCCCAAAGATTAAAAAGCGGCAAGGATTTCCAGGTTCCTGCTAAGCCTGGAACTCTCTGATGCCAGCCTAGGAGACAAGCTTCATGACTGTGGGGATAAAGGAAACAGGGTTTGGCCATTTCTTCTAGGAAGCCATCTCTCACTGCATGCTGCTCTGTGGCTGAACACAAAAGCAGCAGTGGCAGGGTCGGGAGTGAGGCGAAGCAGGCCTTCTCTGACGTGTCCTCAACTTCACCTGCAGCCCAGCCCAGGATGGAGATTAGAAGTCCTCAGGGTCCAGTAAAATCATATAAGAGCCCCCCCACCCCCAATCTCCTGTACTTCATGAACTAGAAGTCAGTATCTCTGGAAGTGGCCTGGGGTGGGATCCTTGTGATCACTGAACCTGCTAAGAGCTGCTCCCAATAAACCTGCATTGAAATACTTTAACATGTCTTGAATTAGCTCAGTTCCTCACTGAATGACTCCTGTCACTCCCATGCTAACTAATTTCAGAGGAAGTTGATTCCAGACACATCACACCGTCCTGTCTTCCCTGGGCACTGCTGAGGACGACCTTACTGGGCCTTAAAGAACTCTAGCTTCCAGGGGAAAGAAAGCGAGAGAGGAAAGCCACCACTGCTTTCTCTCCGCAGCACCAGCCTCCAGAAACACGCTTCCAAAGGATTGGGGTGATCATGTAAGCGCTGAGGCCAAAGCAGCTGGGAATGAGGGAACAGGATACAGCTGGGATTCAAAGTTAAAAATAATTAAAATAAGATAAAATTAAGCCTGCACCTGGAAACAATCAGTCTCCCCTGAGCCTCCCTGAATAAGAGCTGGGATCCCAAAGAGGTCTCTCCCAAGAGGGATAACGGTAGCGCTGCTGACCCCAGAGCAATGACGAAGCAGCCTAAGGCTTTATAGGGGAACAGCACTAATTAATCTGAAGGAAGCTGGAATTGCTTTAGCACCTTACTGGGTCCCAGGTGAGTCTTCACACATGCCACCTGCTGTGGACAATTCAGACTCAGTGATCAGTGGGAAGAGCGCTGAGCCTTTCACTGCTATGAAATGGCGGCTCCACAGATAAAAGGGACCAAACCTCGACCAAGCTGAGAGAGAGCATGCAGTTAGTATTTTCTAAGAGGCCTGGCCCTGAGGCGTGGTGCTCTGGTTTCTCTGCCTTCCAGTGAGGGGCAGCTGGATGGGAAGTCCCACCCAGATCCCTCACAGCGTCTGGAGAAGCTCAAAGACGCTAGCGGCTTGCCTGAGCTAAGAGACACACTATTTTGAAATGAAAACTTTCACAAACTGCAAACGTCTAAAAAGCAAAGCGTTGCTTGGAGAAGCAGAAGGCAAACAAGGCTCCATCCCCCACTGTTCCCCTCTCCAGTCTGCTCCCCACCTTACATGGATGGCCAGGGGTCCTTAACACCCCTAAATAAGCGGGCTTTGTAAGGAAGACAAACTGCTAAGCTTCCTGCCACGGACAAAGGGTCACAGACTGCCAGGGGTAACGTAAGACAGAGGTCCGGAAGTTAGAGCGACAAGCTGAGCGTCTGACACCTGAAGCCACACCTTGTGACATGCAGGGTCCTGCACACTCCCACTCCGGGTCTGGTCTGGGACCAGCACGTGCCCTTGTGCAGGTCTGCACTGCCTACCGAGATCTGGCATCTTCTGCCTTCCTCTTTTTGGGCCTCCCAGGCAGTTGTGTGTGTGTGGACACTACCCCCTGGTGGGCGGGGGTGCCCTGTGCAGGCCTTCAGATCTTGGCCACCAGAGCTCAAGAAACCCCAGGATGAAAGCTGTTGGGAGACTGGGATTCCATGGTGTGAGTGGAGCCTATGGGATTGCAGAAGGGGGAAAAGAGTGAAGGAGAGCCTTGATATTGCTGGTACTCTGAGAAGGCAGCAGAAACGGATGCAGCTGAACAATGGCAAGGTGTCTGGGGAGCTTTCTCCAAATCAAGGCCTGTTTTGGGAAGGAAAGGCAAGCCATGCTGGCCAGAGGGAAAACTGGGACTGAACAGTCACTTGGGGTGAAGGGGTTAGCGATAGGGCGGGAAGGAAACCAATTGGTTCTTCAACTTTAGCAAATAAAAATACAGCGACCCTGTTAAATTTGCATTTATGATCTTTAACAAGGTTCCATCATTGTAAGGCGAGAAGGGTGTCTGTGCAAAGAGGGAAGGAACCGATAGTTCGATGATGGAGACCATGGCAGAATGAAGAATACAACTGTAATGCCCAAAATCAACCAGGAAGCCCCTCCTGCCCAGTTCACTGGTTGGCCAAAACGACTATGTCTCTTAATCAAAAGAGAACGAACAGGTTTGCCTTGCTCACAGGCTTCATATTAAAGGATAAACAGGTTTCATATGTAACTTTCCACTACAGAAACATGTTTTACCACGACTGCTTTCAATGATAACTAAATGATTAGATTTAAAACTGTTCTGAGACATATAAATGTTTGAGGATATAAATACTTAAGTAAGTTCTGAAGGTTTCAAAAATGATTTAAGATATGCAGAAATAAGAATGTTTCAGATTTCTTTCCCCTTCTATGCTGTTATTGCCCTGATATTTCAGAGGTTCAAGATTTGCTAGATCACTGACTTCAAACTAGTCAGTCACAAGCTCAGGATTTTGAGTTTTCTTTGGTTGTTTTCTAGATGTAGACTTAGAGATGCCTTTTATCTGGCTAAAATATCTTTGTCCAATCTCTATACTTGGATCTCTGGACAGATGAAAGTGTTTATACTTTCTTTTTAACCTGAAGCTGTAGTCCTTACTAAGACTCAAAGATATGAGCCTCTTCGTGCTGTTTTACAGACACCTCTTCGCGGCTTTTTCTACAATGTGAATTACAATAAAATGGTAATGCTACATCTCCTTTTATAAACTAAAAATTCATGTAAGCTTCAGGAACTCGAAGAAGTCATAAGACTTGGATCCACCTGCCACGGGTCAAGTGGAATACAGAGAGGTACAGCCTAAGTTTTTGCACCTGCCTGTTCCTGAGAATGAGAGCTACCCCCTGGTCCTGGTACTCCTCCCCTTCCCCAGTTAGTAGGAAAATTTAACTTCTGTCCCTAGTTTCTGTTTGCCTCAACAGACTTTCAGTTGGCCGACAGACTCCATCCAGGGATCACCTGCGAGACTGCAAACTGCTGAGCTCTGGACTTGCTGAAATCTGACGTAAACCAGTGCAGCCTATGTGATTGCTTCCCTTTCTCTTCAGCCGGATCTGCTAATCAATGCTTTTGATACATGCCCAATTGCCCAGCCTTTGACTAGCCTTTCACCCTTCCTGGGCCCTGGCAACACCCCCTAATGTCAGCTAGAATTAATTATAGAAGAGAATACACTGCCCGTTCCCCCTCACCCAGCAGCCCAAAAATGCTAAGTCAAAAGAAAACTCCCTGACATGGGGGACAAAATGACTACCTATAAGCCAGTTTATATCAGAAAAAAATGGGCCCAGATTTATCAACTGGTAGATTAATTAATTAAAATAGTTCTACAATATGATAGGACACTTTACCTGATGTATATAGAACAAAGAAGGTATTATATGGCTTACAAAAATTATTTCTATACAAACCATTCAGGGCTATAATCTGGATGGACTCAAGAAACATAGCAAAAGGGGACCTGAGATAAAATAAATGACGGGTGACCCATCTATTTCCAGGCTCCTTCTATATATAGTGTTATAGTCCAAGAATAGCTCCACAAACCACTCAGACACCGCTCTCAGTCAGTTATTAATGGCTTAGTGGACACACACCCCAAGACTGATCATGATCAGGGCCACAGAAAAGACTTGGAGCATAACCGTGACACTAGACTGCTTCTAAGGCTTTTTATAAGAAAACTGAAACCAAGTAACAACCAGGTCACAAAATCACAACCAGTTTACCAGATATAGGAAGTAAGGGGAGGGCAGCATTACATGATTTTGACTAGCTAGACAAAGCATTTAATTTGATTGGTCCTAAGTGGGGCTGCAGTTGGGGACTTTACAGAATGTGGAAGTAACAAGATAACAATGTATGAGTAACAAAACCCTAGAGACTTAACAAAATAAGAGGTTATTCTGACCTTACAAAGTGTCAACATATTAATCATTGGGAGGCAGAGCCTGAGAACTTGAACTTAATTTCAGGTTATGATTAAGATGGAACCCAAAGACAAAATGGCTATAGTTATGCTGAAAACTAAAGCAGGTCTCAAGAGATAGTAAGTCTGATGGTTAATTGATCCAAAAATAAACAAGTACCCATCATAAGGTCAAAGATTTGACTTGAGATGCAAATCCACATGGGAATGTAATGCCCAAAATTAGCCTGTAAGCGCCACATGCCCAGAAACCAAGTAACTTCTTGGAATGTTGGGAATTATAGTTCCTGGAAAACAGCAAAGCCTCATGGGAAAGTACCATGGCCTGTAGGTTTGTCCTTATAAGCCCCTTCAACGTGTTGACCAAGACCATTCTCAGCTGGGAAATTCCAGGGAATGGTCCTGACAAAAGTCCATCTCTTGCTCTTTAGCCCAAAATGGTGGACTTGGTTTTTTTCCAATGAATCTCGGGATTAACACAACAAATAAGCAATATACTAAGAATGGGAAGCCCAGTGTCTCCCAAGGAGATAGATATGGAAAATACAGGAAATAGAAAAAAAGACTTTGTAGTGGGAGATACTGTTATCTCACTTTTCAATATATAGATATACAAGAACAGTTATAGATACGTGTGTGTGTGTGTGTGTGTGTGTATGAGAGAGAGAGAGAGAGAGAGAAACTGCTATGGCCTATATGCTTGTGTCCATCCAAAGATCATACACTGAAACTCTAACTCCAATAGGATAGTAGCAGGAGGTAGGGCTTTGTAAGACAATTAGGTTTAATTGGATGTGGAGGGAGGAGCTCATGATGGCATTAGTGTCTTTATGAAAAGAAGTAGCTTGCAGCTTGCTCCAATCTTGTTAATGTAACTGGCCCAGCAGAAATGAAGACATTCTAAAGAGACAATGGTGTCTCAATCTATCAGACTATTGAAACAACGGACCCCAAAAAAGTGAGAATTTCCCTGGGAATTTTATTCTGGGGGAAGAAAAAGGTACCAGTCAAAAGGGAGAACTCACCTCTGGAAACAGATTTCACACAGTTCTAAGGACTTGTGCGACTACCTTACATGATGAGACTGAGGCCCAGACAATGATGAGTCCATGATGAGCAAGACCACACCTTAACCAGGACTGCTTAGATGTGTACAACCTTGGCCTTCTATTCAAACTTTGATCTCACTTCATGACCAGAAGGGTTTGCTTGGATCTTTCCCCAGAGGGGTGATGTTGAATAAGTCTCTTTTTTCTGCTTTCTGCTTTTAATTAGGCTCTTTTAATTGGCTTATTGATGACAGGTAGCCTTGACTTGACCCCCAGGTTTGATAACATGAGGGCAAAAGACAACCAATTGACAACCATGAAGAGAACTTTGGGAGGTGCACTGGGAAGTGCCAAGACAACACCACGGCCTCACACCAGCTAAGTGAGTAAGTGGAGAGATTGCAGAGAAAGAAGCAAGCTAATAAGTGGTGGAGAAATGGAAGATGATGAGAAGCTGAGCAGTTTGTGTGCTCTGAAATGAGGCAGAACTGGAGATGTGACGGTGGTTGCCATTCTTGCTCCATGGGAAATGGTAAATTACACTGTCCATCAATAGAGCCAGTAACAAACATAAGTGCCAGGGGGCCTATGCCTTCTTCCTTTGAGAAAACTGTGTGAGTTTCTGTGACTCCCAGAGCTGCTTCCTAGCCCAGGAAGAAGAGCAGCACCTGCAGAGCACAGAGCTACAAATGGTGGAGTGCTCACCCAGGTGATGAGAATAAGGAGAGCCAGTGTGCTGACCATTTCAGCTACTGCTCAGAGCCAGATCCAGGGCCCTAATTTGGCCCCTGTGGGACACATGAAAGGGGCAGTCCTGCTGTTCCAAAGCTGCAGGATCTCCATGACACAGGGCAACAACAGGATACCCAGGAGGAGTCCTGATGAGGATCCAATACTGATGGTGTCACAGAAGCCAAAGATCATGAACAAGATCAATGACTCATTGCAACCAACATTTGCAAGCGGTGATGTGTGGACAGAGGGAAACACTGTGGGACACGCTCCATTACGAGATGTTTTCTATACCTTGAGGGTTTGTTTGTTTATTTGTTTGTTTTTAGGGGGAGGTTGAAAGGCCTAAGGGCAGATATGAAGAGACAAGGAGATGAGTAGGACTGGGGTGCATGATGTGACTCATGTCTAAACATGAAATTTGTTTGTGTTTAATACCTGTTACATTATCCGTAGATCCTAAGTACATTTGTAATGTGCCTTCATTTTTACTGTGAGGCCAAGTATAAAATGGCCTATATGTAGCAGTTTCAGTTTCAGATTTTTTTTTTTTGGAGTAGGTTAGATTTAGAGGTTTTGTTTTGGTTTTGATTTTTGTTTTTGTTTTTAATTAAGAATGCTCAAGTCTGTTTCATTCAACATCGAAGGAAATGGGAGCCATCCCATTTACTCTCTTCTTTACTTGCTTCTCTCTTTTTCTTTTCCTATGTGTATTCTGCAATGCTCTTTTTAGGTAGTATGGTGATTGTAGTGACTGACACCTTGACAGGGTCGGACTCACCTGGCTGCCAAGCCTCCAGACACACCTGTGGGGTTGGAGTCAACCTCCGGCCTGCCTATGAGCATCTGTGTTGGTTAGGTTCGCTGAGGTGGGAAGACCCATCCTACAAGCAGGTGGCTCCATCTTATAAGCTTGAGTCCTGAACTACACAAAAAAAGGGAAAAAGCTGTTGGAGCACAAGCATTGCTCTTCCTCTTGGCTGTGTGTGCAAAGTGATCAGCTGCCTCAAGCTCCTCCCCCATTGTGATGGGCCAAAATGAAACCTCTCTCCCTTAAGTTGCCTTTGTCACAGTGTTTTGTCATAGCACCTGGACTGAGACAGATATGCTCACATTTAAACTTGAGCTGTTTTTAGCAAACTGACCCCTTTATCATAAGGGTCAGTCGGCTGTGTAGGCCATAACAAAATACTACAGACAGGGTGGCTTAAAACTAGGAACCTACTTCTCACAATTCTAGAGGCTGGAAGTCCAAAACCAAAGGCCAATACAGTTGGTTTCTGGTACCTTCTCCCTCCCCCTGGTTCACAAATAAGCACTTTTGGCAGGGGAAGAGAAAGTCAGTTTTTCAAGATGGTGTTTCTCTGTGTAGCCCTGGCCATGCTGGAACTCTATAGACCAAGCTGACTTCCAACTCAGAGATCCACCTGCCTCTGCTCCCTAGCACTCAGATTAAATAAAGGTGGATGCTACCACCGCCTGGCTTAAATAGTCATTCTCTTGCTAGGTCTTCACCAGATCTTTCCTCTGTGGATGAGAGCAAAGCAAGCGCGCTTCCTTTTTCTCATACTGTTCTGTAGTTTGGGAACCTCCATCCTTATTAGTTCAACTACCTCCTGCAAAGTGCTGTCTCCAGAACTAGTCACACTGTAGATTAAGACCTAAGCAGGAGAGCCTTGTGAGAAGCAGTTCAGCCTGTAGGGTCACCTACATGCCGTTAGGTGCATTGCTAGATTCATCTTTTGGTCCTTTATTTCTATAACTGCACTCGTTTTCTCGTGTTTCGCATTTGTGTAAGTATCTGACTCTCCCCTCCTCTTTAACCTGTCATGGTGTCAGAATGCAGAGTGCGTTTCTGAACTGCGTAAGACTGAGGCAGGTCAAGGGCCTAGGGGGAAACCTACTGCTTTTATTCTGCTGAAGGAATGTAGCAGTAAAATGACTCCTGATGGAATATTTTTATACCCGTGTATCAGTGCATCTTTTAATCCCCACCATAAAAACTTCTTCTTGTAGTGCATGGCAATTAACAAAGAGATCCAGAACTGGACAGTATGCAGAAAGAGATGTCAGAACTGAGTCCTAAGTGATATAACTTTATTGAACCTCTCTTGTCGCTGCTCACAGACCTATTCAGAAAAGGATGTAGAAAGACGGTAAGAACCAGATTTTGTGGGATGATTTCAAGGAAATATCATCTTCCAGACACAACAGGACTGGTACACATATGAACTCAGAGACTGTGACAGCACACGCAGGACCTGTACAGGTTCAACTCAGACAATATTCCAGAGCTGAGAATAAGAAGTGGATATGAGACCTTTCTTCTACCAACAAGCTTCTTGCACTTTTTATCTGCTGGGAAATGGAGTATTAATTTTCTCCAGTGGAGTATCAACCAAACTCTAGGTCAGGCCCTATGCCCATGAGTAGTTTGACATCACAAAATGGACTCCATGTGTTCTGTGTATGCTTTTTGTTTTGTTTTAGTATTTTTTGTCCTATTGATTTTATTTTTTTTTAATTTGTTTGTTTTTATTTTGTTTTGTTTTCCCTAGGTTTGAGAGTGAGAGAGAGAACATGAAGTTGGATGGATAGGGTGGTGAGTATGATCTGGAAGAAGTTAGAGAAAGGTAAAAGATATTGAAATATGTTGTATACAGTTTTTAGTAAAAAGAAAGTCAGAGACAACATACAAAATAAAAAGACTGAGGCAGGAGGGCCAAGAGTTCAAAGCTAGCCTGGCCCACACAGTGCAACTCTGTCTTGAATCGATCAATAACTATTTTACAGTAAAATAAATTTAAAAATCAAGTGCTTCTCTCGTAAATCACATCACCTCAGTCTTATTTTAGTGTTGAGCCGTTTTTATGTAACAAAAGTATTGTTGATATAGTTTACTTTAATTCTCTTGTTACTCCTTTCCCATCTGTTCCCTGTTCTCCGCGTCCTGTGTTCCTCATTTCCTGTCTTAAGTTAACTGAGTGCTTCCGAGTGCCCTAGTTTCTCAACCCACTTTTAATTACATCTCTTTGCCCTCTTAGTAATTGTGTTACACAATTACAGCATGCATCCTCAACATGCATGGTTTCTCTTGAGACAACAGACTGCTCACATATAATCGGAAGTCCTTCAGATAGTACCTAGATAACCCTTACCATCCAATGTTCAGTTTAGAGGCTCTCAGCCCTCATAGTGCAAAATACAGCCGCAGCTCTCCTGTTTTTCACTTTTAGTACAGTATTTAATAAGGTATACAAAATACTCTGTATTTTTCAATAAAGCAATTTCCAGCTATTACTAATATAAGTGTTCTGAGCACACTTAAGGTGAGCCTTTGTAATGTTCAGTAGGTAAGGTATGTTAAATGTATGTTTTTACATGTATCTAGTGTGTGTGTGTATGTGTGTGTAGATTTACATGCATTTACATTTGCATATGTAAATGTCAGAGGACAATTTCTCTCCTTCCACCAACGATCAAACTCAAGTGCTCAGGCTTGGATAGAGGTGCCTTTGCCCATTGGACCATCTTGCTGTCTTTTAAGTGCATTTTTGACTAAATGATAGTTTCAGAGTATGGTGGATTTGTTAAAATATAATTGGCAATCTAGAAACCTCTGTAACCTTCATTTTCCTTCAGTATGGTCTTGTGTGTTATGCTGTATTTCTATATAAGTTATCACCACCAAAATACCATGATATTTTTGCATTTAAAAGTTAATTAACTTTTTAACCAAAATATCATCATACAGCCCACCACTCTGAACTCCATCTGGAAGTATGTCCCTTCAGCTTGTAGAACTTCCGTTAGCATCCTCACAGGATGATTGAGCTATGAGAACTTGCATCTGGCTTTATTTAGGTGAATACACCTTTATTTCTGAAAGCTGTCTTCGTTATGCATTTAACCCAAGGTTACTAATATATTTCGGGCATTAAAAATGTCTTCTGGGGCTAGGGAGACAGCTCAGTTGGTAAAGTAGATGCCAGGCAAGGACAATTACCTATATTTGGGTAGGCATTTAGGCATTGCTGCAGGTACCTGCAGCACCAGCACTAGGGAGATGGATGAGGAGGCTCCTGACAGCCAGTCTAGTCAGCTCAGTGACCACCAGCCTCCATAACAGACCTGGTCTCAATACCTAAAGTAGAAGGTGATTGAGGAAAACATCTAACATTGCCCTCTGACTTCCCTACAAATTCATACATATATGAACAGACAGTCAGACAGACACATACACACACCTTGAGCTACCTTCTCAACTTTTTTGTTTAAATGACAAATGTAATGTTGTTGTTTTTAGACAAGTATTATTTTATTAGCCAATGATAATGATATAGAAAATTTCTCCCAAAAACTTATAGTGAGAAGCCACCTGAATTTCACATTTTTCTCTTATATATAATGTGTATGTTCATTGGACTTTTTAAAATAATGTTTTCTTTAATTTTAGTTTTTAGGTTTTCTTTTAAACAGCTGGATGTGGTTTTCTCTGATTTGTCCTGATTAGGACTCACTATGCTTTCTATAACTGTGGGTTACTGTTTCAATCAGTTTTTAAACTTGGTGGGGAAAGGTATTATTATTTATTCTTTAAATCTTTATTTGCTAATTCCCATTTCTGGCTTTGTTTATATTGTTTTGTTTCTTTTAACTATAGATTTTTTCATATATATTAATATACATATTTACATATATAGTTCATTTTTAATTTCGGAAGCAATCTCAAATTTTCAAGCAAGTTACAAATGAAATAAATCTTTTTCTTCAAATAATAATAGTTATTATTGATGTTATCATCATCATCATCATCATTATACAGATTCTTAATATGTAGCCAGTCTGGCCTGGAATCCCTACATAGTCCAGTTAGCCTTGAACTTGTGATCCTCCTTCCTCATCTTCCAGAGGATTGAGGTTACATGTATATAACATCACTCCTGGCTCTCTAAATTATTCCAGAGCAAATTTCTCACAAGAGGCCCTTTTGCCCACTTGTCACTCCTGTGTGTATGTAGTATATAAGGTCTGTAACAAATATATCCTCCTACTTGGCCATGTGCAACCATCAACATCAAGCAGTCAGTGTTTCTGTGTCTCCGCCATCTTTCCTGCAGACACATTTCAGCTTCTTTTGACAAGGTCTTTTATTATAAAATGTAACAGTCCAGAAACTCCTGGGCTTGGATATCATGTTTCTTGTCTCTGATTCAGTCTGCAACAATTTCAGTCTTTCCTCGACTTTCATGAAGTTAACTCTTTTAAAGATTGTAGATTAGAGTCTAGAGCTATGGCTCAGCAGTTAAGAGCACTTGCTTCTCTTCTAGGGGACCAGAGTTTGGTTCCCAGAACTCACACTGAGCAGTTTACAACACCCTTTTCTAGCTTCCATGGGCATTATACATACAAACACCTACCCCACACACAGACACACAATTAAAAATAAAATGAAATCCCCAAAATTCATAGTCTAGAAAAAATTACAGAAAAAACTATATCCAAAGACAGAAAATTATAATACCATTTTAATAACATGTTCCAGAACATTAGAGAACAAAAGACTTTCTGATTATTTTGATGAAGTGTATATACTATTGATATAAAATCCTGGAAAGAAATGCACACACACACACACAATTTTCTATCAGTTCAAACTGTGGATATATATGAAAAAAATTGCAATGAAAATTTAGAAAAGATGATGAGTATATTAAAAATGAAACACTAGTGAATTCCAGGACAGCCAAAGGTATGTAGAAAGACAAAGCAAAGCCAGGCAGTGGTGGCACACACCTTAATCCCAACCTGTGAGAGGCAAAGGCAGACCGGTCTCTGTGAGTTCAAGAACAGCCTGGTTCTTGAACTAGTTTCAGGATAGCCAGGTGGGTTATACAGAGAAACCCTGTCTCAAAAAAACAAAGGAAGAAGCACCATTTGTGCTGGGGAACAGCAGTGGTGCATATGGCAAACTCAACCCTTCCACTAAAATAGAATGATAACTACGAATTCTGGAGGAAAAATGTAAGAGAATTTCATAAGCATAAATGAACCATGATACCTGGAGGTCCTGGGGCGTGGATGCAGGCGGAGGCAGCCACATACATGAGATAGTTTCAAGTCCTGAAACTTCCCTGGGAGTGTCGGCAGCTGCCACAGTAGTACTGAGCGGCAGAGCATTGTCAGAGAAGAACATCATTGTTCTCCCTGAAAGAAATGACTCCAGAACTGCCAGGCTGAGAAATACACTGGAGAAAGGAAGGAAGGAAGGAAGGAAGAGAGGAAGGAAGAAAGGAAGGGAGGGAGGGAGGGAGGGAAGAAGGAAGGAAGGAAGGAAAGAAGGAAGGAAGGAAAGAAGGAAGGAAGGAAGGGGTAAGGAAGGAAGGAAAGGAAAAGAGGGAGGAGAGAAACTGAGAATCTCAAAACCTGGGTGCACACTTTACCCTGGCTCTGGCTTCCCTAAAACCAGCCAGAACAGAGCAGACTAGAACAATGTGAACTGAGGTCGTAAATGCCTCTCCTAACTGGCAGGCCGACTGTGAAACAGAACTCTTCCAAGTTAATTGCTTGAAAAAACAAAACATCAACACCATTTAGAACACTATAACAAAGTCCAGAACCTCCACAACATAGCATCCAAAGGGCTGGGATACAATTCAAAATTAATTGATCTAAGAACAATGGAGGGGGGAAACCTGTTCTCAAGAGAACTGAGTCCTGAGAAGAAGCAGGCGTTAGAATCGTCAAACAAGGACCTCAAAGAGCTATGACCATAGTACTCAGCTGGATCAGTGGAAACCTGTTCAAAGCAGAAGAAAATATCAGCTACAGCAAGTGAAATAAAAACTAAAATTAACCAAAAAGAAATTTAGTTTGGAATGTTTGCTATCTGAAACTCGAAAGTTCTCTGATTGGTTTTATTCCAGGTGTGGCAGAGGGAAGTATAGTGAGCTAAACCAATTAGAAGGGAGGGGGGAGACCAACAAAACCAAAGAATATCTGAAAATGCCCCAAATCTGTTAAGTTTTGAACATTCCGACTCGAGTTCAGGTCCGCAAGCCCAAGTGGACATTTAGCTCACAGGGAGCACCCTAAAGCAGGGTGCGACTCCTTTCAGGAGGCCCCACTGAAAATATTCACACCCTTGCCTTTCAGCTTCTAGAGACAGCATTACTTGGCTCACAGTCATCTTCCATCTTCAGAGCTGGCCATTGCCAAGCTTCAACCCCTGTTTCAAACATCACAGTTTCTGGCGCTGTTGCTTCTTCCTCCTTTGAGGATGCTGGAACCCCATATTCCAGGACAACTCTCTAACACAACGCCCTTAACCAAGGTCCCTTTCGCTTTGTCATGTTCTCATGTTCCAATTTACAGTCTCCAAAGATCAGGACATAGACATCTTTGGAGGTCGTTAATTTTCTGTTTACCATACTTACTAAATGCATACAACACTGATAGCCAGGCAGACAAGAAGACCTACAGATCTCTACAGACCTCTACAGATCTCGGTTGGCATCTTAACCCAGTGATCTAGTTTCATGTCTGTTGCTGTGGTAAAACACTATGCTAGCTTTCTCTGCTCTTAGAATGTTCAGGGCGCCCTGCATAGTGAATGGTGCTGCCCACAATGGGCTGGATTTTCCTAAATCAATTAGCAATCAAGGAAACCCCCTACAGTCATATCCATAGGTCAACAGATCTAGATAATTTCTCAGATGACTCCAGGCTGGGTCAAGTTGGTATTTAAAACTAACCAGCATACCCAGATACAGTCCTTGTTCAATGGCCTCTTGAACAACATAGCTCCAATAGCAGAGATGGCAGTTTCCCTTCACAGAGGTTGATCTTGCTTCCTCTTGCTGAGTACTCAGCAGCAGAAACTGATGCAGAGCACTCATTTCCATAGTTCCACACTTATCATGGACAAGGAAAGCAGTGTGTCCTTACTGGACCAGACCCTGCCTGAGCTATGGACCTGTCTTTCTGTCTGTTACAGTTCAGCCAGCAGCAGCGTCTGTGAGCGTCTGTGAGCGTCTGTGAATACTTGACTTGCCTTTACCTTATCCCTCTAGATTGGTCCCGGAAAACTGATTGAAATTAATGTGTAATAGAGATGGATGGTTCCTTTCTACAGGACACATGGCCTTATCATAGACCTCATCACCACAGAGCAGTTAAAGTATGAGAATAGTGGATTGACCTGTTGAAGACATAACGGCAGCTCTAGTCTGGAGTCAGTACTTTCTGAGAGCTGAGTGTCACTTGCAGGATATAATATTTTCTCTGGACTGGAGATGGACCTATGAAACTATTTTTCTTATAAATAACCAACAAATTGGGATATAAATGGATAAGATGCTTTCCCACTTTCAGCAAACCTGCCTAAGACATACCTGATTGGTTAATTAAACAGCCTATACCTGGGCAGGGCAGACTGGGGTAGGTGTGGCTAAGGTTCCCGGGCTTAGAGAGGACAAGAGGAGAATCATTGGGAGACAGAATGACAGAAAGAGCAGAGGAAGGGGGACACCATGGTGGGTTAGTGTGGAGGGGAAAAAACCATGTGATGAGGTCTGCCCCATAACCTCCACGCACCAGTTCCTGGGGCCTAGCTTTGCCTGAAATCCCAGAGATGCAGCCATCAGGGACTACCAGGGACCTCCAAGCCTGCCAACACCATGGACAACCAGATGACTAAAAAATAGTGTAAGGTAAGGACACACTCAACAAAACTCAGGGCAATACAGTATCACTAAAACACAGCTATCTTACTACAGCAAGCCCTGGATATCCTAACACACCTGAAGCACAGAAAAATGACCTTAAATCTACCTTAAAGGTAGCAGCCTTTAAACAGGAAATGAATAAATCCCTCAAAGAAATGCAGTTAAATGCAATCAAATGGGTGAAGGAAAGGAATAAATCCCTTAAAGAAATACAGGAAAAGACAAGCAAACAAGAGACGAAGATGAATAAAACTGTTCAAGACCTGAAAAAAAAGAAATAGAAGCAATAAATAAAACACAAATGGAGGCAATTTTGGAGATGGAAAACCTAGGAAAGAGAACGGGGATTACAGACACAAGCATCACTAACAGAATACAAGAGATGGAAAAGAGAAGCTCAGGTGTAGAAGAAATTGATACATCTGTCAAAGAAAATGCTAAACCTAAAAAGTTTCTAATACAAAACATGCAAGAAAAGACCAAATCTAAGAATAATAGGAATAGAAGAAGAAGATTCCCAGCTCAAAGGCCCAGAAACTATCTTCAACAAAATCATAGAAGAAAAATTCCCTAACCTAAAGAAAGAGATACCTATAAATATACAAGAACCCTACAGAACACCAAATAAATTGGACCAAAAAAGAAAATCCTTCTACCACATAATCAAAACACTAAATGTACAGAACAAAGAATATTAAAAGCCACAAGGGGTAGGGCCAAGTAACATATAAAGGCAGACCTATTAGAATAGCACCAGAGATTTTCAAAGCCAGAAGAGCCTGGGCAGATACCTTGCAGACCCTAAGAGAACACAGATGTCAGCCCAGACTACTACACCCAGAAAAACTTTCAATCACCATAGGTCAAGAAAACAAGATATTTTATGACCAAAACAAAACAAATTTAAACAATATTATTCCACTAACCCAGTCCTACAGAGGATACTAGAAGGGTGACTATACCCAAGAAAACACAGAAAATAAGTAATTTCACATGAACAAAACCAAAAGAAGAGAAACACACACACTCACACTACCAATATCAAAATTACAGGAATTAACAATCATTGGTAATTAATATCTATCAACATCAATGGACTCAATTCCCCAATAAAAAGACACAGGCTAACAGAATGGATATGAAAACAGGATCCATCATTCTGCTACATACAAGAAAAACACCTCAGCAACAAAGATAGACATTATGCCTGAATAAAGGGCTAGAAATAGGTTTTCCAAGCAAATGTACCCAAGAAACAAATGGGAGTAGCTACTCTAATATCTGATAAAATGGACTTTCAAGAAAAAGTAATCATAAGAGATGGGAAAGGGCACTTCATACTCATCAAAGGAAAAATCCACCAAGATGACTATTCAATTCTAAACATCTATTGCCCAAATGCAAGGGCACTTACATTCATAAAAGAAGCATTGCCAAAGCTTAAATCACACAGTGAACTCCACACATTAATAATGGGAGACTTCAACATCCCACTCTCACAAATGGACAGGTCAACAAGACAGAAACTAAACAGAGAAATAATGAAACTAACCGACATTATGAATCAAATGGACCTAACAGATAGCTAAGGAACATTTCACCCAAACACAAAAGAGTATGCTTTTTCTCAGCACCTCAGAGAATCTTCTCCAAAAGTAACCATATACTCAGTCACAAAGCAAGCCTCAATAGATAAAAGATGATTGAAGTAACGCCTTGTATCTTATCAGATCACCATGTATTCAAGCTCAAACTCAACATCAACAGAAACAACAGAAAGCCTACAAACTCATAGAAACTCTGCAGTCAATGACCACTAGGGCAGGGGGAAAAAAGGAAGGGGGGAAAGGAGGGTGGGTAGGAGAGAGAGAGAGAGAGAGAGACATTAAAGACTTTCTAGAATTCAATGAAAATAAAGGTACAACAATACCCAATGGGACACAATGAAAGCAGTACTTAAGAGGAAAATTCATAGCACTAAGAACCTTCATAAAGATATTAGAAAGCCTCACATTAGCAACTTAACAACACATTTACAAGCTCTTGAACAAATCAAAGCAAACACACCAAGAGGGGTATAGACAGCAGGAAATAATCAAACTCAGGGCTGAGATCAGTAACTTAGAAACAATGAGAACAATACAAACTATCAATGAAACTAAAAGCTGATTCTTTGAGAAAATCAACCAGATAAACAAACCCTTAGCCAAACTAACTAAAAGGCAGAGAGCTAATATCCAAATTAACAAAATCAAAAATGAAAGGGAAGACATAACAACAGATACTGAGAAAATCGAAAGAATCATTAGGTCTTACTTCAAAGGTTTATACTCCACAAAACTGAAAAATCTTAATGAAAAGGACAATTTCCTTGGTAGATTCTATTTACCAAAGTTAAATCAATATCAGATTAATAACCTAAATAGTCCTATAATCACTAAGGAAATAGAAGCAGTCATTAAAAGTCTCTGGACCACCTCCCCCCAAAACACACACACAAAAAAAAGACCAAGGCCAGATGTTTTCAGTGTATCATTCTACCGATTTTCAAACTATTCCACAAAATAGAAACTGAAGGAACATCGTCAAACTCGTTCTATGAAGCTACAGTCACCATGATACCTAAACCACACAAAGATTAACCAAAAAAGAGAATTTCAGACCAATATCCCTCATGAACATTGATGCAAAAATACTCAATTAAATACTTGCAAACTGAATTCAAGAACACATCCTAAACATGACCCACCATAATCAAGTAGGCTTCATTCCAGGAATGCAGAGATGGTTCAACATACAAAATAAAAATCCATCAATGGAATTCACTATATAAACAAACTGAAAGGAAAAAAAAAACATATGATCATCTCATTAGATGCTGAAAAAGCCTTTGACAAAATCCAACACCCCTTCATGATAAAAAGTCTTGGAAAGAGCAGTGATACAAGGCCCACACCTAAACATAATAAAGGCAATATACAGCAAGCCTATTGCAAACATAAAATTAAATGGAAAGAAACTTAAAGCAATTCCACTGAAATCAGGGACCCCACAAGGCTGTCCACTCTCTCCATATCTATTCAACATAGTACTTGAAGTCCTAGCTAGAGCAATAAGACAACTAACGGATATCAAAGGGATACAAATTGGGAAGAAAGAAGTCAAAATATAGCTTTTTGCAGATAATATGATAGTATACTTAAGTGATCCCAAAAATTCTACTAGAGAAACAGCTGACAAACACCTTCAGCAAAGTGGCTGGATACAAAATTAACTCAGAAAAATCTTTATACAAATGATAAACAGGCTGAAGAAGAAATTAGGGAAACAGCAGTCTTCACAATAGCCAGAAAACATATTGGTGCAACTCTAACCAACCAAGTGAAAGAGCTGTATGACAAGAACTTTAAGTCTCTGAAGAAAGAAATTGAAGATCTCAGAAGGATTAACATCATAAAAATGGTCATCTTACCAAAAGCAATCTACAGATTCAATGTAATTCTCATCAAAAGTCCAACATAATTCTTTTCAGACTTGAAAGAGCAATTCTCAACTTCCTATGGAAAGATAAAAAAACAAAAACAAAAACAAAACAGGATAGTGAAAAAAACAATCCTGTACAATAAAAGAACTTCTGGAGGTATCACCGTCCCTGATTTCAAGTTGTGCTACAAGGCAATAGTAATAAAAACCACATGGTATCAGCACAAAAACAGACAGGTTGATCAATGGAATGGAATTGAGGACCCAGAAATAAACTCACACCTACAGACGCTTAATTTTTGACAAAGAAGCCAAGACTATAAAATGGGAAAATAAAAGCATCTTCAACAAATGGTGCTGGTCTAACAGTGTGTGTGCATGTGGAAGAATGCAAATAGATCCATATTTATCACCCCACACAAAACTCAAGTCCAAGTGGACCAAAGACCTCAACATAAAACCAGATACACTAAATCTAATAGAAGAGAAAGTGGGGAAGTACCTTGAACTCATTGACACAGGAGACAAACTTCCTGAACAGAACACCAACAGCTCAGGCATTAAGATCAACAATTAATAAATGGGACCTCATGAAACTGAAAAACTTATAATGCAAAGGACACTGTCAATAGAACAAAACAGCAGCCTACAGATTGGGAAAAGATCTTCACCAACCCTACATCTGACAGAGGGCTAACATCCAAAATATATAAAGAACTCAAGAAATTAAACACCAACAAACCAATAATAATCCAATTTAAAAATGGGGTACAGAGCTAAACAGACTATTCTCAACAGAGGATTCTTGGATGGCTGAGCAGCACTTAAAGAAATGCTCAACACACTTGCACCTCAGGAAGATTCAAATCAGAACAACTCTGAGGTTCCATCTTATACCCATCAAAATGACTAACATCAAAAACTCAAGCAACAGCACATGCTGGCAAGGACATGGAGCAAGGGCCATTGCTGATGGGAGTGCAAAATTCTACAGCCACTTTGGAAATCAATTTGGTGCTTTCTCAAAAAACAGAAATAGTTCTATCTCAAGATTCAGCTATACCACTCCTGGACATATACCCAAAACATGCTCCATCATACCACAAGGACTATGTTCATAGCAGCTTTATTCGTAATAGCCAGAAACTGGAAATAACCCAGATGTCCCTCAACGGAAGAATGGATAAAGAAAATGTGGTAAATTTCCACAATGGAATACTACTCAGCTATTAAAAACAAGGAAATCATAAGATTTGCAGGCAAATGGATTGAACTAGAAAATACCATCCTGAGTGCAGTAACCCAGACCCAGAAAGTCACGCATGGTATGTACTCATAAGTGGATATTAGCCATATAGTAAAGAATAATCATAGTACAATCCACAGACCCAAAGGAGCTTAGTAACAAGGAGGTCCCAAGGAAGACTGCTTGAACCCACTCAGAAAGGGAAACAGAATATACAGCAGAAGTGGATAAAGTGTGGGAACTGGGTGGGAGAGAGTGTGGGGAGGGGACCAAAAGTGGGGGTCAGATGCAGGGAGAGCAGGAATGGGAAGGTGAGAGGGCTGGGAGAAAGAAGGGAAACCAAGGGAGACATCATCTCTGGGACAGGCTGGAGACCTGCAAGAGGAGAGGCCCCTGGGAGGATATGGGGTGACTCTAAGCTGAGACTCTAGCAGAGGGGATCATGGAGACTAAAGTGGCCACCTCATAGCCGGGCAGGATTTCCAACGAAAGGAGGGGAACACCAACCTTCCCACAAAACCTTCACCCCCAAATTTATCCTACCAACAAGAAATGCAAGAATAAAGATGGAGCAGAGATTGAGGGGATGAGCAACAAATGACTGCCCCAACTTGAGACCCACCTCATAAGAGAGAGCCAGCCCCTGACACTATTAGTTATCACTGTGCTATGCTTACAGACAGGAGCCTAGCATAGCTGTCCTCTGAGAGGTCCCACCCAGCAGCAAAAACAGATGCTGAGACCCATAGGCAGACATTACGCTGAGGTCAGGGAGTCTTATGGAAGAGTAGGGGAAAGGAGAGAAAGACCCAAAGAGGAGAACTCCACACACACACACATACAAAAAAAAAAAAAAAGAAGAGCAGGCATGGACTAAACCTAGATTCCCGATCCATACGTAACTGATGGGCAGCTTGGTCTTCATGTGGGTCTCCTAGAAAGTGTAGCGGGGGCTGTCTCTGACACAGAGTCTGTTGTCTGCTTTTAGATAACTTGCCTCTAGCTAGACTGCCTTGGCTGGTCTCAGCAGAAGAAGATGTGCCCAGGCGGGATGGTAAGGGAGGGTGGGCTTCCTTTATTCTGAGAAGGCAAGGGGTAAGAGGGTGGGCAGGCAAGACTGGGAGGAGAGGAGGGAGAGAGTGCATTCGGGATGTAAAGTGATTCAATAAATTTTAAAAATAAAAAAATATAAATGACAGAAACTGGTAATTTCTAACTACCACCTCCTCCTCTTCTTGATCGGTAAACAGACCTCATAGTCCATGCTCTCTTGCAGTAGTGTAGCCATGTCACTGAATCCTAGCCAGGGTTGAGTGAGGTTACAAGACTGGCCCACAGCCCTCTCCTCTGAACAATTGGCCCTATTCCCCTGCCTTTCCCTCTGGAGGAGGTTCGTGAGCATCATGGAGACCACATTGATTTGTGGTGGAATGCAGGAAGCTTCTATCAGGTAAAAGCAATGGGCAACCTAATGAGCAATCCACTCCCCAGGGCTGTTTTGTGAGCAACCAATAACTGTGTGTTGTTTGTAATGTATTTCTTTGAGCATCTGTTGTTGCTCTAACAAATATGGCAAGTGAAAGCACTCTTTAAAAACTGGATGTGAAAAGGGAGAAAGCAAGCAAAGGAAATAGGCCTGACTTATCCTCAACTTACAAAATGGAGACCCAAGATGTATTTTTATAAATTCTATGCCAAGAAATTAAAACCCTTTACATACAATCCTACAACAAACAAGAAAATGGAAAGTAGTTATATCTGTAGGATATTGTGCTGGCTAGTTTTATGTGACTTTGACACAAGCTAGAGCTATTTTGGAAGAAACCTTGAGAGTGTATAAAATGGCCTCACTATGTGTCCGTAAAATATCAATAAGTCATTCTAGACGTGTTACTCTCCTGATTTCTGAAGTCACTCCAGGTTATATACTCACATCTGCACATTTGGTGCTAGGACCCTCAGGTTAGGGAGAGTATGTGACATTTGTCTTTCTGGGCCTGAGTTACCTCACTCAAAATGATCTTTTCTAGTTCCATCTGGTTACCTGAAAATTTCATAATTTTATTTTTCTTTACAGCTAGATAGTATTCCATATATATATGTACCACATTCTCACTATCCATCCATTAGTTGAAGAACATTTAAGATGTTTCCATTTCCTAACAATTGTGAATACAGTGGCCATGAACACAGCCGAGGAAGTATCTGTGGAGTGGGATATTGAGTACGTTGTGTATATGATAGGAAACGCTACAGCTGGGTCATGGGGTAGAATCATTTTTAGCCTTTTAAGCATTCTCCACACTGATTTCCAGAGTTCCTGGAGCAGTTTGCCACCCCACCAATAGTGGATGAGGGCTCCCTTTCCCCCATGTCCCCTGTGGCACGTGTCAGATGTTTTACCAATCTTTGCCATTCTGACTGGAGTAAAATCTCAAAGTTGTTTTTGGTTAAGATTTCTCTAATTTCCAGGGATACTGATCATGTTTTCAGATGTTTCTTAGCCATTCTATTTGGGTTTGGTTTTGTTTTCAAGGCAGGGTTTCTATGTGTAGTTCTTGGTTGGCCTCAAACTCTGAGATTTGCCTGCCTCTGCTTCCTCAGTGCTGGGATTAAAGATGTGTACCAGCATGCCTGGCCGCCACTTTGATTTCTTCAGTAACTTCAGAAGTTAGAAAAGTAAAAAGGGACCATTGTGGGAGGGGAGGTCAGGAACAGAGAAGGGAATAGCAGGTTACAAGTGATCGAAAGGGGGAAATGGACAAAACAAGACAGTTTTAATTAGGGAGGAAAATAGAAACACAGAAGAAGGGGGAAGGAAGGTAGAGTGACAATAAGGATGTCAGAAATAAAGAGTCATACTCTCAACTATCTATCTAAAGATGCCAATAATGCATCTAAGTCTGTATACACATATACATGGATAGCGAAATTTTCCCATCTAAGTTAACAATGCACCCACAAAAGCCATAGACCATCTAACAGAAACCAAAACAGCAGTCATGAGAAGCCTCTTTTGAGTTGTTGGGGAAAGTTGTCCAAGAGACCCCCAAAACTTCATAGGCTACTGCTAATGTCCTTGATTGTCCTCCAGGAGTGGAAGGCGAAGACACCTGCTGCTGAAGACACCTTGCGTTTTGGAACATAGGACCCAGAGACCCTTGCCGCACCTGACCTGCAAGCTGCCTCCCTGAAAACTAGCTTTCACAGTACCAGAAGGCTCTGTGCAAGCTCCCAAGGGAAGGAAGGAAACAAAGATCCTACTCAGAGCTGGGTGATGGTGGCACACGAAACTCGGGAGGAAAGAGAAGGTGAATCTCTGAGTTCAAGGCCAGCCTGGTCTACAGGGTGAGTTCAAAGACAGCTAGGGATACACAGGGAAATCCTGCCTTGAAAAATAAAATCCTACCCAGCTATGACACCTGACCACCTCAGCCACCATGGCATAATAGCCCTGAGTTTAATTAGTTGGGAGAAAATATTAAATATTAAAATATTAAAGAGAGAAGCCAGGGGTGCTCAGAACCCCACCTGAGGGAGAAATGACAACAGCTGGAACACTACGTGCCCCTCTGTGACAAGGGACATCTTTGTTCTTGGTCTCTCTGACTCCTGCATTGGTGGTGAAGGGCGTGGGCTATATGCCCTATTCATCTCACATCCTGGGATGCTGCCACAGGACTGGCTCATGCCAGGAGCCAGCATGTGCCCTTTGCTTCTCTCATTGGTTGCCTGTGACACTGAGTATCTCTGGAGAAAACTATGCGCATTGTAGTAAGCCATAAAGGCGACGTCTCTGCGAGCCCTACACTCTGCTCCTAGATGCTGGACCGAAAAGGGAGCTTATTTGAGCTTCTGACTTCTGAGTTGCAGTAGCAAGCTATTGGCACAAGGGGGCACTGTCCCCTTTCCCATGCCTCTAGAGTTCTGAAAACTGGTACCTTTCAGTCTTAACACTAGGTGCAAGGGAAGAGGAGGCACAAGGCTTGCTCTGCTTTTCTAAAAGGAGGGCATCCCTCTGTGACTGGATAGTAAGCCACTTCTGGGTGGCTGGTGGACTCAGGATCTAGGATAGGACTTGCATGAGCTTCCTCCCTAGCTCCTCCTTCCCTGGGCATCCTGTTGACTGCCCACCTGCCAAACCCAGAGCATAAGTTGACCTTCCAGACCCTGGTGAGGTAGCATGCCGGACCCTCAGCACCATCTTGGGCGCTCTTTCAGATGCTGTGTCCAAGGTTTTGTTTTCTTGTACAGCTCAATCCCAGGCCCTGGATTCTTCCCAAGTGCACCCTAGAGACTGGGACCAGCCCTGTCAACCTCCTGGTGGTCATTCTAGGATCCCTTGCCCCAGTCTATGGCGCAGCTGAGACTTCAATCATAAGCCCTGCTTTGCAAGGAAACAAGGTGCTTAACGAGACTTCACAAGCCCTGAGTCTCCTCTGAGCCCCGTCCTTGCTGCCTGGCCCCTCTCTCCTATTCACACCCTTCTGAGCCCACAGAATACGTACCTTCTCAACTTCAGACCTTCAGCATATTCTGCCTCCATTCCATCTATGACTTTCTAGATATTTGCAAATCTTTTGGAAGCATTCAGATCAGGGTTCAAATCCCTCTGCCAGCCTATTAACAGAATTGTCACTTGCTGTCTAGGCCTTCATCTCTGAACTGAAGGTGGAATCGCCACTTTAGGGAGGCCATAGATATGAGATTCTATGAGTGAAAAATAAAGCCTGGTACATTGTAGGAAATCAATAAAAGCCCCCCCACACACACTTCCCAGCACACCACATACAAACCCAGGCAAGATATTTCCATCACACCCTCCGAGCTTGGTCCACTCATTATGACCAGTCCATTTTTTAAATTTTAATTTTTTCTTCACAATTTATTCATTATATGTCCCAAATGAAGCCTCCTCCCTCAAATCCCACAGTCCCACCCTTCCTCCCTCTTCCCCTCATCCCTTTCCCCTAGTTCCCGGAAAGGGGAAGTTCTCCTCTATTGCCATCTGCCCATAGCTTGTTAAGTCTCATCAGGACTTCCTGGATCCTCTTCCTCCAGTAGACTGGCAAGGCTGCATCACCAGGAGCAAGTGATCAGAGATCAGTCAACAGAGTTCACGACAGAGGCAGCCCCTGCTCCCCTCACTCAGAGAGCCACATGGAGACTGAGCTTTGCCAATCGGCCACATCTGAGCAGGGGGTCTAGGTCCTCTCCACGCATGATCCTCCATTGGTGCATCAGTCTCTGCAGGACCCCCTGGGCTCAGATCTTTTAGTTTTGTTGGTCTCCTTGTGGGGCTCCTGTCCCCTCCATATCCCTCTATTCCCACCTCTTTCTTCCTCTATAAGACTCCCTGCGCTCTGCCCAAAGATTGGCCATGAGTCTCAGCATCTGCTTCCATCCCCTGTTTACAGCTAGGAACGCTGAGCCACAGAGAAGTCAAATAGCTTGGAAGACCTGAGTGAGGATGTGAAGATGGAGCTTAGCCTGGAGACAGAGAAGACACACTGAAAAGTGTCACTGCAGGGTGAAGCAGAGAGCTAGGTGCTTGGCCTTCTGCATGTGTTTATAGCCTCTGCCTCTGTGGTAGAACACTGCTGTGCCTTTGGGGGGGGGAGTGTTTTGTTGTTGTTGTTTGCTATGTTTCTATCATATTCTGCTTCATCTTCATAGAGACTTGGACAGCTTGGCAACAGCAGAGGCCTGGCAGTGGTTGGAGCGGGATATCAAGAATAGCGGAGGATCGTTCCCACTTTCTTCTTTGGGTGCCAGTGACTTGGAAATGCAAGAATAAGGCAGACATGGAGACACCTCCACAGCAGACCCCAGAAGCGTACTCACGTGGGAAGGGGGTGGGGAGGGAGGAGTAGGGCCTTAGGCGTCAAATCACGCGAAGGCTCCGGTGAAACCCAACACCTACGGTTTGCCTTAGGAGAGTCACGGCCTGCCCTGTCAGCTTGAGATAGAACGGCAACAGTGGGCTGGCTGCAGGATGGACAGACAGACCTTGCATGTCCAGGAAGGGAACTCATAGTACAGGCAGTGCTGGGCTACGTACGGGGAAGTGCCAGAGATGTCAACCAAGCCGGAGATTCATGGTAAAGAGAACATATGTACCCCAGCACTGACTGCCCATCCAGAGCCCCTCCTACTGAGCTGCAGTTAGGGGTCCTCGCTGACTCCTCACTGACTGTGGGACCACCTAAGTGGACTCCAGCCCAGCCTTAGTCAGGTTGACCACGGAAGCTTACCAGGCTCCAGTTGGGACTGGAGATACAAAGTGAGGCCACTGGGTCTCTGTCCTTCACACATACATATACGCACAAGGAGTTTTTAATGAAAATCCTGTGTCTATGTACCCAATTAGTCTCAGCTTTCAGCCCGTTAGTTAATGATGTGTGTGGTTGGGGGCCGGGCCTGGCTCAGCAACTGCCCGCTTTTACTTCCTCTTGGAAGAGCCGCAACTTCCTAGTTAGCCACTGGAGGGCACCTTAGGGTCAGGAAAATGCTGTAAGTGTGCCTTTAAATGCAGGAAGGAGACAGGGACCTCAGACTCTGAGCTCCGTCTGAGCACTCCAGTGCCCTCTTGCGGTTCTCTGTACTCTAAAAGCCATCCCTGAAGATCGCTGGAAAGGGACGGCCCTGTGGTCTCCACCCTCCGCTGGTCTACCGATGGGTGTTCCAGTGCAGACTGAGGAAGGTTGCCTGGGAGACCCAGGAGACGCATGAATGGGAAACACGGACCAGACTCAGAGACGGAGGTGGGAGATGCAGGCAGGAAGTGAAAGATGGAGGTGCCGGCATGAGGAGACCGGAGTGGGAGTGGGAGTTGGCCAGCCCTTCCTACAGGCCCCAAGCCTCCATCTTGATAAAGACCAGCACCCCTTCACTAGTGTCTTCTCCATTTACCACCTCCCAAATCCAGGCTAGGACCCTGGGTTAGGAGAAGCACGAGCACACACAAAGCCCCGAGGCCCCTGGAATTATGTCACCCTCACTACCGCACACTGTCACAAGGTTGTCCCTGCTCTTCACCTCCCTTGTCTCGCCTCGGGGGGCTGGCACTGAGAAACAGCCTGTCCTTCCTGGCGCCTCCTGATGCCACCACAATAGCAAAGGTCCAGGTGAGGGACAGCAGTTCCTACAGCCACCCAAGGTAGTCAGATCTCAAAGGCAAAACCCCCTCCTCCCCGCCCCTGCCTTCCTCCGCACTGATGCTCAGGGAAGCCTGTGCCCATGTGGTCAACTGGAAGCAGCCAGGCTGTGGCTGTGAGAGCCTGCTAGGCTCCTGGACTTGGCTCCCACCCAGCCTCAGCTGGTACCCAGTTCTGAGTGCAGGAGAGGCTACTCTGAGACACACACACCTGGCCTCCTCACCCACCACTCCTCTGCTCCATTGTCACTCTGTCCCTGAAGAGGACAGAGATGGCCTCTGTGAGGCCAGATGTAAGAACCTTCCCTCAGAGAGCATTCAACTCCACCAAAGGTAGGACTGGGCATTGCCTTATATAGAGAAACTCCTCAGAGTCTCCTTCCCCTCCCATGCTGCCCCTAACCCCACTCTTACCTTCTAGGCTGCCCCCTCCTCCCCTGAGGCCTCTGTCTCCTTCACAGGACCCTCTGTGCCTTCTTTCTTACACACTAGGTTCCCGTTTCTGGCTTTTGCTTACCCCTCTACAGCGCTTGGATATGAGCGTATATCACAACCCGCAAATACAGAACCCTGCCTTCTCCAGCCCTATCTTCTTTTCTTCCTTCCTTCCTTCCTTTCCTTTTCTTTCTCTTTTTTCTTTTTCTTTTTTTCTTGTATACCCCCAGGCTGGCCTCTAACTCACAGTTATTCTCCTGCCTCAGCTTCCTGTGTGCTAGTGTTATACGAATGAACTGCCATGAATGGCTTGCTCAAAGTCTCTTTGTCATTCAGTTTCTTTTCCACAAAGAACAACCCTCCCTACTGAGCCAGCAAGAACCTCAACACCCTGGGGCATCAGCAGAGCCACAGCTTCGGGACAGGCACATCCGCTCTTCCAGACGTTACCCCTGAGGTGGCCATCATCTCTCTGTTCAGGATGGGCCTGTGGGTTTGGCCACTCTGCAGCTTTTCAACAACCCACGAACACCAGAGCACCCCTGGTATTCATTCCTGTTTTCAGTGTCCAAGGCAGCTGCCTCCTGCTCCTGGGGTTTGGTGACCTCTGTGGCTATGGTGGCTCTGTGGCTATGGTGGGTTGGCCCTGGGCTTTTCTCTTATAGATCCAACTAGAGTCTGATACTTGTCCTTGGATTGGTTTGTGCTTCATCCAGAGGGAGTGGCCAGGGGGGCCCTTGGCATGGGCATGGGTATAGTCTCTGGGGGCTCCAAGTTGAGTTCTTCTACAAACAAGGCAACCATTGTGGGAAGAAGCCATCATTCGAATGGGGTCTGGTAATGCCTCAGTCTCCCCTCCAGCCTGGACTCCCATTCCTAGATGCAGTCCTGACCCAGCTCCAGAAGTCTTCCTTCCCACCTACAACCTCAGGACTGCTGCCGCCCTACTCCAGGGTGATCAGTGTGCGCATGTCCATATTCCCAGGTTCTTCTTCCCACGCCCTATTTTTAAAAATAATGGTTTAAAAGGGCTGGAGACTTAACTCAGTAGTAGGGGGCTTGCCTGACATGCTCAAGGTCCTCCACCAGTAACACAGAAAAACAAACAAAAATCCAAAACCACTAAAATAACATCACTTTAATATTCCATTAGAATATCGGTTCGCCTCCTATAACCAAAAGGTCAAAGTGGTTGCCAGCTCTGTGCTCACTCTGTAACCCAGGCTGGCTTGTAGCTTTCGTTTCTTCAGCTTCAGCCTCCTGACCTGCGGACGCTGTCACTCTAGCTGTGAGGTCTTAGGCCAGTGACTTCACTTTCCTTAGCGTCCCTCTTCTCAGCTGTGGACTGCTGCCAGGGCCCTGCTGTGTGGTGAACACAATGACATTCAATAGAGCACCCACTACATCTAATGTAACCTTGGGGCTCCATAGAGGCTGAAGTGGACAGCCCAGTCATCTTAGCCAGTGGCAAGATGAACCTACGGCTGCCTCGACCTTCAAACACATCTCTGCTATTACCGTGAATGCTCACCCTTCACGTGGTGACTAAATCTCCTCACCCCCTCCCCTGCAACTCTCTTGCCCACACTAACCTTGAAGGCATTTGTGGGAAGCCGAAGAAGCTCTAAGTGAATATGTGAAGAGCTGATAAAGTCCTGAGTGAGCGTAATGTGTTGACGCGGCCATGGCCATGTCAAGGACCAATGCCTCAAAGCCGTGGGAAACTGGCGGAGCCTTCCTCTGGTCCAGTTGAGAACAGCAAAGCTTTCCTCTGGTCCCGGGAGAAGCAGTCACAAACAGTTGTTGAAAAACAAAATAAACAAACAAATTTGAAAAAGCAAGCCCTGACCTCTACAGCCGGAGGCTGCTACCAAGACTAGCCAGTTGCTCCCTTGTGCGGCACGTAATAAACGTGCTGACGGTCATGGCAGTTGGTGCCCTCCATTATAACCAGCACCTGGCCCCAACTCTTCTCTACATGTGTCTGTGTGTCTGTCCTCTCCTTGATCCCTCAGTGCCTCAGTTATGTTTCCAGACCCATGCCATACAGATCGCGGCAGACATCCATTCCCTGGGCACCTGGGAGGGGGCATCCCATCTGCCAGACACTGGCCTGAGGCTTCAGGTTCACCACTCAGTCTGTGCCCTCGGAGACTTAAGAGTCTAATAAGGAGAAAGAAAAGAAGGTCAAATAAAGAAATAATGAGCATAGATGACAGTTACGGTTTTGAAAATTTTTTAATTACTATTATTATGGGTTAAGGAATGTGAGTACTATGAGTGAACGTGTGTGTTCTAGGGTGTTCCCCTTGAGCACATGGGAAGCCACAAAAGTGTGTTAGATGTCTTCCTGTATTGCTGTTCCCTTATCCCTTTAGTGCCCAGTCCCTAGCTGAACTATTTTGGCTAGGCTAGCTGGTCAGCAAGCTCCCGGGATCCTTCTGTCTCCAGCCCTCAATGCTCGGATTACATGCACACACATCATGCCCAGCTTTTTATGTAGGGCCTGAGGATTTGAACTCAGATCTTCATGTTTGCTCAACAAGTGCTCTTACCCACGGGACTGTCTCCTCAGGCCCCAGATATGGTTTTACAGGTAAAAAAACACTCTGTTTCAACAGCCACCCTTTACAGGTACTGTATCCTACATTTACAAATATGAAACCAGAAGCACGGGAAGGCCCAGCAGCTAGCAGGGATGGAGGCCGGAAACACCACAACCTGGGCCTTTAATCGCTGTCCTGTCTGGTCTTCAAGTGAAGGCCACATTCCAAAAAAAGGCTGCAAGCTAGGGGAGGTATAGTAGGGTCAGCTGCCTCAAGGCCTCCCCCACCCCGACACTTGCCGCTCCCTCCACCTAAAACAACCTACTCACCCAGACAGTTCCTGGACTCTCACTGAGGGACATGCTATGTCCTCTGCTCTCCCCAGACCCGCCTGACCCACTTGGAAACACCAAGCGTCTTCCTCCACGGTGCTTATGGCATCGTCGCTACCTAGCTGCTGACTCCTCCCGGAGTGAGGAGTGTCCAGCCGGCCACTGTAAGGTTTCTGCGGTCTGGCTTTTCTTGTTGTTTCCCATCGCACTGCTCTCGAGTGTGAGCCTTGATGACAGCGCTGTGCTGTGTTGAAAACGAGGACCCTTCTGTAAGACCCAAGTGGCACAGCAGGGACAAGCCACCAATGCTGCTTGATGACAAACCCAGTGCCTGCACGCAGTAGGTGCCCACTAAACGCCCATTGAACTGGGAGAGTGAAGAGGCTGACTTACCCAAAGATGGCTCTGAAGGCTTTTTTGAATCTGCACAGCCCCAGGCTCCCTCTGTCTCTCCCTGGAAGTCTCTCACCCCACCCAAGGACCTGTACCCTGCTCTTGCCCTGCTTACGGATCCCTGCACAGGCCCTGCTCCAGATGACCCAAACCAGCCAGGTCCCCTGGGGAAGGAAGAATGGTGCCACCATTACTGCAAGTATAGGACAGAGGGAGGACAGGGCCTGGGAAGCTAGGAGGGAGGGAGGGGGCAGAGGCTGGGGGAGGGTCCAGACCCCGGACATCCTGTCCTGATGACCAAGAGATAATCTGCCAGCCCCTGTAAAAGCTGGAGCCACAGAGGCGGCTGCGCCCCACCCCCTAACCTGTGGTCTGGAGTCTGAGAACCGCTCAGATCAATATCGTTCATTGGTAAGCCGTCTGCGCAGCCTCTTCACTGCCGAGTCTCCCTGTAGGCCACCGAGTTGGTGGAGGGAGCAGGAGGAAGCAGAACCCAGCAAGACCCGGTAGCATGTATTTCTTGGGGTCAACAAAGCCGTAGTAAGTGGCAGATCACATTCATGCTGTGGTCTCAGCCCACGGCTGACCCTTAGTGGCAAAGCATTCCTATCCTCCAGATGAGGAAACTGAGGCCCAGGAAAAGAAAACACTCTTGGGAACCCAGCAAAACTACAGCAGCAGTTTTGGGGAGAGGGTGGCGGGGATGTCTCAGGTGCTTTGACTGTACCTACCCAGGCAAGGAATGACGAGATTCTCAGGAGAGACAGGTGAGCCCCTCCCTTCAACATCCAAAGTCCTGAGACAATGAACCCCCAAGGAACTGGAATTTGTCCAGGAGTCTCAGGCATAGGCAGGAGTCTGGAAGCAGCCAGAGGCGGGGGTGGGGGTGATGGGGGGTTCTCCTGAACAGTGATTTCACTTTGATGAGGTTCTGACAGCTTGTCAGGCTGCCGGGAGACTGAGGCAGGAACAGCAGTGAGGAGTGTGGGCGGGGCACCTGGTCCACACTGCCCAGCTGTGTGTATCTGTTTCAACCTAAAGGTGCGGCCATGACTCTGAGGTCGGACTTGAGACCCCGGCACCTCGTTTCTTTGCATTGCCAACAAGGCCGCCGCTTTGACTCTTACTTGGTCTTTTTCATTGGCCTATTGAGGACGGGTGTCTGGGAACTACTGAATGTTCCTTTGAAGACTGGAAAACTTGAAAATGGGTCCACCTGTAATCTCGGCACTTGGGAGACGGAGGCAAGAAAATTACAAGTTCAAGGTCAGGCTTAGCTACATCCCAAGTTGAAGGTTGGCCTTGACTACAATGAGGCCTTGACGCATAGTAAAACAAACAAATAGGATGAGGAAAGAAGGCAGGGTTCATTTTTCCTGGGCCTGAGGGTCAAATCCACAGATCCTGCAGGAGGGGTATGCGTGAGTGGCCTCAGGGACAGACGGTGGGTACCAAGAGCTGATGCAAGCGCCTCCTTTCTCATGGAGTTTGTCCCAAGGGATACGGAAGCACCACTGGGGCCCTTCCGTGCCTGGAGTGTGTCAAAATCCTAGCATTTCCGCTGAGGAGTAGGAGGGTGGGCTGGCAGGACTCAGCAGTGCAGGAGCCCCCCGCCCGCACAAACACACCCCTCCACCACCTAGAGTGGAGGTCTTCACAGGACTGCTGGGCTCTGCAGGGACTGTCACCGGAGAAGAAAACTTGACCAGATGCTGCAGGCCGAGGGCCTCTTTCCAGCCTCAGTCCCCCCAGACTGCACTTCAGCCACAGGAAAGAATTCATTCACCTGTGACTCCAGCCTCGAGCTCTGCCGCTCCTGCTGGCTGTTGGGTTAGCAGATCCATGCAGGACAAACCCGGAGAAAGCACGGGTCTGCTCCTGCCTAGCATTCCAAAGCCCTCGGAGAGCTTTTCAAGCTGTAACGCTAGCTGACAGTCTCTCAGCTGACACCCCAAAGCCTGTCTGCTGAGCGCACAGGGCTCAGCTAGGCACCCCAAAAGCTGAAGACTTAGAGCTCACACCTACCAACCTCTCTCGGTTGACAACATCTTGCTGCCACTTGGGGCCTCAGGTTCTAGTTTCCCATTGAAATTGTTATTCTCCCATGGTGAACAGATGCCCTCTTTTCCCCCCTTGTTGTCTATCCGTCCCATTCTTAGAAGAGGATGGGCCAAGAACCCAGGTGGAGAGAGGACACATTGTCCACTGACCACCTGAGACCGGTCACGCCAAGCCCTAGGGTGGGACCTATGAGTCAGGACTTTTCAGCTAACCTGAGAACTGGGTACAGGGTGGGTGTGGGTGTGTGCATGTGTATATGCGCGCGCGCGTGTGTGTGTGTGTGTGTGTGATATATTCTTTCCCTCTACTCTCAACTCCACCCCTTTGTCCTCTACCCTCCTTGCTGCATTTTCCAGAACTGACCTCTGACCATCCCCTGCCCCCAACTCAGAGCTCCTGTACCCTGAGCCAGTCTCAGACTGCAGGGACTAGAGGTCACCGCATTCCTGTGCTTCTGAGTGACATCATAGGGTGCCCTCTTGACCTCCTCCATCCCAAACCCAAGAGCCCAGTCCCTCCCTGGGAAGCCAGCCTGACTATGTCACATCTGTACGACCCTAGATATGCCCAGTGCTCACCAGAGCTAGTCTATCCCTGAGAGCACTTTAGAGTCTTGAGCTAGGAAGGGCCTAGAGGGAAGATCTAAAAGCTGGCTCTGCCACTTACCCTAGTGGCATGACTCTGGGCGAACACCTCAGCCTTTTCATCTGTGAGCTGGGCATGAGGACGGGTACACCTACTCGAGGAAATGCGCTCCTGAGCCTGCCTGTTCAGACCCCAGCCCTCAGTGACCATTGCTTCTCACTTTGAGAAGACGAGGTAACTTCTGAGAGCCTTGGTTTCCTGGTGTGTCCCTCAGACAAGATACCTGGCAGGTAGCAGGAATACAGATACACTCTGTCCCCACCAGACACTCTCTGCCTCTCTAGATGTGTCCCTTGTCCCAGAGAGTGGTCTGGGAGCCTTTCAGGGACTGTGAGAGCAGAAGCATCACAACGCTGTTAAGCTACTACTTGTCTTTTGCTCACTCGGGTCCATAGTCTTTGCTTCATTCTTTGAACTTCTCCAGCGAGGCGTCCAGATGAGAACAGTCAGGATGAGCAGGGTGGGTGGGTGGGTGGGGGGACCCTGCTGGGGCTACCAAAAGCATCATTAAAGACCCTCATGTCTGGTGCCCAGTAGAGACCTCTCTTGTCCAGTGACCACCCCACCCTACCCCCAGGGGAGCCCAAACACAGCTGGACCACAGCCTGGGTTTGTGTTTAAGTTTATCCTTTATAAAGCCATACAATGGATCGTGGGAGACCAAGCAGCTGTACAGAAGGGGACAGCGTCAGTGTACATACATTCATATCCAGAACACTTAGCATTACATCAGGGTTTATACAAGGTGGCAGAGGCTATAGGCACAATGATACAAAATATAAAGTATATTTCCATCTATAAATACACAGCAGAGGACTGGGGTCCAGGGAAGGAACTCTGCGTACAGGTTTCCCAGCAGAGGGCCCGGGAGGCAAGGTTGGGGTAACCAGGGTGTAAGGAACTTCTTATGTTTGTGTCGAATGAGAGAAGGGAAGAAAGTGGGGAGATACCTCATGCACACCCCAACGTGCTCACACACATACGAGCCAAATGTGGGTCCTCAGGGAGGGCTGGGCTGGGTGTGTCACACCTCAGTGGCCTTGCCACTGTGAGGGTCCTAGGGAGCCAACTGGGAACCTCCGATTTTTCCAGCCATTTGAGGAGACAGGGGGCAACAAGAGGCCTGCTGGGCCTCGTCATCCCATGTGGCTGTCACCTCCAACATCAGCACCAAAACACAACCAACCTGTGGCCCGTCAGGCCTCACCTCCTAGTTCTTCTCATTACCGGGTCACCTGGAACTTGACATCCCTCCATCTACCACCTCCCACCTCGAAGTTCCCGAAAGAGACGAGCAGACCACGCACACGCACCCATACTTACACACACGCGCACACACATCCCATCACCACTGACCATGGAAACACTTGTCTTGAGATCTTCAGCCAAGGCTTAAGTGCAGGGATGGCCCTAGCTTTGGGTTCCAAGCTCTTTGGGGACCCAAGGCATGGAAGCAGGAGAGGGCTGCTTCCCTTGGATGGATCTCCCCAATATCTGAAGCTGGGAAAAGGGGTCAGAAGTCCCGGGAGGTAGGATAAAGAAGACAACCCAGAGCAGGATGGGTGTTGTTCATTCACAGGTTCTCCTGCACTTCCCAGGCAGCTCAAGGAGCCTGCTTTATTTCTACTCAGGCCTAGCCACAAGGTCTCTCTCTCTCCCATGAAAGGCCCTTTCGATAGGGGCACGCAGCCACAGCATCCTCCCTATGCCCTCAGAGTGTGTATCCCTAGAGACTCTCCAAAGCTAGGGTACACCAGGAATCCGTAATCGTGTCTGTAGCTATATCTAAGATGCCGGGAAGGGGTCAGGTAAGATGACTCAAATGGCCTTTCCCAAACCTAAGATGTGAATTCTTTCCTAAAACATGGCCAGACAAGGGCTCCAGGGCTCCATAGCAGCATGATGGTATCAGCATCCAGTTGTTAATTCTTCCATCCTTCCCTTTGGGGACACCTGTCCATTTGTATTCTAGCCCAGCTTTTCAGTCTCACCCCCCTCATCCCGGAAGAACCATGGGGAATTCCCTGGGCCTCAATCCTGGCTCAGTCAGTGTTCCTCTCTGTAGTCTCACCTCAGATATCAGGGAAGGTGAAGGCCCAGGCCAACCTCAGAGATGTTCTGAGTTGCCAGAGGCGGTGTGGAGCTGGGCTGTGGCTGAGGGACATTGTTGATGGTATCATGTGCTGCATGTTCTCTGGGCTCCCCTGCACCCTCTTTCATTCACATTTAAGAGCAGACAGCACTCTCTCTGCTGACATACAGACTCGACAACAAACAACAGCAAAACAGATCATTGACAAAAGAACAATGGGTGAAAGTGCTCTCGTTTAAAGGAAATCTTTGGCAAGAGTGGGTTACATACAGAGTGGTGTGTGCGCATGTGGTCTCTGTGTGTGCGCTCGTGTGTGTGAGTGTGCAGAGGCCCAACTGTGAGAATCACAGTGAGGAAGAGGGCAGACTACAGTGTGATGGTCCCCAGTGTAAGAACTGAGTGAGGCCCCCTTCTCCACCATACTTTCTAGAAAAGCCAAACTCAGGTGTCTATTCTTCCTAGCGGCACGTTGGGAAGGAAGTACCCACTAGCTAGCACCCACCTTGGTCCTTCACATGACTCACACATGGCTTGGGCCTGAGGGCAGTATGGAAAGGTGAAACCATACATGAAGGCTGACCCCAGCCTTGAGCCTTGCCCAGGGCAAGGTGCAGAGGATCTGATGCTAGGGCAAGGTGCAGAGGGTCTGATGCTCCTCCAAAGCTCACATGAACAACACTGCAGCCAGGAGAGGACCCCCCAGGCTGTTCGGGACAGGAGGAGGACATTTACAAAGAAAGGTAGGGAAAATGTCTCCTCCCATTTTGGGAACAGGTAAGGCTCGTTTGGGGGATGAGGAAATGGGTAATCCAGACATTTGCCTTGAATATCTCTGAGGGAAGGATACTTTAGAAGGACCTTGACCACTAAGCCCATTTATTCTTTGGGAACTGGGGGCCAGCAAGAGCCTCCACCCATGATCCCCACCTAACCAAAACACTCTTCTTTCTAATTCCTTATATAATGTCCACACAGTCAAAGCTCCCTGGAGGAGCTAAAAAGAAAATCCAAGAGATGCGCACACCATGACCATACACACCCACATCCCCAAACACACACTGGCTCGGCCTGTGGCAATGGACTCAGCTGTCCACACATCCAGAATGCTGGCAGCTGGACTACTGTCTGCCAGAAAATAAGGGGTTAAAGAGGTGGCACATGTCATTCCCCCAAGTCCCAGCTGTAGCCTAGGGAAGCCAGGGAAAGGGTCAAGGCCAAGGCCAGCCCTGGGCTGTTTGGAATATGAAGATTCTCTGCATTTCAGGCTCTACTTGTAAGAAAAGAGAGGGGAACAGTTTGTGGCCGGAAACGATAAAGCAATATGGGAAAACAATAAATATTTCTTGTCAATTTATCTATTCTTTTTCTAACCTTTTCTTATATTTTTATTAGCTTACAGATTCTATCAGTATGTCTCATGTATATATTATATATATTTATATATCAGTACAATGCCACCCCTAGGGGGCCCCACGGGCTTAAATGGAGGCCTGAATGGTGGCGGGGCCTTCCCAACCCCACAAATGGACCACAGGACCTTTGGCCTAAACTCATACCTTCTGTCCTCTGTCCCACAGGCAGCATGGTTCTGCTGGGGGAAACCGAGGCAAAGGGAAAACAGGGAACCTTTGGCATTGTGGGAGGACCATGTGGTTCTCCAGCAGCATCCCCAGAGGCACTCTGATGTCACTCTGGGCAGCCCAACCAGAAGGGTGTCTACAATAGCCGGACCCCAAAATACAGAGTGGGGGGAAGGGGTCTCCAGGTGTCTGCCAGGTGCCCTGGGCAGGACTTTGGGAAGTAGGCTCTTGGGATAAGCCAACAAGAGGACCATATAGGACAGGGTAGGTCAGAAGGCACAACTCCCATCCCCCAGTAGGCTTCAAGCAGATGAGGAAGTGTAAGGCGATTGCTGACACTCCTGGCCCAGAAACTGGGCCAAGGGAAGGGAGTAAGGCAGAGTCCTGGGCACTGTCGACGTGCATCCCCACTTGCTGTGAGCCCCACAGCACAGAAAAGATGCCACCCTTCCTAACCGGTATCTTTCCCAAGACTGTGGGCATCACCTCTTCCTCCAACCCAGCTTCCGTCTCCAGGAGTCAGAACAGGGCTAATGCTTTCAGGTTGGCTGTGTCCTCTGTACCAGGGTCCCTACAGGGGATAGGCTGGAGGCCCCCAGGGCCACTGGAGGGTAGGGAGGGAGGGAGGGAGAGAGAGAGAGAGAGAGAGAGAGAGAGAGAGAGAGAGGGAGAACTCTGCTACCCATAATGCTATACTCCTGAAGGGGAACCTGGGACCCCATATCCCTAGCCTTCTTTGAACAGTGTGTATATGTGTATCACAAGGGACACAGGCAAGCAGAGCTGTTTGTAATCTGAGTGGATACAGGCAGGTATCAGTCAGCGCATGAGGGCACATTTATACCCCACAACAAGAACAGGACAAGCACAGACCACGGGTGCCTCGGGAGTGCAAAATGTGAAAAAGTGTCACTGCCTGATGTCATTCCCTAGCCACTGGGTTTACCTCCAGCGGCCTTACCTCCAGAGAGGGAGTCTCCTTCCCTCAAGGCAGGAGGGTTAGAGAGAACGAGCTGTTTCATTGCTCCGTGAAATATGGTCCCCCAAAGAGGCCTGTGTGTTCCCTGCAGGAGCTCAATTCTCTCAGAGGGGGAGGGGAGCCAGGGGATTCTGAGTTCCTCTCTTCAGTCCTTCCTTTCTCTTCCTTCCCCTCCCCTCCGCAATTCACTTCCCTCTCCCCGCATTGCACTTTCATCTCTCCTTCTCCACAGTTGACCCGAAGTTCTCTTTCTGAATTCAAGGTGGTCAGGATTTACAGATCCCCTCCCCGACATGCCCCACCCCAAGGCCTCCAAGATTCATCTCTTCTGGCCAGCACTCAGCATGACCTTGGAGACGAAGTTGACAATGGCAGATGCAGGCTGGTTGGGGTCAAGCTCTGCGAAGAGGTGGCAAGCGTTGTCTGTGGTGCTGCCCTGTTTCCGGGCCACGAAGCCGAACAGCCTACGGGAGTGGGAAAGGGGATCTCTGTAAGGACCCAGGCAGGAAAGTATGCCCCAGGCCAGCCTGCCTTCTCCAGCCTCCACACTTCTCCAAACATCTAGAACTGGGGCTGGCTCTTAAAGCCAGGTCCTGGGGACAGTGCCTTGCTTTGTTTCCTGGCAGGTGACATTCCCCTGGGGAGCAGCGGAGAGGGGGGGGCAGGGGAGGGGGGATATGGGCTGGGCAAGAGTGGCAAGACTAGTTAGAAAGGGTGCAAGGAGACTGAACAGGAGGGCAGGAAGAGTCCAAGTGCTTCTTTGGGTTCTTTCTCAGGTCCACTCCAACCTAAGGGTTCCTGCGGGATATGCTTCCTAGGTGATCACAGAGACAAAGGATAAGAGGCTCTCTCTCTCTCTCTCTCTCTCTCTCTCTCTCTCTCCATCCCCCCTCTCTCTCCTGGCTCTGGAAGCTGGGAAGCCCTGAAAAACACGAAGGCTAAGGAACCCCACACCTGTCCCTGCCCCCTCCAACACCAATGGGAGTGACCGAGCACTCTCTCTCTCTCTCTGCAAAAACAAAGTTAAAAATATGAGAGCAGAGAACAGAATGTGAGCTCAGGGCCCCTCCCAGCTGGCATGTTGCTAATTAGAGTGAGATGGGGCAATCAGGACAGCTGGAAATGCCAATGGAAACCCCTCAGCCGGGTATGCATGGCACCCACAGCTAAAATTAGCCAGGCTGGCTTCTGCCTGCCTGTGTGTGTCCGTGCATGCATAGATGGGCAAGCACACTCTGTTTACACCTGCGCACACCGACAAACAGCAAATGCATATTCACACGGCACACATATGCACATGAGGAAACACACACACAAGCCCTCTACTTCAAAAAGCTTTACTCTCCCAACTCCGTTGCAGGACCTGAAGGGCTTTGCTAATGGCCAGGGCACTTTCCTTTCCAGGCTAACTGTAACTGTGGTATGGTAGGGGTGATCCAGACAGGATGAGGGACATCTCTGAGTTCCCAGAGTAGAAGCACATAGGCCTATCTGCCTGTCTGTGCCAGGATATGGACCCAGCCAGTTTTGCCTGAGCTGAAAACTGCCATCTGACCCACTGGCAAAGTGGCCTGATGAAGAGTTTCAGTGATGTGGCGATTCACGGGAACGTGAGGTCCCTTTTGAGTCTATGAAGGCTACAGAAGGCTGAGGCACCCTCCCTCCCACACAGCCCCTCTGGAGCCCCTTGTTGATAAGGATTAGACTCCTAGCTGGTCCTTTTCATTCCCAAGCAAGGTGCTCTCACTCTGGCCCACTCCTGGTGCTCTGGCCTCTATTTCTTCACTCAACTGTCAGCAACTGAGAGACCCCAGTCTGTCTTCAGGAACCTATAGTCTACAAGTCAGGCAATCCCTTCCCCCAAACCTCTGAACCCATTTCTATCTACCCAAAATGTACCTGTCACTTAAATCAGTTTTTAAGTAGTCTTTCTTTCCACAAATTCTAAGGACTCGACACCTAGACACCTGTCTTCATTAGCATCAAGATGCAGGCTGTATTCTCTTTCTTCTAATCTCAGGAACCTTGGCATGCAGGCCTTTATCAGACCCCTAGTCTAGAGCCTAGCCCTGTCCCTGCTTTCCCCACATAGGAGAAGTACAACCGCCAAACAGCTGGGTGCAGGCAAAGCTACTTACTTAGCAGGGGCGCCTCCCTCTGTCTTCATCCACCTGTGGGGAAAAAAATGCCCACCGTGAGTCAGTGTGCCCCTCTCAAGAGCCCTGCCAGGGGAAGGCAGAGAAGCCCCCCTCCAGGAGGCACAGCCCCACGGTCACACCGAGGGTAGTCCAAGTGGAGAGGATGCTGCAGCCCGCCTCCCCTGTGGGGAGGAGATACAGCAGAGCATGTAGAGGTGAGAGCAAAGAAGTCCAGGGCAAGTCACCAGGTCTGGGGAGGAGACTCAAGTGGCTGCCAACATAACTGCCCTCACCGCCCGGGACAAAGCAAAGCTGTGTCTGGGGCAAGCACACACAGGCACACAGCACACACGGACTACAGGGGACAGAGCGAAGGTGCCCACAAGACACTTACTTTCTTTCTTGTGGATCCAGGTCACAGAAGGTGACGGTGTTGAGAGGGTAGTGTCGCCTAAAGAAGAGCCTGTGCAAAGACATAAGAGGGCCAGAGTGAGTGTAGGAGCAACTGCTTTTCCACACCTGCTACCAGCTGCAGGTCAGGCCATCTTCCGGTCACTGTGCCTAGCATGAGTTCACACAGCCTCTCCTTACAAATAAGACGGGCTGATATCCTCAGATTAGGGCTCAAGCCCCACACAGAAACAGACAGATGTGCCATAGGAACATGGCCCACATGCCCCATGTGCTAGGGGCTAGGGAGGGAAGTGGCACTGAGAAATGATAAATGCCGAACTCTGGAAGAGGAGGGGAATGGACTGGGAACAGAGGGAGCACAGTGTAGAAACATTCACTCTTAAAATCAAGGCCTTTTCTCCAGCAATATGCATTCTATAGGTTCAAAGAAGGCCGCTCTTTAGAAGTATGGATGGATGAGTGGATGGATCTTGGATAGAGAGACATACATGAGTGAATGGGAAGATGTATAAGTGGATGGATGCAAGGGTGGATAAGTTGGTGGGTGGATGAGCGGGTTGATGAGCAGGTGAATGGACGGAGAGATGGATGGTTGAGTTTGTGGGTAGGTGGATGGATGAACAAGTGGGTGAGTGGAGGCGAGCTGGAAGGATGCAAGATGAACGCATAAGTACATAGGCAGTCAATGGATACAGGGATGGATAGCATGAGTGAGCGGGTAAATGGGAGGGAGGCTGGAGGAAGAAGTATGTAGACAAAACTCACTTTCTCTGATTGTCAGTCAGTGTGATTCCTTGGGCAGAGACCTTGAAGTGAACAATGGTGGCAGCTGGCGTGGGGTCAGCAGCCAAAGTCTCAGATGTCGCTTTGGAAATGGCCTGAGGCCCAGTGAGTGACTCCATATCCACAGAGTTGACGAAGAGCACATTGCAAGCTGGAAGAAATGGAGCCAAGGAGGAGTCACGAGGGTTAGAGTAGGTGGGGACAATCCCTCAGATCCACCGTGCTGAGGCAAGTGCAGACAAATTTCAGGCAAGCCTTGAGCCAAAGCAACTGCACAGAGAAATGGAATCTGGCAGAGAATTCCAATTTTTACCGGCGGGAGGGGACAGGGCAGGAGGTGGGCAAGACAGGTCTGGGCATCGGTCCCAACTCAGGTGACACTTACCTGCTCCTTGCTTCAGCAGGTCAGTGGTTGAGCTGGCAGGGCCTGAGCTATCTTTTGATTCATCTGTGGGGTCTGAAACAAAAATTCAATTAGTAATTAAAACCCTGAAGTAATTTAAACGAGTCTGGCTGGGCCTAAGGCAAGCCCTGCTCATGCTTCCTGCAATAGATACTCCTTTCACAGTGGGTCTTGGCAGTCGGCACGGCACATATAAGATGATATTAAGGCACCAGCACAGTGCTGGGAAGCTCAGCATCTAGCAGTGCTGGGCTCAGATCCCCACCGCAGTGCCTGCTAAGTATCTATGAAATGATGATGGTGATGACAGTTGCTGGGTCTCTGAAACCCAGCATGTGACACAAGGCTTCAAGGAGCAATGCAGGCACCGTACAACAGATGTGTCTTTGTGCACACCAATGCGTGACTGAAATCAACGCAGCACAAACTGTTACTTTGAAATGAGTTAGAATCAAGTGCCGGATGTAGTGAGTAGCTCAGGTTTACCGTCCCTTTATTTGTCACATGAAACACACGCTTTATTTCAACTATACTTTGACAAGAATTTTCTTTTAAGGATGCCATAAATTGGAATATGGTGTGTGCCTCCAATCCCAGAACATTAGGGACATGTGAGTCATGGACAGACTGGTCTACATAACGGGGGAGGGAAAGGGGGAGGGCGGAGCTTTTAAAAATAAAGCAGTGGAGGAAAGGAGGAGGAGGAATAAAATGATTGGTGCTTCTAAACTTTGGCATACAAATTTGTGTTAGAACACAAATTGCTGGGCCTCGTCCACAGGTATACTGTACTGGTTTCTCGTCACTGGAGCCTGACCCTTGAATCTCACACTTACAGTCAAGTGCTTTGCCACAGAGCTTCATCTGCTTTCCTCTCTTTGCCTTTGCATTGAGATCTCCGTGTTGCCCAATCTAACCTGGACTCACTTATAGCCAAAGCAGGTCCTGAAGACTCATTGACCTGGTTGTGACCCACCCAGCTCAGCCTTCTGGGTTACTAAGGCCAGAAGTCTGCAGCCCCTAGCTTGGCTCTGTCTCAGGGTTTCTGACAAATTTGAAAATAATCTGCAATTTAGCAAGTGTCCAAGATGGCCACAGCAGCGCCAGGCACTGTGTTCTGAGAGCCACTGGTTTATATGATTTAAATATCAAACGATTTTGTAAATTCCATACAAATATAATTGAATTAGTGCCTAAGTTGTGTGGTTACTAATGTTATTGAAGTTGCATTTGAACCTTCAAGCTAATAATGTTGGTCAGTGGTTATTAATAATTCAGCGTGTCAGACTGGATGAACAGAAATGGTCAACTGGCACTAAAGTCTCATTCGTGCACCAGGATATAATTCTTGTGTGACCATCCCCTGCTTCTCAGATCTCCCCAGGGACAAGGCCTGTTCTGAGAATTCAGTGTGAATTTTTTTAACCACCAGAATATTTTCGAGAACAATCTGGCAAATCAATTAATGGGTGTTTCTTGGTTAAGCTTTTTAATGAACAGCCCTTAACAGAAGATGGGGGAGGGGTCCCATTCTGGGCAGACAACATGAGGGAATATCGCCTACCTCGGCTTGGAATGACCAGTTTACAGGGCAGGGCCAGTGGGATGACCGAGTGCTGATAGACCAGGGCAGACAGGGAGCCTGTGGAGAGAGACAACCGGGCAGAGCGATTAAGAGAGACCGGAAAGGGAACCCAAAGAACCCCACCTCATCCAACTCCATTCCATCCCAGGATCTGCCGAATGTTTTTGTTTGTTTGTTTCTGTTGCTGTTGTTGGGTTTTTTTGTTGTTGTTGTTTTTATTTTCCACGCTGAGGCTCAAACCTGGGCCTGAGCCACATCTCAGCTGCCAGCTTCTTCATCACCACCCGCACTTGCCCACCCCAGCCAACAAAATTGAAAGCCTGTCCCCTTTACACTGGGAGCTATAAGGGGACCTAATTACTTTCCTTGACCCCCTGAGTCCTTCTAGTCACAGAACCCTCATCAGAACAGTGCAGTATGAGAACTGTGACATCAAATCCCAGCTCTGCTGCTTATCTAAGGAACTCAAGTGGCACTTACACATTCTTCGTGTGCAAAATGGGGAGAGTGACAGCTACCGTGCAGGATTGCTATGACACCAGAATAACATGACATCCAGATAGTGACTCTCACGTAATAGGTAGCCAAGCAGGACAGCTGTTCTAAGCGCTGTTATTTTAATGTACTGACAGTCCATCTCAGCTGAGCAGAACAAATACAGAAAAAGAGCCAGCAGAGCGGAGGACCATGTACACGGCATGTAACTAGGAAGCGTGGCCAGGTCTCAATGAAACTTTATAAAAATAGCAGCTGTTCCTTTCCTCTGCCATTGCCATGCCCAGGAGGAGTGGCAGCAGTGAGATGGAAAGAACTTGGGTCTGCTCCCCACTGAGGACTATGACAGAGACCATAATGACAAGCCAGGATGCTCACCGAAGTTTGGCTCATTGGGACAGCCCTTGAGCTTGACTCCTCTGGGGCCTGTCTCTATCAGGAAGTGCCTCACCAGCTCATGGGTCATGTCTCCTGGAATAAATATGAAGAAAAAGAACTGGTCACTCATTGTCATAGCACCCTCCCACCACCATCTCATAACTTCTGCAGTATAGAGGATGAGACGGGAAAGAGGGCTACTGAAGCAAGGTGGTTAGAGCCCTGTGTGAGATGATTATCACCATTTACTCCCTTCCTATCCATTCAGGAAACACCACGCATGCGCGCTCACACACACACATACACACACATACATATACACACGCACACACGTCAAGTCCCAATGGTCTGCTGTCATAAAACCACCACTCACTCTCTTGGAGGTTCTCAGGGACCAGCTGGGTGAGTTAGAACCCTGTTCAGTACCCAAAACTCTGAAGAAAGTAAGATGCCCCAGCCTTAGCCTGGAAGGAGAAGACACTACCTTTCTTGCCCTGCTGGCTGATGGTTGGAGGGGGCGAAGACACCTTCATAGCCAGGCCATAGGCCCCTCGGAAGGAGTGGCTGTCACGGATGATGAAGGCCCCTGGCTCCTGGTCCTTCAGGAGTGCAATGGCTGAAACAAGAGGAGACAGAAGATCCATCAAGAAACCATTAGCACTGGCTTAGCTTGAGTCCCAAGGGCCTGGAGGGCTATCTTCTCTCTTCTGATGATGTTCTATGGTATCAGGATGTAAGCAAGTACTCTCGAGGGCCCTCCTGTACCAAGCAAGGCAAATGTCTCCTGCAGATGTCTAGAGAGAGCCAACATTGGAGGCCATGCCATCTAGACCCACTACTCAGCACAGCCCCATGACAGGAAGCCAACAGTGTATGAACGGCAGTTGGGACTGGTCTGTAACTTCACTTACAAAAAAATAATGGACCTGGAGGCCCTCCCTGCTGACCCTCATCCCATAACCACGGACTTTCCCTGAGTCCTTAAGTTTGGCCTACATTCCAAACTTGTTTGTTTGTTTTTCTGAATAATCCTCATCTTCTTCCTCTTCTCCCATATCATAGTTTCATATGTCCTTGACTGGCCTGTTACTTTGTCTGGGAAAACCAAGGCTTTGCTAAACCCCTCCAACGCTCTGCTTCTGACACCTTCCTTTACACGGGGAGTGCTTTTTCCTGCCTGACCTTGATCCCAGTCTCCCCTCTGGCACCCTCACCTACTGCAAAGAGTAATGAGTTCTTGCCCAAGGCAGACATGGAGTCCATGATGTCTCCTGATGGACCACCAAACCAACAAGACAGTCCCCAACTCACCCTGCTCTCTGGAGATCTCAGGCTTGTACCAATACTTGGAAGTGTCCTGGACAAACTTCACTTTAGCTCGTGTCTCGGGACTATTGTCTAAAGGAGGAAACGAAGAGAAAGTGTTACAGTTGATTGCACACTTCCCAAAAGATGTTGACACCCTAAAACACACAACCTACAAATGGGCCCTTATTGAAAAGACGGTCCTTGAAGATGTATTCAAGTTTAGACAAAGGCATGCCAGACTGGTGTGAGCCCTAGTCCAATATGACTGCTGTCTTTCAAAATGGGGAAGAGACAACAGATCCAGGTGAAAATAGAGACATCCTTAAGTCAAGAGACATGGGACCGCCATCATCAGGGAAAGTGTGGAGAGGGTTTTAAAAGGTGCTCTGTCAGAGGCCCTGCCAACATCTGGATTTTGATCTCTGGCTTTTGCTATGACAGAATTTACTTCTATTATTCTAAGCCAATGAGTGTGTGTCAGCCCGAGAGAAACAAACAAAAACTAGAAAGCTGGAACCTCAAACATCACAGAATATGGCGGGATGTACCCAGCAGCCTTCTTCCTACCAGTCACCATGGCTACCTAGCCATTCTGTGAAAGAAAAAAAAAAAACTTCCCCACCCCATTCCCTGTGCATAGAAGATTCTGAGGACATTTTCTCCACTTCACTCCCATAGATTGATACCTCTCTAGTCCCTTCTCCCTATGCTCTGTCTCCCAGCCTCAATCTAACATCCATGAGTAGGGATAAGAAGATCCATCCCCACTTTGATACCCACACTCAAAGTGGCATCCTATATCGGTAGGTTCAAAAGTCACTCCCATCCTCCAACCTCTAGACAAGGGACTGGCCAGCACTCTAGTGGCCATCTATAGGGTGTGACACACAGCCAGGTAATATCCCTGTTCCAGTGCTCTAAAGACCATAGGCTCTTTCTCGGAACATTACATTATAGAGGGGTCTGGACAAGACTGAGTCCAACTATGGCATTCCCTGGAACTTGTCATCCTCCTGCCTCCTCCCCTTAGTTCGGGGCCTACAGGTAACCACTACTGTGCCTGGCTCCTTATCACGTCTTTGTGCTGAGCCTCTAAGCTCAGTCTTAGTTCTTCATAAAATACCTGACAGATTGTTGTGAATTGCAACCACTGAGCCATGCAGGTGGGTGTTAGAACTTTGTCTTGCTTTCCACTGGCATTCTTTGATCATTTGGCACAAAGCAGAAAAACCAAAGGGCCAGGAAGAAAAAAAGCAAGGGAGGGAAATCCACTTTCACGGTACCCCTGATCACCGTGAGAGACTGAAGCAGGGGACCCAGGGCTGAGGTTGCTACCAGGTTAGGAGAGAAGGACTCAGCAGCTATAACTAAAGACCTTGGTTCTCATGGACATCTCCAGGGGCCTACGGGACTCAGCTCCTTTCCCAGGCTGGGCAGCTAGAGAATGCATCTGCTGCAGGCGCCTGGCCCTCCTCTGAAGCTTCGATGATCTAGGGAGTTGTTAGAGGCGGCTGTAGTCCCGTGTGTCTTCCTGTGTTGACTCCAAAAGGCTATTTTAAGTAGGCAAGATGGTGGGAAACAGGAAGTGTCCTAACTACTAGAAACTTCGAATCCTTCAAGGATTGGGGCTGGGAACCAGATGTCCCTAGTAGGCGGCAGGAAGCAGGGGAGTGCAGGGTCACTCTAAGTGTCCCACCCTGGAAGGACCTGGGAAGGACACAGGACACAGAGCCCAGGCTGTTTACAATTTTCTGTATCTGCCTTGGATACAAGTAGCCTCGGGGCCTCTGCACACAGGGTCGAAGTCTGGTTGAGAAGGTGGTGATCACCTGAGGCCTTGAATTTTTATGTTTGGAGAATGAGCTCTCTCCATGGAAGCAAAGACACCAAGACTAGACTTGGATGAAGAACTCATCCTGCCGGAAACAGGTCTGTTCAAACTAGGCTCTGCGAAAAAAAACATCTCACCCCTAGCCTTTACTCTGTCCCACCTGTCCATCTGGCGCACAGTTAACTGATGTGTGGGGCTGACAAGAGTCACAGAGGTCCAGGACAGCAGTCTCACAGTTCTGTTAAGTCATAGTATCCTTCAAAATTATTTATACAGGCTGAAGACATTCTTATCATGTTCGTGTGTGTGTGTGTGTGTGTGTGTGTGCGCGCGCGCATGCGTGCATGAGTGTGTCTATGCCACAACCTGCTTGTAGAGGTCAGAGGACAATCCTGGATGTCAATTTTTGCCTTACACCTTGTTTGAAGCAGGGTCTCTTGTTCACTGTTGCATATGCTAGACTAGCCTATAAGTTTTTGGGGATATCTCCTGTCTTTACCGCCCATCCCAACACAGGAGTACAGGATTATAAACACATACTACTGTGTTCCGTTTTCACATAGGTTCTAAGGATCCAAATCCAAGTCCTCACATTTGCAGAGCAACTGTTTTACCCACTGAGCCATCTCCCCTGCCCCAAGAACACTCATCTGGGATTACTATGGGTCTGGATCGGAAGTCGGTTGTGTGAGCCTCTTCCTGTATAAAGCAAAGTTAGCCTACCTCCTCATAGGGGCTGGAGGATTAAACGAGTACTTGGCTCAGGCTGCCACAGAGCATGTGCTCAACAGGAGGCTACGGCAGTGATAGCCATTCCTCCAAATAACATACTGTTTGTGCTTCTTACTCCATCTTCCTCATCTGGTGCACCTCCATCATAGCAGCTCCATCTTAGCCATGTTTTAAAGGTACAACTCCTGCTATAGGCAGGAACTCAGGCCTACAGGTCGGTGACCCACACACTGTCATCCACTGAGGGATGGCTGGGACAGATGTAGAAATGTAAGAGAACAGACACACCTGGCATAGAGTACTTGGAAAAGTCTGGAAGCGTGTGGGAGAAGGAGACGGTGCTGCTCCCGATGGGACTGGACATTCCATTGGCAACAGGTGAGGAGGACACTTTCCCATTGATGGTGGCATAGTTGGGGAGGCTGCCTGCCCTGTCTCCCATTGACATTCTCCGCTTCTCTGGTAAGGCTGGTGTTGGGCTCCCTTGCCGGAAGGCGGCTGAGTCTGGTGAGGGTGAGGTGGTGGGGCTGCTCAGGCCGGGGTAGTAGGCAGGGGAGACAGGGAATGAGGGTGTGGAAGGAGCTTGGTAGCCAGAGGCACTGCTTTGCCGAGACAGTGTTGGTCTTCGGTCCTCAGGGGTGGAGTAGCCACCATAAGCTGCATGCCGGTCCAAGCTGGGGCTGCCAGGAACCACAGATCCAGATCCACCCAGGTGCCGGCCCAAGCTAGGGCTCCCAGGGCTAATAACTGCATTGCCATGGAGACTGGAGGCCAGAGTCCCTTGGTGGGCCCCAGGGTGCCTGCCCAGGCTTGGGCTTCCTGGCGTGGTGGCCACACTGCTGTGGAGGCCTGGAACCTGGTGGCTTCCTGCTGGGTGCCGGCCCAAGCTGGGGCTTCCAGGAGTGGTCGCTGCACTGCTTGGGTGGCCAGAAACCACACTACCATGGAAACCAGGGCCAGATGGACCCATCACCTGCCGGTGACTCAAACTGGGACTACCAGGGGCAGCCATGGTGGGGTTGATGGCCCGCCGACCAAAGCCAGGACTAGGTGGAGTGTTGGTACCCACTGTTCTGTGTCGTGCCTGAGGGCTCCCAGGCACCATGTGGACACTGGCCGCACTCAGCTGCGGCTGGCCCTGGCTTTCTGGAGAAGAACTGAACGGCTGAAGGGAGTAGTCAGGGCTGCCGTAGCTGCTGCCACCAGCCGGGACAGGTGAGGAGCTCCGGTAACTCAGTGCTGCGGGACTTGGCTGCCCCAGGCTGCCGGAGCGGATGCCAGAGTCCAGCATGGTGTGGACGGGTGTCCGGGGACCCTGGTCACTGCTTCCTCCTGACGGGAAACTGCCCACGGAAGTGCTAGAGAGAGGAAGGCGGGTAGAAAGGTCAGTGGATGATATTTAATAAAGGGTGGACTTGGGCTGAGCGGCCAGTGTGCTTCAACCTCTAAGAGCAGTAAGAGCTTCACTCACGGTGTAGAGGAAGTCGGAGCTCTTATACACCACGGAATGAAAAGCAACCGAGGTCCAGAGAGTCTAAGCAGCAAGCTCAGCACCACAGAGGGTAAAAAGGCCAGGTTCCAACTCAGCTGCCTCTGAATCCCGAGCCCACACTTTCTTTACTGTAACACTGCAGTCACCAGGGGAAATGAAGGCAGCTCTCCTGGTGTAAGCCCTTAGTACCACAGAAACTTAGACGCTCAAATCACCTGGCTCTATTCCTACAAGGGCATCACTCTCTCTGGGTGTTTTATCATCCTCTCAGAGTGCTAAAATTAGCCTTCTGGTCCTAGATGACTCAAAAAGTAAAGACAAAATCACATGGGGCGGAGGTACCACAGATTAGGAGATTTCAGCTCACTGGGAAGTCTGTCTTCAGCACCCCCAATCTGGCCAGTAATGACACAAGCTGCTTTTTGCATGGTATGAGGTTCCCGTGGTGTAAGCAAGCACAGGCTAGTAGACCCAAGGCTCTGCCCAGAGACCTTGGTGAGCAGCCACCAGAGGGAGACAGTGAGCAGCTGATGCTTCGCAGCCCCAGGGAAAGCAGGGTTTATAGAGTTCAGGACCCCAGGTGCAAGAGGCTGCACTGTAGGACCAGCACAGCAGGGAGAAGGCCACCCTGGGAACGAGCTAGGTTGTGATGCTGTGCATCTGCTGCACCACGCTGCCACAAAGGTGAAGTGTGGGGATGAGACCGCGGGTGCTGTGGTGGAGCGCTGGAGCGAGCCTGCTGGTTGCAGAGGCAGTATGAGGAAGACGCTCGGCAAAGGACAGAACTGGCTCCCTGCCACAGCTCTATCCCTGGAGCAAGCAGCCTATACCTTGTGGAAGGGCTGGGAAGGAAAGAAGGTGGACAGGGCATGTGTAGGAGTGTGTGCCTATCTGGAGGGTTAAGAATCAGGGTCCAGGAGAAACACCTCTGCTCATCTCTTGCCAGCATGGGCAGGGCTGAAGGCTGGGCCAGTGTGGGTGTGACCCTAGTGAAGGAAGAAAGCTGGGGATTCCCAGCACAAAGGGGCCTGGGTTCCAGAAGAGGAAGGGGGCAGGGTCTCCCCTGCCAGGGTAGAGGTCTTGCTTATCTATGCTAGCTTCGTTCTCTGCGTGCCTGACACTCTGCCTCCAGGCCTTGCCCAAACTCATCTCAACTCTCCCTATGTTGTTTTTCCATCCATAACATAGAGTCTTATTCTCACCACCCATCCTCACAGCTCCCCAGTGTACCCCACGCAGAAACTCTTCTGAAAGATTGGCCTGTCCTATCCAGCCCTGGAAATCCATGCCTGGCTCACTCGGATGGATACCAAGAGCGTCAGTCCACCAAGATGCCCTGCCCTGCCTGGATGTATGCTTTGAGTTGTCCTAATGCCTACATCACACACCCTAGTCCTCCGGCTCTCTGACCTACATCTTCACCCCAAGACATCCTGTCATCCTTTTGGGTTCCTGCTGTAGCGCCATCCTTCAACATCCTCCCTACTTCCCTGGCTAGAGTAACCGCCTGCCTCTGCTTTGCCTCAAGCATTCTCTGTCTGCTGCAGTGTTCGGCACAGATGACTCTTATCTACATACATCGCTCAGGTCTGAAGAAGGGGGGAATGGGGGGAGAGGGAGAGACAGAGACACAGAGAGACAGAGACAGAGAGATGACTTCCAGACATATACACCTGTAAGTTGAAGTCTGTTACTGATGCTGCTCAGCTACTGTCCCTTTGAGCTTCCGTTGCCCTTTCTGAGAAGTGGGAACAGCAAAGCTTAATTCTTAGGTCTTCAACGGAAAGCAATGATTACCCAAAGCTTTGAGGGAAGCGGCCAGTTGCCTGGGTAGGGTTTCCTGTACACTAGAGGCTACTGCTGAGAGGTTAACAACAGGAAGGACTGCTCACCGGTCCCTTTCACCCAAGCGGAATGGAGCACAGCCTGGGAGCCTTGCTCATCACCCCGGTTCCCTTAAGCGGGATGCCCAGAAATACTCTCTCCCTAGCCTTGAGAAAGTGCAACAGCCTGAATAGGAATTTGCCCGTGTGCAGGCCACACAGACCCCCACCCCACTCTTCCATTCCTGACTTACCTATCCGCACTGAGGATGGGACTGCTTGTGGAAAGGGGGCTGGGGGAGACAAAGGAACCACCGGGGGTCCCGTTCCTCAGGGGTGTCTCGTGTCCATAGGCATGGGCAGCTGTCCCACTGAAGCTCTTAGGCTCGACATCCTGAGCTCGAGGCCCTGCCACTGCTGTCCTCGCCACAGACTCCACATAGCTCCTGGGCTCTGGAAGGAGAGGGACAGAGAATGAACACAGGTGCGGTAGGGATCCACCCACCCTACCTGGGAATACAGCACCCCCAGAGTCCAGCCCAGGAAAGAGGCAGCAGGAAAAGCCTCCACTGGACCACTGGGGTGCTTCTCTGAGGCTCCTGTTCTCCCACGCTCCCCAACCTGAGGCCAGCTTTAAGGAGCGCTGGCTTTCAGAAGCCTCTGCTTCTCTAGGCTCCACGTCTACAAAGAACCTAGATGCCTGTCCATGGCTGGCTTCTGCTTTGCAGCCTTATTTTTTTTCCCAGCCCTACCAGGGTTCCCAGATGTCCAGGCTCCTGGAATAGGCCCAATGCTATCACCTGACTTTGTCCATATCTCAGGAAAGCACCCAGCTTGTGCATCAAGCAATACCCAGTGCCAGCCACTGCACACTCACCAACCCCTTCCTGACAACACACCCCCGCCCACTTCTGCACAACACACTCAGCATTCCTTGGAAGACTGATGCAGAGAGCCCCATGCCTGGGTGGAGCCAGACATTCTGTACCCTCTACAGTACAACCAACGCTGCAGGCTGTGGACAGAAGGGTTTCATACACAGCATCCCCAACTAGTGTTCAGAGTAACATTAGTGACAGAGAGACCATTTGACAGATGAGGAGACTGAGGCCTGAAGTGTAAGATGACCAGGCACGTTGGACCCAGGCTCCCGTGGTCTCAGAGGCCAGCCCTGAAATTAGTCCTATGCTTACTAGACCAAAGATCAAGTTTCTCTGCTTCTTCAGGGACACCATTATATGGAGGAGGTAGATGTCATTGCCATCACCTAGAATCTTGTCGCCATCTTTGTTGCCCCAGAGGGACAAGATCTAAGCACCAGTCCCTAGCTGCCACAACCATAAAATCCACCAAAGCCAGCTGGGAGAAAGATGCTGACTTGGGACAGACAGGCCCTGCAGCTTTTGAGGGCCACCACTACGACCAGTAGAGCAGCAGAGCCACTTCCCAGGTTCCTCGGGACAAGAGGATGAGAGTTGAGGCAACTAAATCGGTACCTTGCTCCCTCAACTGGAGAAAAACCTGGCTTGGGGAGGAGGGAGTTACCTGGGGTGTCGAGACCACTCTCCAAAGAAGGACCCCCAGCATCCACACCCAGCCCCCGGTGCTGCAGGAGCAGTCACCTGGGCACACAGAGCTGGGGCTCGGCTTGTGGAAAAAGCCGGCAGAGCCTCCCTCAAGCGGCTCAGGACACCACTCGCTTCCCAGGCTCCCCAGGCCAACGTGACATAGAAGGTTTGAACTCCGGCCTCCCCAGGCCCCAGGCACCGTGGAGGTGGAAATGCCGTGAGGTCCTGTGACACAGGACTGGTCAGATTCTCTGTAAATAGCTTAGGTGGGATAGCCAGATGGCCCCTGTCGCAATCACTCAACCCAGCCATCGTGCGTGACAGTGTCTGCAAACAACAGCTAAACGAACAGGTAGAGCTGTTTGCAGCGGAATTTTCTTCAGGAAAAAAGGCAGCAGATGGATTTGTCGGCAGTCAGAGTGTTGACTCAGATCTAACCTGTCCCCTCAGTCCAGAGAAGGGGGGCAATTTGCCCAGGACACAAAGCCAGCCAGTGACTGTGACTTGCACTATGTCTCCAACCTCAAAATACAGGGTCATAATACCAACACACATGATCCAGAGGAATGCCAGATCCACAGGATCACCCACAGTGGAAAACCCACCTACGAGTTATGTGATGTTAGTAAAATGTGGAGAGCATAAGTACCTGGCAAGTATGGGGCCAAGGTGGCACAGGTGCCCAGGCAGACAGCCTCCCTGTTACTATGCCGTTACTCACAGTTCATAAGACCATCCAAACTTGGGAAGGTGGTGGCCTGTCCCTCACCGTCCCTGCCGCTCCCTCTGAACATTTCCCAGGCTTTTCTAGCTGCTCTTCACAGCGGCACCTGCTTCCCACAGCCTTCACTTGCCTGACAAGGGCTCCCGGCACCAGCCGCATCACTTGGCCCAGAGGTCTCACAAATTCAGAGCCACATGACCCTCCCTTCCAGCCCCATCCAGACATCACCTTGTCTAAGAAGTCAGACCCAATACATGAACCCTGAAAATCAGGTTGAAACGCACCCTGGTGGCACTCTGACCCACTTTCCCACCCTCTCCCACTCCACCCTTATATGTGTCCCCAGTGGGCACATTTACCTACTTCTCCCCAGGCCTCTTGCTCTATGACTCCATATGGCTTTGGGCTTTCGCTGGAGTGGTTGGGTCTTTACTGGCAGAGAAGGGAAGGAGACAGTGGGGGACGGAGGAGAAGATGGGGTTGTAGCCCATCTTCTATCCCCAGCTGTACCAGCTCCTTCTGGGTAGGCAGTGACAGCTCCCACCCCTGTTAGGGAGCCCTCAGAGCTTTGTACCCTCACTTGTTTGCCTGGACTTTTCAGTAACCTCAGCTGTCCTACCAGAATGTACCATGGACTTCTGCCAAGACCTCAACCGACACATTAGGGAAGCACCACACTTTATGCTAAATCCTCTTTTAAAAAAATCCATATTCTAAAAAATAAAAAAAGATAAAAAATAAATCCATATTCTGCTAACAGGAAGCTAAGAGAAAGCCCACTTCAGAACAGAGCCACGCCCAATCAGCCTAGGTAGTGACTCAGTCCCAACTGAGAGCCCACTCTGCTTCCCTGTCAACCTAGACTAAAAAACGCTCACCTGCCTAAGATAGAGAGGCATGTGAAAAGAAACATGTCCTTTTAAGTTCTTGGTAATTCTGGTTGGTTCCACATTGGTCTTTGACCTCAACCTCCCTCCACCCTTGCACATTCCCTTCCTAGGGTGCGGTAGAGTGAGGGTCAGGACTCGTCCAGTCTCCTAGGGAACAGCTGACCCACAGGCCATCAAGCTGGGGAGGGCAGGAGAAGCGGAGCCAGGGAGGGTACTGCATGGAGAACATTCCAGGAGCCCAAACCCACTCCAAGTGGTTGTTGGCGGCGGCTGTGAGCAACAGAACACAAGAGTGACTTGACTCCTCAGCCAGGGAATATCAGCTCTTCACCCATATGCTCAAGTACATCGCCTCACTCACGGCAGGGGGGAGGGGAAGGCAGCAAAGAACCTTGGGTTGGAGGAAAGGGGCCAGTACTGCCCACCCTGGTAAAATGAAGACATACAGGGGTGGGGAGAAGGCTTCTGTGGTATAGCACTTGCCTAGCATGTGTTAGGCCCTGGGTTCAATCCAACCCACAATACATAATACATACCTACAAACAGTACTAAAGACGTGGGTGGTGAAGAATGAAGTAAAGAAGCTGACTGAACCCCAGATCTAGAGCTAGTGTTAGTTACTGGACCACATGGGGCCTCCTCCAAGTCCCCAAATGCCTCTGTCTCATGGTAAGATCTCTGTACCTCACTCATCCTTAGACCCTCAGTCCCTAACACAGGACCTGACGCATGGTAGATGCTGGACAACTCCGTACTAGGCCACCTGTTTTGATGCCTCAAAAAACAACAAGAATGTCAGAGGCATCAGAGCCCAGTGTCTTCCTTTATACCAAACCAGTCCTCGGAAACCACTGGGACAGAGGAGGACACTTTGCATTAATCTCTGGCCTTAATACATGAACACACTGGCACACGTACACACACACACACACACACACACACACACGCAACACATGAACGCAGGCAAGCACAAGCACACCCACACAGTGACGTCTGAGCCCAGAGCCCATGGATACCATTTTCCTCTTCCTTATTCTCTCCCCAGTTTCACCAGAAAGCTGTGTTCCCTCCTTTCAAAATGTTCCACACATAATTCTTATTCCTGAAAATGATCATGAGCTTAAGATACATGCCTCATACAGCTTATCTCCCCAGAGCCTGGCCCGCTGCCTGCTGCATAACAGGCACAGAGAATAGCGGGCCATTAATGACTCAATGCATCAATGAAGAAAAGAATGCATGAATATATTTAGCCTGGTGGACTGAACAAAGCAAACACCCCTCAAAGGCTTCCTTCCCCAGCTGAGGAATTCTGCCACTGATCATTTTTCCTCACAAGCCTTTTTTTTTTTTTTTCTGTATTTCCCATCAAAGTATCAGCAGGGACATCAAGCACAACTTCCAAGGGTCAATAAAGAATGTGGCCTGGGCTGACCCAGGAGGCGGCTGAGTTATGAAATGTGGAAGTGGCACCCCAGGCTAATCCTTGCCCTCACCACCCACTCCCAAGCTGGGAGGCCATCCACTGAGCCTGGAGACAGGGGTGGGCTTACACCAGGCCCTTTGAGAGGAAACAGAAGGCCCAAAAGTACAGTCTGGTCCAGCACACAAGTGGTAGGGCCCGTGTGCCCAGGTGGCTTTCTCCCGGGAGTCTGACAGCCCGCTCCTGTACTGAGTCAGCCACCCACACTCAGGACCTGGGCCTCTCTGTGCAGTCAGGCACTGAAGCTGTGGGAAGCAGTCTGGAGAAAGTGTGTCCCCTGCACAAAGTCTGTGGTTGGCAGAGAGTAAGTAGCCTTGACCCCAGCTTCCCAGATCCGCAGCGCTTCTACACAGGCTACAGGTTAGAAACCAGCAAAAGAGGCTGGACATATGGCCCTGAAGTTCAGAGCTCTTGTTGTTCTTTCAGAGGACCTGGGTTCGATTCCCACCACACACACATACACACACACACACACACACGGTTGGCTCACAACCATCTGTATGTAACTCTAGGGATCCAAGAGATCCCAAACCCTTCTCTGACCTCCGAAGGCACCAGGCACACAAGTGCATACACACTGGCAAAATAGCCATTCACATGACTCTAAAACTTAAAATTAATTAATTAAAAACATAGAGAAATCAGCAAAGCCACAACCGCCACAGCTGGAACAAAAACCTCAGCGGGGGTGGAAACCAAGGCATTCGGTACAGAGGAAAGTGGGCCTAAGAAAACCAAACTAAGCCCCTATAATGCAGCCATTCTCAACCTATGGGTCATGACCCCTTTGTGTTGGGGGTGGGGGTGGGCAAATGACCCTTCCACAGGGGTCACATAGCAAATATCCTACATATCACATATTTCCATTACAATTCATAACAGTCTCAAACTTACAGTTATGTGAAGTAGCAATGATTGGAGTCACGACAACATGAGGAACTGTATTGAAGGGTCATGCGTATTAGGAAGGTTGAAAACCACTGCCCTATAAAAATAGCCACACGGAACGGAGGCCCAAGGTAGAAACACCTAACACAGTATAGCTGGAGGAGGCCTTGGTACTCACCTGTTTAATGTTTCCTGTGGAGATGACACGCATGCCCAGAGACACACAGGAGCCACTCAGGCCGGCATCCCTTATTCCTTGACTAGCAAGAGTCTTTATTGAACTTCTTCCCTCCTGAGCTAATCTTCTTCTACCAGCCCCTCTTCTTGTCCAGGCACAATGCCAGGCTTCCTCCAAACCCAGGGCTAGGCTGGCCCCACAGCCTAGATCATCTGTGAACTCCTTGAAAGTCATTCTCAAGGGGCCAGTGAGATGGATCCGTGGATAAAGGTGCGTGCCACCAAGCCTGACAACCTAGAGTTCCTAAGTTCGATCCCCCAACACAGACATGATAGAAAGAGAAAATTGATTCCCCTGACCTACACACACACACACACACACACACACACACACATTAAATAAATAAATAATTTTCGGGGGGGGGGGGAAGCAAGTTCTTCCCAGAATTGTGCATTGGTGTCCTGAGGCATTTTAGTGGGAGTGAGCCCTTAACTAGCTTTCAGTCACCATAGGTCCCTAGGTTTTAGAAAGATATATTTCCTGCCTCTATGCCGACAGGAAACAAGTCAAGGGCTGTAGCTTTAAACTAGGGCTATTGTCCCATTACGGCTTGAACCTGAAAGGCCCTCACAGTCTCATGTTTTGAACACTCGATTCCCAGCTAATGGCACTAATGGCTATAAAATCATTAGGAGGTGGGGAAGTAAGCTATCAGAGGACAGCCTTTGAAGGGGAAGCTCACCCAGATTCCTGCCTCTTTCCCTGCTTCCTAGTCGTCAATGAAGTGAACAGCCCTTACCACACCCTCCCACTGCCATCAATCAGCTGTTCCACCACTCCATTCCTGTCTTCGGAGACGGAAATCTCTCCTCAGCCATGAACCCAAATAAACCATTCCTCCAGTACTGTCTGTCAGGTCCCCTGTCGGGTCACTGTCACAGAGACACAAAAGCAGCCAGCTCACACTGCGAGACAGCACTGTTTCTAGTGAAGGCACTGTTGCCAGGGGAGTTTCATCAACACCCAGCAAGAGGAAGCTGCTATACACCTTCAGTCCACAGGGCAGCCCCTAGAAGGCCCTGCCCAGGCATAAATGCCTGAGTGGCCAAGCAAGACAAGTCCTGCTCTTTCCGCACCTCCCGGTTGGCCTCTGTGTACGCTGCACACCAGCCAGGTGGTGCGCGTACCCCTGGGAGAGGAAGTGGCCCAAGGGGTATTTTTGGCAACAAGGTGGCACCATGCCGGTGCCTGAATACTAGCTGTGCCTGAACCGGTGCCCAGTAGCAACAAATGTCCCAGGCAGCATTCAGGCAGTGCCCAGAGTGGCATCCCATTGTCAGAGGGTGGGGACAGGAAGGCTATGTGCCTAGTCATTTGAAAGCAGGTGAGAAAAGAGATCCATCCCAAGCCAGCCTCATCCAGCCATCCCCAGACCCAGAGAGCGGAAGCCACACAGAGCAAAGTGCACTTACCTCCTGGAGGCTTAGTCACCTCCTCCCCCTCATCTTCCTCTGAGGGAGGAGAAGAGAGACAAGAAGAGGAGAGGCAGGAAGGAAGGGCAGATGATAAAGGTGAGAGGAAGAGCCAGGAGGAGAGAGAGAAAAAAGTTATCAGGATTGCTGTGAGAGGCAGAATTTGCTGAAGAAAGGGAAGCTGGAGGCTGAGGTCTAGTCAGTACAGGACCCCACTCAGTAGCCAGGTCCCTTCCAGACTCTGCAGCCAGGATCAAGTGTCAGGTAGCAGCATGCTGGCTAGTGAGAGAAGGCCTCTGGCCCTTCATCTGTGTGATGGCTGCTGTGTCTGCCCACGCTCGTATGTGGAGAAGGTGGAGGCTGTGCCTGAGCCAGCATCTGCACTGTTCATGAATGCACACTACCACCTTCTTACCTGGCTGGATCAGTCTTCTGGCAACTAAGGAAAAAAGGAAAAGTTGACCTCCAGAGCTCCGGCTCAGCTTTAAAACTAGAGGTGCTTCCTAGCTTAGCAGGCTACAAACCACCGTTAAAAGTTCAAGACCCTTGTCTCCTTCCCCACAGTCTAGTAACCTTCTCCCTCCCAATACGGTCATCCACCCCATAACCGGTACAGGTTGAAGGTAGCCTAGGAAGTCCCTGGAGCCCAGCTCCTACTCTCAGAACCAGGGTCGAAAACAGCTGACATTAGACATGTGAATACAGGGATAAACAGAGTCTGCTTGGGGGTGCAGGCACCTTTACAGGCAGAGCAGACCGTGGCTGACAGGGAAAACAGGGAGAGGGCAGACAGCAAGGCTGCTGGGAGTAACTCACTTCTCAGGCAAAGCTTTGTGAGCAAACAAGAAAAAAATGCCTAAGCTCTAGCCTCTGGTGTCATGAAGACACCACTGGGCTGTAGCAGGGCGAGAGGCTGTCACCAAACAGCAGGCGTGTTTCTATGCACACCTATGTTTACACACGCACAAGTGCTGGGACACGGGGCTTCTAGCAGGGCTGACCAACTCTAACAAAACTGGAAACAGGTCTCAATAACCTAAAGCCCAGTAGGCAGTGGCTGGCAGGAAGAGCACCCCAATGCCTGGAGAGCACCCTCCCAGGCGTGACTTCAGTGTGGTATAGAGTCACAGCCTCCTCATTTCCAGGAAGGTCCCATAAACCTCTGCTCTGTGAGTACTCTACTTAGATCACCTGTCCGGGTTTCCAGATTTTCCTGACCTCCTGGAGTGCCATTTCCCTCCCTCCCTTCCGGTCACTCACCACCTGTAGGGTGCAGTAGGATATCCGCTGGATTGTGGGGTTTCAGACCCAGAGCAGACAGGGGTGTCTTGGCCAGACCAGGAGGAGAGCGCACTGTGTGGAAAGAAGAGGGGGAGATGCAGGAAGTGAGGTCAAGGCATGGTAAGGATGTATACTGATGAGGCCTGGGCAACCAAGAACCATCCTGCCCTGCCCTTTCCTTCCTCTGTGTCATTCCACATTTCAGCTTGAAGAGGAGAGAGTCCAGAAGAAGTGAACCCCTATTCCTGATCCTGACCCTTCCCCACCACTGACAGACATCTATGGGTCCTCTCTACAGCTGCAGTCCCCTGCTTCTCTCCCCTCATGAAGACTTCTTAAACACAGCCAGCTTCTTCCGGTGTCTTTGTCTTTCTCTAGACTATAATCTTCCCACTTTCTCTTTCCCCAGCATCCTCTACACACACACACACACACACACACACACACACACACACACACACAGAGATAGAGACAGAGACAGAGTCCTTGTAAGCCGTCCATACAAACGGAAGACAAGCAAAATACAGTGTAAAAATAGTCTCTGGAGGACACATCTTGAAGAGTATGGCTAATTGGGCATGGTGGTACACGCCTTGATCCCAGCAGAGGCAGGAGGATCTCTGTGACTTCAAGGCCAGCCTGGTCTACAAAGAGAGTTCCAGTACAGTCAGGGCTACACAGAGAAACTGTCTGGGAGGAGGGGAGGAACAGAAGCAAAGAAAAGAAAAGTGGGGGTGAGCGTCACAGGCAGGGACCACAGCAGCCCCAGGACACATGGTCTCTTCAACACTGCAGGAGAGGCCTTGTCAAAGTGAGGCTTGGAACTCTGGGAGGAGAAACCAGCACTCTTTTGTCAAGAGTACAGCTTCCCAGGTGAAACCAGGCTCCTCCCAAGTGGCCCATTTGGGTTACAAGTGTCACGTATCACACAAGGTCAGAAAGGGCTGCCGGCTTTTTTTCCCATCAGCCAAGAACTCTGAGCAGAGCAACAGGGGTAGTGTCACTGCCAGTCACGGGATATCTCAGCGGCAGCTGCCACGTACCCTAGCACATCTCTGAGAGGTAAGGAAATAAGGCCGGGGCTCTTGTGTCAGGGATCTTGACAGCAGGAGAAAACACAGCCCCTAAGGACATGCCCTACATATGAGTGTGGCCTTCACATGCCCAGGGCCAAGGTTAGCTCCATGGTCATTATTTTAAGAAACAAAGTAGCATCCTTAGGTGTGACCATCAGCACAGCTTCTCTGTGTGTGTGCAGGTGAACACACACACACACAAGCACACATGCACGCATATATGTACACATGCACACACATGCACATGCCCAAGCAGGGGACACGACAGGTACACACGAGACCTGCTTCTATACTCCATCTTTTCTCTGTCCCTGGGCATCCCTATGGACAAATGTTTGCAACATAGACTTCCCTGGCGAAGTCAGGCAAGGTCTTTCCTTGCTCTCTCTATGTCCTCTCCTTGCCCCACTAGCTAACACCATGTTCTCCTCATAAGCACTGCCCTGTCATTTAGTAATGTTTGTCACCTAAATGCCAGTTTGAATGGCATCACTGTGAAAGAATGAGCTGCTTCTGAGAAGTCCCCATCCTTGGCTAAACATCTGCTGCCTAGCAGGTGCAGCTGAGGGGCAGGGGATGGAGGAGAAAGGGACAGGGAGATCAGAAATAGAAGCCTTGGCTTGGTTTTCTCCCCTCCACTCCTATCTTCAGCTTCCCAGACCCAAGCAATGTGGCCCTTATACTGAGGCAAGGAGTGGGTGGCCCCGAAGACAGGCTGCCCTCTCCTTCCTGAGGGAAACATTCCTTGCATTTCTCCGCCTTCCAACTCTCTCCCCAGCCCCAGGCATTTAAGAAACTTCTGACTAGTATTTGTCCTCAGGGCATACAGCACTGGCCACCGGAGGGGAGAGAAGCAGCAGAACCCAAAATTGGTGCATTTGACTTGCCTTCCATTCCCAGCAAGAGGTGTCTAGCCCTCCAGGTGCCGCAGTGAGTGAGTGGGGTTTGAAGGTAAAAGGTGAAAACCTAGCAAGAGGTATCCTCTAGTCACAAGAAGCCACAAAGCCAGCTCTCAACTGCTCTAGGCATTTGGGGCCAGCTAATCTGAGCCGTGCTAGGCATACAAAATACACACAGGCATTCAAAATGTGTGCAAAAATAACACAAAATGACATTTGAGTTTGCTTAGGTTTTTTTGTTTTGTTTTGTTTTGAGACAGGTTCTTGGTCTCAAACTTGCAATGCCCCTGCTTCAGCCTCACAAGTGAGAAACAATGAGTGTGTGCCACCATCCATGAATCATTATTTTTTAAATATCAAAATTGCTAACTCAATATTTTAGATTGGAGTTATATACAAACATTACTAACATGAATGTCACTGGCATCCTTAGAAATAAATTCTCCGTGTGTACATCCATGGTATATTCATGTGTGTACGTGTGCTGGCAGCCTGCATGCCATGCATGGAGGCCAGAGGCTGAGATCTAGTGCCTTCCTTTGTCCCTTTCCCTCTTATTTTTTCGAGATGGGGGTCTGTGGATTCAGTGAGGCCCCGCGGATCTGCTTGTCTCTGTATCCATCCCAGAACTGAGATTACAGTGTTCCTGGCTTTTCCTGTCTGGGAGTCTAGGGGTCAAAACTCAGGCTTTTGTGATTATATAGTAAGCACTTCACTCACTAAGTCCACTTATAACACTTTCTCTCTTATAGACCATCTCAATAAAACACTGATTTTGAAATATTGATTTAGCTATTGAAGTGACAATTTTTCAGGTTTAGTAAAAGGTTTCTACAATTGATTCCACTAATATCCTGACACACAGAGAATTTTACATTGTGCGTGAGTGTGTGTGTGTGTGTCCACTGGGCATCAGCAGCCATGCCTCCTGAGACCATTGCAGTCCCAGCTTCAGCTTCCTGTATGCCTAGGATAGCAGCTCACACATACAATCTACATTCTGTCCCAGTGAAGGACAGCCTACCCCAGGGGATGCAGAGCCAAGCTCCATCAACATTTCCTGCTGGCTGTCTTCTCAGGAAGCAATGGACACTCGGGCACTCGGACACTTAGGCCCAGTCTACCTAAGCACTGAGCTTCATTCATCTCTGCTTTCTCTGCCGCCCAGACCTCCCATCGGGACCTTTGTGGCCCTTATCATCTGGTATGACCTTCTACATGTCCCACACAACAACCACCCCCAATTCCTCTCAAGGCACTTCCCCTAGAGAAAGGAACACTGACCACCCTGGGGCTCATTCAGCTCTTCTCTCTGTCCTTCAGGGACTGGCCTCTCCAGTGAGTACACTGGGGGTACAAGCTAAACGCCCTTCCCGGAGGCCAAGGAGGCTGTGAGAGGGCATATATAGCCACCCGTCCTTTCTTAGTACAAGTGACACAGGGTGGCTGAGATGACACAAGATGCCTGGGCATCAGAAACAAGAGCGAGAACCAGCTGCAGCTGTCACGTTGGGAGAGGATTTCTTACTAGTGTTGCGTGGGAGGAAATGACCCAGTTAACACAGAAAGCTCCACAGTGTGAGAGCCAGGACCTACAGTCAAACGCTCTGGACACTAAGCCCTAGATGGTCTCATACTTAGGTTGGGAGTAGACAGTAGAGAACACAGAGCGCTAGTGTAGAGATTGGGGTGAGCTGTGGAGTGAAATGCAATCAGATCCCACCCTTTCCACCTCCACTGACTCTCTCCCCTCCAACCCCACCCCTAAGACAATCACATAGACTAATAAGAAAATGTTGAAGAGAAAAGGTGGGGGTGGGGGATGGGGTCCAGGGGAGCCAGGGGAATAGGCTTAGCAGGTGTTCTTACCCCCACTGGGTGGCGGGCTGCTGGAGGAGGTTCCCTCCATCTCCTCAAAGGCCTCCTTGTAGCTATGCAAATGGGGCTGCAGGAGAACAGAAGGGGAAGAGAAGGTAGCCCTGAGGAGTGGTTCCTCTTCAGGTGATCCCGGGCATGAGGGCAGCAAGTTTGGCAGCCCACATATTCCCTCTCCAGCTTGACTCTCCACCTGGCCCAGGTAAGCCCAAATGCTGGCCACTTGCTGCCCCAACAACTTACTGGTGGCTGAGTAGGGGCGTGGCTGTTTGCAAGGCCACACTAAAGCCCAGACAGAGCTATTTCAGAACAGGGTCACAGAAAAGGGCTTTGCCTTTGGAATGATGTCCTGAGCATGAGGTTATAAGTGGGACTACCTACATACATCAGGCTATTTCAAAATGCATAGTCCTGGGTCCTCGGGACACACTGGCTATGCTAGAGTCTCTGTAGGGGCATTTGGAAATGAAAGGTTTTAAGGAAGCCCCTGGCAGTTCTTCTGTATATGGGAGTTCAAAACCCACTGTCAGTCTACCTGACCCACTTTGGACTGTAAGTCTTGGGAGTATATTCGTCACCCCCCTTGATCTTCTTTGGGATCAAGAAGAGAACTTCAGTCTATGTTAAAGCAAGCAGTTGGGGTACAAATGCTATTCAAGAGAGGAGACTCTTGGTGGGGGAACAGGGAGAGAGAAATCACTGCATTTACTGAAGAGGCAACAGCAGTTGACTGTCAGGATCCTCGAGATGCACCACGGACTCTGCTCCCTGCTGTGGCCCCAGGGCTCATCAACTCAAGGACTCACCTCTTTGGGCCGCCCTCCAGGATTGAGGGCAATAGTAAGAGCCAGCTCAGGGGAGACGCACTGGACCGGGGAGCGGACCCCAGGACTACGCGGGGATGAGGCCTCCGGAGACTGGTTCTCATACTGTCCATCACTGGCTGCCCGCCTCCTGAGTGGGGCAGGGGGCTCTGCAGGCTGCCTCTCCCGAGCCTGAACCCCTGGGAGGAAGGGCAGGGTATGGAAAGCAATGAGCAAAATAAAGAATGATATAATCCCACTTAACACCCCTCCGCACACAAAGGCAGCACCTCAGCTCAGGGTCTGAGCTGGAGTTGGCCACATCCCCTCAGTCCCTCACCATGCCTTCCTGTCCCCAACTCAATTCAAACCCTAAATTTCCTCTGGTGGGAGGTGGGGCGGGGAAGCAGCTTAGTTTGGCCTCTGCCTTCAAGAGGAGTCTCTGCTCTGCGTAGGACTTGGACGGAGAGCACAAAGGATTGATACAAGAAACAGATGTCAGCTCCTTCCAGCCCCCAGAGGCAGAAGGCCAGAGCTTCCAGAGCAGGGAAGGGAGGGTCTCCAAGGCAACTGCATCAACCAACAAGCAACATGGAGCCTTTGGGAAACGCTTTTGGAAAGGGCTAAATTGCATCATCTTGCACATGGCGCTCCCAGTAGAAAACAAAGAAATGACCAAGCCACGCTCTGGAGTCTCTAACCACAACTGGCTTCTGTGGTGTTTCTGATCTCAGGGGTTGTCTGGCTTTCACCCAGTGCACCCCTGAAACCTCTGACTTCCCCTATAGCCGCCCCTCAGCGGCGCACTTCCTCTCATCAACCCATGGGAGCTGTGGCCTTGGTAGAGATCAAGGCCCCCACCAAACCCTACCCTGGCCAAGAGCAAGCAAAGGAGAGCAAAAGGCTCTGTCTTCCCGTCCCCACTTCCTGCTCAGCCCACTGCAAAGGCTGTCCCATGTTATCCTCACCCTACCTCCTCCCCATCTTCTCTCAACATCTGGGCCAAGGCATGGAATCCATTATTTCACTGTGCTGAAAGCAATGAGCGGAATACTCCAGAATCCTAGAATACTGACTTCCCAGGTCTCAGGAGTCTGACAGTGGGATCCTAGGCCTGACTATCTTCAAGTCTCATTCTCTGCCATCACCACCACCAGGACTAACTAAGGGGCTTAGGTCACATGAGCTTGGGACATGAACACACATCTGGGACCCCCTCCTTAGTCATAAGTGGGAGTGTGTGCATGTGCACACATACACACATATAAACACACACATGCAATGCTGGCCTTCAGGAACACAGGCAGGACAGTCCAGTGGGACTCACCCTTATGTAACCTGAATCCCATATCACCCTCTATAGTGAAATCTGCAAAGCCCAGGTGCCCCCCAACCCTTAGCCACATGGTTACCATGGCCTGCACTGCCCAGGGAACCTTCCTGCTCAATGTGAACAGCAAAGTGCTGGGGCTTAACTCACACCCAGTTACTGTGATGTATGTGCATTTGCAAGTGCTCCATGATGGAGGCTCTCAAGGCCTGTCAGAGGGCAGTAAGACCAGAGGTTAGAGGAGCAAGTCAGATGGAGACGGTAGAAGGCATACCAGTCTCCAATTGGTGCCATTACTCAGGGGCAGCTCTGCCTACCTGCATAATGGAAACCAAAATGGACTTTGTCCTGTCAGACTTCTCTGCTCAAAGCAAACAAGCCCCTAAACTCAGAATGCCCTGATTTCCACACACACACAAGAAAAAATAGAGGGTGTGTCAGTCCTGAGAAGGGGCTGCTGGAAACATCCACAGGGCGTCAAGAGAGGGGGTGATTCCAAGCAGCTGGAGCTACACCAAGCTCTGCCAGCAACTCTACGCTCCCAGAACTCAAGCAGCCTCTGGCTTGAGTCCCGCTTCTCTTTCCTCCAACCAGGCCCTGCCCAGCTCAGGCCTCTGGGATGTGTGGACCAGCCTGAGCCTCCTTCTGGGTTTGGTCCTAGCAGAAACATTAGAGAAAAGCAGACACAGCCATTGCTTTTCTAATAATGTTGTGACAAAGGAGCCACAGAACACAGCTCAGGGGTTATGGAGCTGAGTTCAGACCCAAGGTGAAAGGAAGCATGTAAGAGCTGCCTTCAGTTCCAGGGACACCCCTCACACCACCACCACAGTCTCTGGCAATCTCTCTGCTTTTTCAAGAGTAGTCACTTCCTTCTTTGTGGGTCCTGTGTTGGCTTTTGAAAAGGAGGTCTGTTTCTATTACAGTCACCCTCCAGGAGGGGCAGAGAACATTCTCACCCATCCTTTCCTGGCACTGCCTCCAAGCCCAGGGCCGAAGAAAGCAACAGTAGTAAGAATTGAGGCCTTTCTCCAAATGTTGTGCACCTCTAGTAGGGGACACAGGTCTGTCTCCCCAAGGTAGTCAGGCACCTGACAGCAAGTGTAGTTGAATCATTTCATCTCCTTTCCCTGTCACTGCCAGGATGGCACATGGGAGCATACTCTGACCAGAGGCAGGGGGATGGACCAAATGATCTCCAAAGAGTGAGGGGACTGCAGGACAAAGTTTCCCCCTGAAGAAAAGCAAAGACCCCCCACATTCCACCCCCACAGGCTGACCATTCCCAGAGAGTGGTTCATGGTACCAGCAGCCAATCAGGGCACTCACAGTCTTGAAACACAGTGTCTCACTGTTGTCCCCCTTGGCAAGCCCATAGCTAGCCCGGAGTGCCTGGAGAGCTATGGTCCCTCTCTTTAGTCTTTCTCTATGAGAGGGAGCCTGACACAGTAGAGGGGAGGGAAGAGAGCCTCATTGTTCCCCAGCCAAGTGGTGACTCTGGACACCAGCTAACAGCCAGGCCACAGAGAGATAGAGACAGAGAGACAGAGAGAGAGACAGAGAGAGAGACAGAGAGACAGAGACAGAGAGAGAGAGACAGAGAGAGAGAGAGAGAGAGACAGAGACAGAGACAGAGAGGCAGAACACATGCCCCAAACTGACTGAACATTAAAGGGGGCCTGCTCCCTATGTAGGCCTTAACTGAGGACTTCTTTTGTCTCCCAGCGATTCTTTCTCTCTAAGCCTGTGTTTACTACATGCACACAGATGGAAGCACACACACACACACACAGAAAAAGAGAGACAGAGACAGAGACAAAGAGTGTGTGTCTTAGCCCCACAGGAAGGGCCACAGGACACTGCAGTATTGTGGCTTGAGTGATCTGATTGGTCTCTAACTTTTCCTACAGCAGGCCTTAGGGCCAGAAGAAGCTAGGTAGGAAAAGCAACGCCAACTCTGGAACGCAACTCTGGAAGGTTCTTCACACCAGGCTGCTGAGCACTAAGAAGCGGAGTGGTCTGATGGTAAGAAGGTGGCCTTTCGGCTTAGAATGGCCCACAGTCAGTCCTGTGTTGTCCTCTAAGGCCTATTTCATCTGGGGGTGGCATCTGATCTTGCCCACTACCTTAGACAGGTGGTCCCAATGGCCTGAGAGCTGTCACATTCATCTAGGAGTGGCCTATAGTCAGCCCCTACCCTCACTGCCCACAGGACAGCACTGTGCCTAGGGGAACAGGTCTCTGCCCAAAGTGCCCTATGGGTTCTAGACCTGATAACATGCATGTGTCTATATATCTCTATATAGAGACAGATGCAGAGCTATACACATACAAACACGCACACACTCCCCAACACTTTAGCAAAGCACTGCCACTTTTTCAGGGTCACGTGGATAAACACCCAGAGTCACACAGTCATCCACATAGGCCTCTCCCATGGACCCACATACTGGTCACCCCCACCCCCACAGACCCAACTCTTCTTTCCAGCCTTCCGATTTCCAAAAGACTGGATTCCTCAGCTCCGGGTGGTAGGACTGGGTATCCGGCTCCATGCCCAGGGCTCCAGAAGTAAGGGGATCCAGGATGGAAGCCACCTGCTGGGCCAGGGTACTTGAAAGCCACACGCGATCACACTAGCAGCTCCAGGGCAAGCCATGCCAGCTCCCCTTGGGACAGGGCTACTGCCCCAGCATCTGAACAGACCCTGGGTCCAGCTTAACACTACATTCCCCACTGCTGGGCCAAGGAAAAGGCAGAGGGAGAGAAAGGGAAGGGAGAGACGAGCTGCCAGAGCCATCTCCCGGATATCGGTGGACTGGGCCCGAACAGTCCATGAGACAACAGACACTGAACTGCTATCGGGAGTGGACAGCCCCTTTGCCCCTTTAAGGCTGTGGTACTGGGGAAACCTGGACACATGGTCTCTTCCCTGATACTGGCCTTCAGGCCGGAATGAGCAGAAAAAAAGAGGAGAGCCTTGTGGCCTGTGTCCTAGAAGCTAGGGACACTAGCAGACACTGTCCTAGAATAAACTAGCAGGAGCTTGATATGGGACCAGCACATCTACAACATACGCAGAAAGGGCTTTCCAGACTGGGAATGTGGGCTCTGAACAGTGAAGACACTAGTCCAAAGTCACAGACGGGCACTGGCAGGGATCCTAGCATCAGAGGGGTACTGTGCAGCAGGCACTGAGACACCTCTTCTTGTCTTACATGTGGTGATCCCAGGGAAAATGTAGCCTGGCTCCTTCTGAGTCTTGGCCCTGAAGCTCAAAACATCCCATTTAGGGTAGCTAAGGATAAGCTGCTGGGACCCTCACTGAGTACCTCACTGGAAAGACCAACATCTCCATGAGGCACTCTGAAAGTTCCCCTAATTACATCTGACCCTGTACCCAACAGGCAAGGCCAAGCTTCAAAGCATCAGGCCTTCAGCCAAGAAGAAGGAAGGGCCTGGGAGAAGAGGACAGAAAAGGCTAGAGAGGTAGGGAGAAGAGGAGTAATAGAGGGAGGAAAGCAGAGCCACCTTCTAGGAGAGGGCTAGGGAAGGCAGCGGGAAAGAAAGGAGGAGAGAGGAAAGATGAGAACAGTCTGGAAGGAATCTCATGGGAAAGAGGATGAGAGAGAAGCTGGGAGCTAAAGCAAGGGTACAGAGGTGCAGAGGAGAAGCAAAGGAACCCACCAGAGAGGGAGGCAGATCGGAGCCTGTGGAGAGGAAACGGACGGGAACTGCCACTCTGCCTCAGGCCCTGCAGTCTGGCATTGTATACTGTCCATCCACACCCCAGGGGAGCCGGCAGGGAGGGGAGGCATCAGGCAAAGAGAGCACCCCACCAATGGCACAGAGAACAGGTGGACACGGAATACATTAGGAATGCAGGGGGACAAGGCATTAAAACAACACAAAGCAGAACAAAAACAAAGAAAAAAAAATCAGGGTTAGTCATTGTTCTGACTCCAGGATTGGGCCACACATTGGAGGGAGATGGGAAGGGAGGAAGACAAGACCTCTGCTCCTCTGAAGAGCCTGTGGCTTTCTTTTCCAACCCCAATAAAGAGAGGAGGTGGCAGGCAGTCTGAGGCCTAGAGACTTCAGTCCCCATTAGCCCGCACTTCAGTCAGCCTACACCATCTAAGAGCCTCCTGTTCTCTCAGGGTCACCCACCCCTTCTGAACTCAGGATGGCCTACCAATCTGAGACCCAAGATCACACCCCCTTGCACACACACCCTCAGCCCTCTGTCATTCAATCACACTAGCCCAAGCAATCTTACCCCACCTAAAGCCCCTCATTCTTTTAGTGCCTGCCCCCAACCATTGGGTACCACTAGCAGAGGTCATAGGATGAACCTACAGGGTGCTGTAGGCAGTCTCTCTGCATCAAGCTGCCTTTGTATCTCCAGGCTGGTGCCAATGGCTGGTGTTTCCCATATATGTTCTATCTGGCCCACACTGGCTTGACTACTCCTAGCCCAATCTCTTCCCTTAGTCCCTGGCTGTTAGGATCTGACCCTCTCAGATGCCCCACAGGCATCTCACACTGAACTCCCTCTAATCCAGCTACTCCCACATTCTCACATCATCCAGGAACACCTCTATTATTTTAGCTGTTCCAGGCAGACAAAGACCTGTCTTTGTTCTTTTCTTTTCCTCTTACATTCCACATCTAGTTGATTTGTAAATCTTCCCGGCTGAACCTCTCCAATAGTCTACCATTTTCCTATCTCCATGATTCTATCCTGATCAATAGCAGCCACTTCTGAAAGGGCCTCCCTCCTCCCATCTTGGCCGCCCATATCCTTTTAGAAGTCAGGTGATGTCACTATTTGGACTGAATCCTTTCTAAGGCTTCTCAGAACATACACACCAAAACTCAAGTTCTTAGGATCACCTGCCAGACCAAATTTAAGCTGGCTTCATTCCCATTACCTCTTAGAGCTCATGCAGGTCACTGCTGTGGGTCACTGCTGCAGCCATTCGAAGCACACTCAGGCCTCAGGGGCTCTGCACAGGCTGGGCCAAATAACACAGTGCCACGCTGCCCAGAGAAGTCTTTCCCGACCATCCCAAGCTCCCCTCTATCATTCACTTCCCCCTGGCATTTCTCTGATTTATCTCTAAGGCATTTATTCTTCCTCCTAAAATGTTACAATAGCTCAGTGGTCCTTTCTGCCATGAGGGTAAATAGGCTTTATTAGTTGTCAACATTTTCCCAGATCCTAAACTACCAAACAGCCAGATCAACACTGATGTTGAATGATGAACTGAATGGGCTTTGACCTCAGCCCTGTATGCAGAATAAATTATCAAAGCTATTTCTCAATTCAAGCCCTAAAGCTTGATGCCAGATTCCCACCCCATTTTTCTGCAGGCCCCTTGATTTTGTTAAGACATTTCTGAACTCTCAGATGAGTCTGAGTGCTCACTGGGTTCCCAAGCCCCTCTTCTGCCCTTCATTTTCTTTCTCTCCTATCTCTTCCTTCTCCTAGCTCCATTGTCAGCCCCCCTCCCTCTCTACCCAAAAACATTCTCACGACATTTACCATTACAGACAGTTCCCTATGCCTTGATCCCCACCTCAACAACCACTCTGTCCCCTTTTATCAAAAAACCACTCCAAAGACTAGTTGGCAAGCTGTTCTCACTCCTCTTCCACTCCCTTCCCAATCACTCATGGTCTGGCTTCTGTCACCAGCACTCAGCTGAAAATATGCCTTTGAAAACCTCCAGTCTACCTAACTGGCCAGCCGGATGGGTTTCTCTCCCTAACCCCCACCCCATGATCTCACCCTCACCCTCTTCTCCTTCAACCCTTTTCCCATCTTGACTTTGAATGACATACTGCACCAGGCTCCTGTCACCACTCTGAGTACCCATACTTAGATCCTGCTATGCTTTGTTTCCCTTGTGGCCATTTTCCTGAGTTCTCTCAGTCCAGGCCTGCCTCCAAGTTCACGGCATTAACTTCCACCCTTGGGAGAAGATTCTAGAATCTACAGCTTTTCAAATACATATGCCTCTACCTGGAGAGCCTCCATCCCCTAGCACATGAGACTCTTCTCCCTCACCCTGTGTTCAGGGGGCTGAACTGTTCTCTCCACAGAGCCTTAGACCAGTAGTCCTCAACCTTCCTAATGCTGTGACCCTTTAGTACAGTTCCTAATGTTGTGGTGACCCCAACCATAAAATTACTTTTGCTGCTACTTCATAACTGTAATTTTGCTGTTAGAAATTGTAATGTAAATATCTGAAATGCAAGGTATTTGATATGTAACCCCATGAAAGGTTTCATTCAACCCCCCAAAAGGAGGTTGAGAACCACTACTTTAGACCATCCCATTGGTCTAGTTGTAAGCACATTAGTAATGCTCCCATGGTACTCAGGGCATCATTCCATGCCTAAAGTCAGTACTCTAATCCAGGGCTCCATCGCCAGGGCCATCCAATAAATACCTAACTAGATCAAAGTTACTTCTCTTTTGCTGCCTTCATGCTAGGCCTTACCAGATTCATATCTGACCATGGATCATTCTCCAGACTAAACTACCTGGTTACATCACTGCTCAGCGCATCCAAGTATCTCAGTCTGAAATTTAAGACCATCCTGAGACAGGATGGCTGCTGCCCTTCCTGCTCTGTAGCCACTCACTGTTTCACAAACATGCCTTATGCCTTACTGTGAATCTGCTCTACCCAGTGACCTCACTCGCTTTCAAAACTATACTATCATCACGGCTGAATTATAGAACACACTCGACTAGCTGCTGCCGTCTCCCAACATCTCTAAACAGCAATGATCCCTCCATTTCCCCTTCATGGAATTATTTCCACAGCTCTTATTACAAATAACTTCATCTTAAAATTCTGCTTCTCTCCTCTCCTAAACCTCTCCTTAAGGACAAGATAGGCATCTGTCTTCTGGTGAGCACTGAGATCTCCACCTCTAGGGGCATCATATATAGATCCATCCAATCATGGAATCAGTAGCATCAGATACCTCACTTGGGCAGCACTACCCTCCACCCACCCACCCCGACTCTTGTTTCCTTTTCTCATCTTACTGCCTGACTGGGATACCCAACCCAATGTTAGATGGCAGTGGTGACAGCAGACATGTCTTTATTTTGTCTGGACTATAGGTTTCTAGTTAAGGCAACCGCCACTATGCCCCCAGAGCCTCACATTGAAACAAGACACGAAGGTTGGATGGGTCCAAATGGAATGAAACAGGACACAGTACTAGGGCATAGAAACCAGCCAAGGAGGAAAATGAAAACCAGAGGAGTAAAATACGGCAGAAACCATGTCAAGGTTATTGCCTTAGGGAGGCTCTCCTCCAGATCTGAATTTCTCAGGTAAGTCATTGGATTCTTAGTGCTCCAGCTTCTTGCAGCAGAATGTAAAAGAAGCAGAGAGTGGCAGTGCTAGAAATCTATTCACCCTGCTCTACACATTGGTTCTTCCTGTTCCTTTACCTACATAAGCAATGAAAACTCGTTAAAAGAATGTTCAAGGTACTGTGAAAGCACACCCTTCCAACATAAGAAATTTGTTCCTGACAGGGCATGGACCAAAAGGGGGATTTTATAGCTCTAGTGACCAGATAAAACTGTCTCCTCTATGCAGCTGGCTCAGCTTATTTCCTGGCTGAGTCACTTGTAGTTGATGGAGGTTGGTAACAAAGTAAAGGAAGAGAGACATGGTGCCAACAGTATTCTTCCTCCTCCCCATGACCTCATGGCAACCAAAACCTGAATGACTACAGAATACAGAAGTGGACAATGAAAGTTTCAGGAGCTGGAAGGAAAAAGAGCCTGAATGGAGGCCTACTCCAAGATGGCCTTCCTCCCAGGCCATTAGCAAGCTATAGGGCAGGGTTCCAGAAGGGGAAGAAAATTCATCCTGCCCCATCTGTCTAGAAGTCCCCTGGATCTGCTCATCATTACACTGGAGTGTCACTGTTCTTCAGTATCCTGATCTATAAAGCACTGGGAGGAGAATGCCACATTGTGGAACTTGGGTGGGTCCTCCTTTCTCTGAAGTACAGATGGAAGGATACAGTCCCAGCTGACAGAGTGAGCAAGAGGGCAGCCTAAGTCAGGTGCCCCATCTGGACCAGCACACTGAGCAAATTGCCCCAGAGTCACAGAGCTACAGGTCCCAGACCTTGAGGCTCAGGTAAAGCAAACACACAAGTCTGAAAGAGTAGCTCTTCACAGAGGCAAGGCCCCAGCAGCCACTCTTTATGGTATAAATACTTCCACTGTGGCCCACTGCAAGCTGCCAGAGAGTGGAACCAAGGAAGTAGGGGTGGGGGTTGGTTCTCCACTCCAAAGTTCAGGAGTAGGGTGTCCCCATCCCCGCCCCAACCCTTGGGCCCAACCCAAGAGCCAACTGGCTGCTGAACTGCTTCCTCAAACCAACATCCATCCTTCCCAGGGAAGGCGTCTCCTCCTGCCTTGCAGCTGGCATGGTGACTCAGCTGCCCCTAAATTTAGGAAAAGGAGCAGAGGGCAGAACCAGCTGCCTGTTGTCTTCCTCTTCTCTCCTAAGATAACCCACCCTGTCAGCAGAGGGGCTGGGCACAAGACTCACCTCACAAGCATAGCCCCTGGGCCATCACTGCCTGGGTTTCACTTCACAAGGCAGCCATTTTGCTGACTGCAGGCTCTCCCTCCCACTTTGGCTTCAAGCAGAAGCATCACAAACTGGGGCTGCAGGTTAGGGTATGCCATGGTTGTCCTTTCCAACATGGCCGCTGACTCTGGCTCTTTCCTGGTCTTTCTGTCCAGCATGTTCCTCTACAGATCTCTCTCTCTCTCTCTCTGGACTCACCCATACAGGGTGGGGCTTAGCATGAACTAACAGAACAGCTGAGCAAGGAAGACCTTAGCCTCACCAAAGACAAGACTCCTAAAGTCTCCATCATAATGAACATCACATAGAGTCCCACTGTTCCGGGGTACTCTCACGGTCCTCCTGGGATGAATTTAGAGGGAAATAACATCTAAAATCCTCCCTCTGTCCTTCTCTATAACTATCCCGACGCTCTGAACGTTGAGGACAGTGAACATTTTATAGCAGTGGCTGTCTCCGCTCTACTTAATAAACATCTATCCCCCAAGTCACTGCCTCCAGAAAGCCTTCTTTGATTGACTTAGGTGGCAAATTTGTACTGGTTCTACTCTGTCACTGCCCAATTTGCCCTCTGTTAGAACCATCTATGATCCTATTACCTGACCAAGCTGCAAACTCCCTGAGGGCAGGCACGGAGAGAAACTGATCTTTGAGTCCCAGTGTCGGGCTTGGTGCCTAGTAGATGACCTATACAGGAAGGGACGGCTGGGTGCACACTCCCTAGATCTCCTCAGGCTGAAACCGTGCTGTCAACAATCTCCTAGCCTCTACTGTGTCCACCTCTCCCTCTCCACCAATAGACAACAGAGACCAAACAGGGGAGGGGAGGAAATGGGGATTAGGGAGAGGTTTCCCAGGCCTCACTGTCTCCAAAGCTGTTACCTGCTACCCTGTGGGCTACCAGCCCTTCCAGGTTCAGCGGCTCTTCCTCTGGAGTTCGGGAGGGGTCTGAAGTAGTTTCCTTTGGTGGGATCTGAGGCTGAGTGATGAGGCCAGGAAGAGAGGCCGGGGGCTCCTGAGGCCCCGCAGAGCTATGGGGGCTTGGAAGAAAGGTGGAAGAGGCTGGGCTCTTTGGATGGAAACTCTGGTTGGATCCGGCAGGACGCAGATGATAATCATAAGGTGAATAAGACCTGCCAGAAGAGACCGGCTCCGGGGTGCCGAGGGAATGCCCACTGGGGATATAACCAGAGCGGGACTGGGTTAGTGGGTGGGACTGGCGGGAAGAGCCCAAGAGGGGCTGGGAGGAGAGTGGGGAAGCCCCTGGCCAGGCCCCAGGCACGCTCTGGGATTTATGAAGAGGAGCAGCAGCTGAAGCTGGCTCAAGGTCCAGCATCAACATATTGAGGGCTTCAATGGACTGTTCGATCTCCTGCTGGGAGGCTGCCCTTGGGAACTCTGGGAGAGCAGGTATGGGAGTCTCTGCTGATAGCTGGAGGCTAGGCTTGCTGCTGGCAAGGCTCTGCAGTGGGCCTCTCTCCTGCTGGCGGGGAGGTGGGTGAGGCTGTTGCTGCTGCCACGAATTCAGCCCCCTCTGCACAGCTTCTCGACTGCTGCCCCCACGGGCTGGAGCCTGGGGCAGCTGGGGCTCCACATCTGGAAAGGACTGGGATCGGAATAGACCAGTTGGGTCATAGCCACAGCGGGCGCTGGTTGTTTGCTGTGACCAGGCTGGGTGGGGTCCCTCACGATGGTAGCCAGCTAAGCCCTCCTGAGCAGAGTAGGAGGGCCGAATAGGGGCCGAGTGACTGCTGTGGATGGGCGTCACCAGGTTGGCAGACTCATAGGGGTAGCTTCCACCATTGAGCATACGTTCTGTGGAATAGGTCTTGTCCAGACCATTGGCCAGTGGGGACAGGGTCTCTGGGTAGCCACCTTCGCTGGTGTTGGTGACCCCATCCAGGGAGGACAGCGTGCCCATGCTGCCACCACTCTGCCCATCTTGGATGGGCAGCTCATCATCCAGAATGTCCGTCTCCCGCTCAGATGCCAGAGCCCCACCATTGACGTGAACCTGGGCTGGGACGATGTGGCGGCCAGGGGACGACACAGTTGGACCCCCAACTGGGTGGGACCTGAGTTGCTGAGCCCGGTACATGGCGCCTTGCTTCTCTCTGTCTACACCAAAGCCACTTAGCAAACGATCCAGCTCTTTCTTCTCCTGGGGGCTCAGGGCAGCAGGGGCAGGGGCAGCCCCAGAGACAGGCTCATCAGTCTTGTCTGTCTTAGTGGAGGCTGTGGAGTTGCCGGAGTCGCTGCTCACAGACAGCGTGTGCTCCACATGGTTGGGGGTGGCTGACAGGGCAGGCCGCGCAGTCGCGACAGGCACTGAGCTTCCATTCAGGGAGTCCTTCTTCTTCACTTTGGCATATAGGCTCCCATCCAGCGGCCCTTGAGTGTGACCCACCACTTCTGCAAGGACAGCAAAGGAGACAGCAGGCAGCACAAGTCAGCAATAGGCAGGTACACTCATCCCTTGCCCTGAACCCCAAACCTCTTTCTCACCACTCTGAGGATGGCAAAGGGCAAGTACACCAGCACCCCCGACTGAGCTTTTGGGGAGAGCCCTTACTTGCATTCAGCTTCAAGCAAGGTACAGTGTAAGACTGAGCAGACTGGACCAAGCCAGTGCCCAGCTGTGGTTACACAACCAGCTTCCAAACCAGAGAGGCACAAATTACTCCAATGGCCTTAGCATCCTTCTTTTGACTATGAGGTTGAGAAGCTAGGGAGATGGCTCAATGGGTAATGCATTTACTGCACAAGAATGAGGAGCTGGGTTCAGACCTCATCACTCATTAAAAAAAAGGGGGGTCAGAGGTGGATAAATCCCTGGGTCAGCCAAATTGAAGGGGCAAGATATAGCTCCAGTGAACGATTGAGAAAGACACTTCAGTATTGACCTCTGGCCTCTATGTGCGCATGTGCACAAATGTCTACACACACACACACACAATGATAAAATGGAGACAGTAATGAAATCATGTCAAATCATGCAAGACAGCACCTATTCACCAAACTCAAGACCCTTCCAGTTAAATACTGGTATCATAAGACATCAGCTACTGAAGGACATGACTTCTGTTAGCATGAGAACCACTGATTACTGAAAGGGGACATCCTTCACCTACTCAGCCTCCATAATACCCACTTCAGAAGGCTTCCTCTTCTCCCATTCCTAGGAGTCCTGCCATGGACTAGAGGCAGCAGGGCCTGGAGAGGAGGCATTTCCTCAAACAGAAGCACACGGAAGGTTTAAGTATGGAGACCCAGACCTCCCCTGAAGACAACCTTCAAGCAAGGGAGCTAAGGAGAGCCCCAGAGGATGCCAGGAAAGCATATAGGATGTGGAGATATAAATACAGAGACCTAGTCATGCCCTGTGGGTGGAGGGAGCCTTCATAGAGGAGAGCTGGAGAGTCCCAGGGTAGGACTCAATGTTGGGCTGGGCAAAGAGATAGAAGTCAAAAGTACAGCTAAAACAAACTAGCCCTGGTCCCGCACAGTTTACTTTTAGCTCAACATAAAGAATTTACCACAACAGTTCAGACAATGCCATTCTTCCCTCCCACCATCACATTTCCAGAAGTTTCTCCATATTTCTGGGCCCCTAGTCCCTTACCAGCAGGCTTAATCTAGGACATATAGACCTCTAAGGAAAGGAAGGAGAGTGAGCTCCAAAACCAGCACTCAGCGTCCTGAGTGGGAAGGCTGGACCTCCGTGCCCCAACAGTACCCGTACCACGCAGGAGACGTTCTGCCCCTATGGAGTAGGGCGAGGGAGGCTATGTGGGGTGCTAGGGCCAGGCCAGGGCAGTAGTGGAAGCATCTCCGGAATGAGATCTCAGGGGTGTCCTTCTGTCTGTAGACAGTTCTGGGGACCCCCCAAGAGTAACACTTTCTCTGTAAGGAAAAAGTGAGTGCTGAGTGGCTTGAGGCCAGAGGGCTGACTCAGAAACAAGGGCTGCCCCGCCCCTGCCCAGACAGTTCAATGACTTCACCCCCTAAGGAGTCAGCAGCTCCCCTCCCCCACTCTCCCAGCCCCAAACCCCTGACTCCCACCAAGCTTCCTCTCCTGACTCTCCAATCCATACCGTAAGTGGCAGGGGAAAAGACAACTCCCAAAGGCTGCACCAGCTCTAAGCCAGGATCCCCAAGTTATACCCAAAGCCAGACACAAGACACACGAGAAACACACATGCCATAGAAGTTGGTCAGACACACCAAGATGTGCCCACAACCAGGTGTTCAGAGAGGGCAGAGAAACAGAGTAGGGAAGTAGGGTCCGTTTACAAGTCCAAACACCAGTCAGTGACAGAATGCAGAACCTGTCTCCATTTACCAGATATGTCACTAGGCACTTCACACATGCAGTATTGCAAGGCCTGTCACTCAGGTAGAATTGTGTCTCCAGGAAAGATGGAGAAACAGAGGCAGAAATAGGCAAGAGAATGCATTTAAAATGTGTGGTACCTATCAAAGCCAGACTCTCGGTGAGAAGTAATTTACTTTAAATACCAGGAACTCTGGATTCTACCACTTTTTTTCTTACATTACTTACTTACATCCAGAGGGGAGGAAAGGAGGGGAAAAAGGAAGGAGGGAGGGCCGAAAGAGAGAGAGAGAATAAACACACAAAAGGCAAGAATAATCCAAAATAAACATTTAAATTTAAAACCACAAACACTTCAAAAAATACAAACAATCTTGCCATACCAAGGATTATCCCTCAGGCCAAAAGTAGGAGCCACTGAAAACAAACCCTCATACAGAAGCTTATGGCTGAAAACGAGTCATCAGACAACCACAAAACAGGAATGCCACAGCAGTGCCCATGAGCATGAGGGCCCACATGCCACAGGCCAGCACATGCTACTCAAGAGTTCTCAGAGAGGATGGCCAAATGACAATCTATTCCAAACTTCCACACACGACCCCCACCCCCAGATCCATAGAGCTATAACTCTGTCCCCAGTTTCCACTGAGGCTTTAGGACCTACACAAGCAGCCAGCCCTAAGTGACACAGGGTGGTTCTGCCGGACAGCCTGGGTTCCCAGGGCTACGGCCTGAGAGTACCACCAGCCTACCCAGGGCCAGACTATTAAAGGAGACTGAGGTGGGTCCATACAGCTGCCTCTGTCTTCCTTGTACTTATCTCCAGAGGAGAAAGTATAGGAAAGAAGGCTTCCCTCTGCCCCTGTTTCTCTGAGCACTGCCTCCCTGTTCACTGGCTGCTTCCAGCGGGGACAAGTACCAAAACCAAGGGCTGCCATCCACAGACATTTCTGAGATGGTTTCTGGAAGGTGGGTCCCCTGGGCTAGTTTCCTTCCCTGCTCTGAGCTTAGGCAGCTACAGACCCTCCATGCAGGCTACAGAACAGATGCTACCATATTCCTTAGGCCAGGGCACCATAGAGGCTCTATACATCCTCACCTGCCCTTCCTGTATAGTCTTCACTCAGCTACAGGGGCTATGAGAGCCATGACTATACAATAGCCAGGAGAACACCCAGACCATCTGCCCAGGAATCTGTAAGAGCATTCCTCAAGGCAGGCAGGAGCATGCCGGCTGATTCTCACCCTCAGCACCTGACCTCTTGGCCCCTCCCGGCCCCTCCTTTCCCCTCCTGGCCAGGACTCACTCTTCATTGATTTTGAAAATGTCAATATTAAACTTGTTCTGCCATGTAACTTCTCTCACGTGGGCTATTGTTCTCAGCAACGTCCAAAATACCAACTGCTGAGGCACTGGTTCTTCTTACAAAGAAAATCGAAGAGGGTGTAAATTATTTAATTAAATACTGGGTGCTAAATACAAATAATTTGGAACATTTCTTGCTGTCCTCTAGGAGAGGGCTAGTTGCTCCTGGGTGCCTAGCGCTGGCCACAGGGGCCCCACCCTCTGAGCAACAGCAGTACCTTCACTGAGTGGCCTTCTACCTTGTAACAAGGGCAAGATCAAGGGCATGCAAGCCTGTCCAGGCTATAGCTGGGCGTCACTGATAGCTCAGTGAGCAGTGCTCAATCCTCCCACCCCCACCCCATGCCAGGACACATACTCTCCAGCTCCCTCTTCTTACCACAGTCACATTAAAATCTATTTAGCAGGACCACAAGAAGCCGGAACACAAAGCTGGTTTCAATCCATCACAGCAGGAAGGACAAAAGAGAGAGGCAGGCACCAGAGGATAAGAGTGGGATAAAATGGCAGGCTTAAGAGAGGGACCTGTGAGGGGCTGGGGGAGGGGAAGCTAAGGCTCATAGGCTGAGGATTCACCAGACTCAGCTCATCCAAGTCCCAGAAGCCAACACACGCATCTCAAGTAAGACCACCTGAAATAGGAGGGAGTTGATGACTCAGAGAGGTCTGGCAGAAAAGGGTCTGGCTGGGAGGAGTCATGGGGTCCTGGACAGATGACAACAGACTAGAAAGATTAGCAATACCAGATACCCAGATTGCCACCGACCCTGGGCAGCAAGCCCCTAGGCTCCAGAGCAGGCTAGCTGGGCATCGTTTTCTGTCATAGGCTGTATCCTGTCCATGTCTCCAGGAAATTGTCAAGGCCACAGTGGAATCAAGGCCTCACTCACTTCATCTGGCTCTCTCTCCTTGCTCATTCTAGCAGCTTCTAGGAGAGAAACTCAGCCCTGGATGCTGGACTTGGTTGCATACACCAAGGGGCCCTTGCTCCTCCAGGGCAGGGATCCAGACGGGCGAGTCATGGTTTTGGAAAGATCTGAGGAAAATCCCCAGCTGACTTGGATGTGGACCCATGCACTGAGGATCCCTCCCAGCAGCACCCTGTGCAGAGGTCTGCCAGGCACTAACGACAGTACTACCACATGCCAGGATGCAGACAGGGAAAGGCACATCCATCTGATGTACAGAATAGGAGAAAAGGAGTAGAAGGTGCTAAAGCTAAACTAATGTTCGGGAAGTGTTTTCTAATTCTTATGCTTCCAAGGATTATTAAGAATGCAAATCCCTGGGCCCATCTGAAGAATTCTCACGGGGAGGCTGGAACTAGGGCTGGGCCTCAACACTGTAAACAAGCTATTTGTAGCTTTGGGATCTGAGATTTGGATCCAAAGGTGCAGCAGGGGATGTTGCTTGTTGAGCCAACTGGACAGACAGCCCAGCCATGGAAAGTATGAGGTGCTGGTCTAACTGGCTTTGAGGAAGGCACCCCCTTCATAAGGATGACTCCCAGAGGAGAAACCCAACCTGAGAAGGCAGCAGGTGTGTTTGGAAGACTGAATGATTTATGAAGGGTTTTAGGACGGGGCCCTGAGTGATAAAAAGTCCTTTGGGTCCATGTCAAACAAATAAGTCATTGGAATATATCACCCACAGCAGCGCTGACCACCCAATGGGCAAGGAAATCAATGCAATGCCAAGTGGAAGAGGCACTGTGCCTACTCTGGACATGGCAGTTTGCCCATAAACAGTTTTTGTGTGGGAAGGAGCCTGTGCACCTTAAAATTAAGACTGCAGGCACAGTGGGATAGTAACAGGCCTCTAATCCAAGCACTCAGGTAACTGAGGCAGGAGGATGGTGAGTTTGGAGCTACCCTGGGCTACACATTAAGACTCGAGTCTCAAGAAAGAAAGGTTACACTGGGAAATTAAAGGTGGTGTTTGACTGGGTAGATGAGCATCGGGGAAAACGAGGCGGCTGAGAAAGCAAGCTTGGGCTATGTTCCACGTCTCTCCACAGACTGCAGGCCAGCCATGGAGATGCTAGGGATCAGGGCAGAGGCATGAAAGAAGTAGCACGAGGTAGCCAGAAGCACAGACTGCTAGTGACCAGGAGGGCCACAGAGATGTGGTTCTGAACAGGACACAGAGGGAAAGAGTATCCTCCTCCACCCCTGACACCAGGCACACCCTTCACTCAGAAAAACAGTCCTCCCCTTAAAATGGCCTAGTCAGCTTGCATCAACTACTTAAGCCACTTTGGAGCGGCCTCCAAGCGGCAAGTGGGGGTCTGGATGCTTACTGCAATGTTTGCTGAGTGGCAGCGTTTAAGAGCTCAGCCCCTGGAGCAAGGTCTGGCACACCCAACACGCTGTGCTCCTCTCCCTTCAGTCTCTGCTTTCTATTTTCCAGCAGCTCCCCTTCTTAGAGGGTGACGCCCAGCCCTCCTGATGGGCACACCAGATCTTTTATCATCTGGCCCTGCATGCCTTTTGAATCATCCTCTTTGCTGCCCTCAACACCCCATACAGCCTCCACTCTATTCTTACTAGGCTATTTCTGTGCTCTTCTCTCTGGTGTGCAGCACATGCCGTTCCTCCTCCTGAAAAGCCCTTCCTCGCCCTGCTCCTGAGGCTCTCAAACCCACTGGCACAAACCTCTGTCTCCTCCTTCAGACCCAGTGACAACTTCTTTGGAGGCTCCCATATAATTGCCCATTTCCTCTGCCCCTGGAGCTCGTCTGCCCCATGAATCCATCACACCACGCTGCACGGCCATTACTGACGACTGCATCTGTCTTCTCTAAGAATCTGGGTGCTTCCTACAGAAAGGCCTCTAGCTTCTCTCTTTCTAGCCCTGGTACTCAGATAGTGCCAGATGCCACGTGATCTATACGAATGGAAGCCTCTTGAAGTTCAGTGCAACCCTATACAATATCTCTGTGGAGAACACAACCTACATATACTAGGTCCTCCCATAATCCTCCTTGCCTTACATTAAGTAGCCCCCCAAAAGCTTGCGACAGTCCTGCCAGTCACCAAGTGTCTTCTTCATAAAACCCAGTAGACAATCGGGGATTCTAGGTGGACCCGAAACCATCTCCAAAGGATCCCCCCTAAAATCACTACAGCAAAAGTATTCATGAAGCAGGGATTCCTCCCATTTCACAGCATAGGCCATGTCCTTGTAAACTAACTTAGGCAGAGCCTGACCCACGAAATTCTCTAGTCACACTACAGGCCAGGAGACAATAACTTTCCTAGGCTAAGGACATCTTGGGGGTATCTGATGGAATTCTAGAATAGTTTTTAAATGTCTATGCATTTTGCCTCTAAGTCAGGGAGTAAATGACCACTTTGTAGTCCGTCTACGGCTCTCAAGTTAAGACATCATCTAAAAGCTGGGATGCTGCTTCTGGGGTACCCAGTACTCAGGACTAGTATGAAGAATTCAAGATCCATGCAGAAAAAGGAAACCACACTGACAGGATGCAAGCCTTTAGGGGACCCAGAAACTCCCTGCCCAGAGTCCCCGAACAGCTTTAACCAACCTACAGGAGAACTGATGAGGCCAAGAAAAAGCATTGCCTGTGGCCCAGCGACGCCAGAGGCTCCTGAGGTGGCTTGGCTTAGGTGGCAGGGACATCCTGGTCTCTGGCCAGCCTGGCTTCTACCTGGAGTAACTTCTCATCTACAGCCATCTAGGAGGGTGTCAGCTCAGGCCACAGAGAGCTCTGGGGTCTGGAGATCAACAAACTGAGAGGTTGAAAGGGCACACCCAAACCTCTGAAGGGAACCACAGAGGGGTACAGCCTGAAAACAAGAAAAAGAAGCACTGGCATGCATTACCCAGGGGATCTAGGTCCACTTAGAGAGCCATCCATTGGTGTGACATAGACAAGCTTGGGACCTTGGGTTCCTGTAGACAGGGGGCAAATGAATCTGGGTGTGGCCAAAAGAGACCCCTGTGTTTTTATCATTCTGAACAGTGTGTGTTTGAAAGAATTCTTCGAGCTTATAGAGAACAAGCAGGAGGGGACAAGACTGGGTTGCTGTGGTCTCTCCAGGTGCCAAATTCTGTTCTCCGTGAGTAACCTCACCCATGTCACACACAAACCCACCTCCATGGATTCAGGAAGGGTGGGGTGCTATTCCATCCTGCCGAAGCAAAGGAAAGGGGTGGGAGGAGGTAGGGAATCCCAGTGTCCAGAGACAGTACATCTGGAATTCTGGCCATAAAAGTAGGGGAAGGCAACTCTGAAAGAAGGGGAATGCTACAGCTCCTGCCCAGCTCCACGGCTCTAGACTCAGGGGTAGCTGAATTGACCTGGACAGACTGGTCGGCTGAGCGAAAGGGGGCCATTTGAAAAGCCTCGGGCTCTTAGAGCTGAAAGGTTCACAGATATCCGTTCCCTTGCTTTATGGGCTGACAGTGGTGCTCAAAGGCTCAGGAGAGCCAGAGGTTATCTGGCAAGGAAGGAAATGTCAAACTGACGCCTGGCTCTGTGTACAGTGCTCCTGACTCCATGCTGGTTCAAGGTGAAGATGGCTGGAAGAGTGGCACCCAAGAGGAAGAGGAGGACAGCTCTCCGGCTCTGATAAGGAACCAGGAATCAAGGCACTATGATACATGGAGTCAGTACAGTGACAGTGACAGATGTGTCCCCAGACCTTCCTTAGGAAGAACTGGAGGTACTGTTCCCACAAACCATCCCAATTGGATTCAAGTCGTGCCCTCCAGAGGGAGGAAATGGGATGTGGTGGCTATGACCTTCAGTTTAGGTCCTACCAAGCAGGGATCCTGCCTAGAAGGCAAACGACCTACCCTGGTCACACATCAGCCCGTATCCACAGGAAAAATGTGAATGTCCCTGGCCAGACTCCACCTGTCCTGTCCCAAGGAACTCAGCAGTTCTGGCACCTGACTCCCCAGCCTGGAGCTATAACCAGAGCCTTGGCACACCCACTCCCCACCCTCGCCTATTTGAGCACCAGATAGTCTAGGCACATTCAGGATGGTAAAAATAGCTACCAAGTCTTCTGCCAGGGCAGGATGCTGCCTGGGCACTCAGAGAGCCCTGGCCAGAGAAAGAACAGAATGGCTAAGAGCCCTGCCAACGAAGATGGGGAGAAAGCTGTGAATTAGGGTCAACCCTGGGGACCCCACATTTTCATCTACATAATAGAGGAGTTCCCCAAAATAATACTTCACAAGCCACCTACGGTGGGCTCTTACTGCATTCCCTCTGCCCACCCCATTTGACTCAAGATGAACCACTGTCCATAGAGACCGGAGAACTCAGATCCACCACGCTCCTCCACCCAGCTACCTTTCCACCAAAATCTGTAACCACATCATGTCCCAGAGAACGTCTCTGGGAGGGGACAGCAAGCAAGGCTGACACAAGCATGTCCCGGTACACTCAGAGGTGGCCCTGCACAGCCTCATACCCTCCTGGTACCAGGTCAGAGAGACACCGGGCTTCAGGCAGAAAGCCCCCACCCCAAGTCCAGCAGAGACCTACACAGGCAGACGACCCACGGGGCCAGCAGCACTACACTTACCCTCTGAAGAGCGGGAGAAAGGCTGTGGGAAGACTCTTGATTTGTCCCCTCTGCTTCAAGTTTCAAGTAATTTCCTGCCCGGCTACAGTTCTCAGGCTGAGTGTCCTCCTCAGGCTCCCTGGGACTGTCAGGAGTGGAAGAGCCAGTGCCGACTGGCCCAGCACACACACACATACACACACACACACACACCACTCCCTCCCTCCCTCTGTCCCTCCCTCCCTCCCTCCCTCCCTCCCGATCTCCGCTCTAGCTCACTCTCTCCCCCTCTCGGCTCAGGCTCACTCTGGCTTGTAGAAAGCCAGTGGGATCAAACTCTGTCTGTAATCCCAGCCAGCTGGGTCCCCTGGGCTTCACTTATCATCCTGCAGCTATGCAGCTCTTGAATGACATCACAGTGGCTTCCCCTCCAGCCCAGCCCTGCTCCCAACCCCAACCTCAACCCCAGCTCAACCTGCCCCTGTACAGAGATTGGACTCCAGCCTCCTAGCCCAGGCCAGCAAACCCCAGGCACCCCAACCAAGGGCAGTTCCAAACTCCAGAAAACAAGATGAGAGACCCCAGAGCAAGGGGAGACAGAGTCCAGAGGGACAGGAAGAGCTACCAGACCCTGAGAGAAAGGAGCATTCTGTAAGTGACGGAGATTTCGTTCCCTAAATTTTCCACATTTCCCCACTCCCAGCAAATGGAAAGCAGAGCAGATGACAACAATTTTCCAGCTGCTGAGCAGTAAGGTGGAAAGGGTTTTTCTCTCCCCTCCTCACCCCCACTCCCTCCACCTCCAAGCAGAGTCCAGGGCACTTAGAAGAAGGAAAAGAAAAGGCCCTGTATGTCCCAGAGAGGCTGGGGTGGCACTCTGGGGGTGGGGGTGGGGGGTAGAAGTCTCAACAGCTTTGGCTTCTGGCCCAGGAATCTTGACACAGACTGAGTGAGGTTGCTCAGAATGCCGGTGGGTGTCTGACTTGGGGCCTGGAGCGTCTGAAGCCTCCTGGCTATTAGTGCTGTTTGTTGCTATCTATGGTAGTCACAAGCCACAGGACCACTTTTCCAAGGCTCAGGCCACTGTCATTGTCGTAATCAACCAGCCAGATGTGTGGCCAACCACTCAGCAACATATAGGCAGGTGCCTAGACGTTCTCCCCACAAGCTTGGCTTGCCCTAAAAGGCGAAATTCCCAGAGGACAGCCACCAGGACAACAGGTCCTTCAGTGTTGTTTGTGACTTGTTGGATCTCAGCTGAAGCCTCCAACATGATTCCCAAGCCAGGAATCGTGGGTGCCTTTGTTTCTCTCCCAGAAGATCCCCCCTCTGTCCTTCCTTGGCCCCAATTCCTTTGTGACAGTTACGTGCTTCCACAGCCCAAGGCTATAGCAACTTTGTACCGGCCCTCTCAGCTCGGGAGAGAGAGAGCCTGCCAGGGAAGAACACCACCGGCCTCTCCAGCTCCCACTGTGCACCAGCCATCACATACTTTCTTGTTCTCCCATTACCATCTGCTTCCTAAGAATAGAGAGAATATGGAGGAACAAAAATGTTACTCGGGTCCCTGTGGTAGGTCCCCTGCCTTGCCTTCACTGATGATACGGCTGAGCAAGCAAGGCAGGCAGCCAGTGCCATAGATGCCAGAGTTTTGTGTTTTTTTGCATGCTACAAATCAAACCCAGAGCCCAGAGCATCCTAGGCCAGCACTTGAGCTATAGCCCTGGTCCTTGGACTTTAACAAATCATTAAAGACAGGGGATGGGGGGAAGAGGGCTAGAAAAAGTGTTCCACATCTTGAACTCCAAACTGGTGGAGACCATGTCTATAGGGACTACTTGCAATGGCCCTCTTGTCACCATGGAACCTTCTAGAACTGACCAACAAAGCCCAGTCTCCTGAAAGGGTTAAGGTGTCCCCACCAACAAGTCTGTCCCCACCCAGCCCCACAAGCAACAGCAGCAGCCCAATTTGATTTCATTTGCCCATATGAACGCCAGCTGCACTATTTTGTTAAATGCTGAAATAAATTTAACTTAAACCAGTTCTGAGCCCCAAAACCCATGAGATCACAGACTTGCTATGTGAATTATACACATTTTTCTTTTTCTTTGATTTAAAAAAAAATCTTTTGATAAGAGCTCTTATATAGTAGCCCAGGCTGGTCTTGAACTCAGCATGGAGCAGAAGGTAGCCTTGAACTCCTGATCCTCCTGTCTCTACCTCCTAAGGGCTTGGATTACAGATGTGCACCACCATGCCTGGCTATCTTTTCCTGATATATATCACTGTAAGTACTCCTGAAGTCAGTCTATAATGAACCAAGAAGCCTGGCCCATCTATAGTACCATGGAAACACTATGTACAAGACCAAATGCCAACAATGACCCCAACCGGATGGTTGGCAATGGAAGTCCCTGGGGGATTCTCTAAAAACCCTGACTGGCTGAACAAAGCCTTCCCTTCCCAAAGGACTGAAACAAGTTCAAGTCTAGCATTGGCTACATAGTGAGGTTCTGATTAAAAGAAAAAAGCAGAAGAGGAAGCAGGATAAGGAAAGAGGAGCAGGGAGACCCTGGCCTCAAGACCCCACCTTCCCCCCAAAATACAGAACTCTCAGAGTCTTGGGAATCTGAATTTTAAAATGCCCTTGTGGGCACAGCCAGGTTTGGCCAATGATGGTCTTCATGGAATCTAAGCACTTCCTGTTATGGGACCTCATCATCTCCCCGAGAAAGTCCATTTCATCTCTACGGAACAAACAGGTGGTTCTTAGCTCTCATTGGTGTCACCTTTCAGGTGACTTTAAGGTGTTCTCTGGGTGTCTCAGAACAAACCAGCGTCCTCCATGAGAGCCCTGGTGGTACTCAGGGTGTGTGGTGTCCTCTGAGCCCCCTTAGACGGTCCATCCTCACTGGCTTCTCTGTGCCACCTGGCCTGCTCTCAGTGCTCCTTGTCACTCTCATGAGGAGGATCTAGAGCAGCCCACATGAGAAGTACGCCACCTCACACAGTGTGGAAGCCATGCTTTTCATAACTCAGCCTCAGAGTAATGCCTAACCCCACTGCTTAGGCCAGCCCATCACCTGCGAGGGAGGCAGCTGTTGACAGCTTGGCATCTCAGTGGCTCTGTCTCACTGGCCTAATACGTACCACACTGATGCTCACTCCAGGAAATATAAATTAGGCCTCTCTTCCCCTGTACAAAAATTATGGCCCTGAATGTCCAGCAAAGACAAGAGTCTTGTGAAATGATCCAGTCCCTGGAGAACATGACCATCGAAACGATAAAGCTGTTTAGTGCAGCTCTGCTCTGACATCTGAAACAGCCAGCGTTCCCTGCATCCAAGAGACAGCCCTGAGTGTGCTAGTTTTATGAGTAAGTTCTAGACTCTAGATGCAGGGAAGTGGATCCAGAGACTTCTGGCTGCTTCCGGGTGCCCAGGACTCATCGAGTCCCCAGATGTGCTGCCATCGAGGGCAGCCATCCCAGGCCATTTCCTAGAATCACAACACAGTCAGCCCAAGGGACATCCTGAGTTCAGCTGCTGGTCCACCCAATCCCATCCATCCAACTCTGGGAAGCAGAAGTCCCCACAGATGGTTATAGCCAGAGCCAACTCAGGAACACTGACTCCCAGAAGGAAGTCACCCCTTGCTGCCAGATCCAGGACACACGCCCAGAGAGAGAGGGGTAGCTGGAAGTTTCTAGGAGCCCCAGCACACAAGAACCACAAGCTTCTCCAGCTGGTCCAACAGTACAAAGAGGGTGAAATACTAGAGGGCCGTGCCTCATTGTAGAAGCAGCTTCAGCCTGCAGGTCCAGTGACTTCCCCATCTCTCCCAGGACAGCCTTAAACCAGCAGAGTCTGTATCTGGGGGAACAGGAGCCCATCTTGCCATGGCCACAACTTTGATAGATTCAGTCCCTTCTCACTATTCTGTTTCCTATTTCTGTCCTAACCCTTCTCTTTACACACTGGCAGGTATAGAAGCATCTCTCCAGGCCTCGCCTTTGGGCTCTTCTTCAGTGTTAGTAGCCCTACTTCTCAATGTGTACACACGTGTGCATTTGTGAGAGTGAACGTGTACTTGTTTGTGTGCCTGTGTGTGTAGAGGTCAGAGGTCAACCTCAGGTGTCTTTCCTCAGGCACTGTCTTCCTATTCCTTTTGAGACAGGGTCTGTCACTGGCCTGGAAATCAAGTAGGTTAAGGACTAGCCAATGAGCCCAAGGAATCCTCCTGTGCCCAACTCCTCATCACTGGGACTACAAACACCTACCCACCATCCCTGGCTTTGTACGTAGGTACTGGGGATAGAACTTGAGTCTTCATGCTTGCAAGACAAGCATTTTGACAACTAAGCCATCTCCTCAGTCCATGGCACTTGTTCTGAATGGACAAGATGATTGTGTTTTGACTTCTGGCAGTCTTCAAGTTAGGACAGAAACAGGAAACAGAACAGTTTTGCCAGGAGGGCTACTTCATGGTGTGTGAGTGGGCCCTTGAAGTAAAGAACAGAGATTGGGGTAGGAGGGGGGGGGGAGGTGGTTGTTATCCAGGAAACAGGTAGCCAGAGGCATCATAGGTTATATCTGGAAGAAATGCCACTGGCATACAGCAGGTAGATCTGAGCTAGATGGAAGGAGGGAGATGCAGGGAGGAGAAACTGAGTTGCCAACTGGACTCCAGTTCGGTCGCTAACTGCATGACCTTGGCTGGCTTAGTTCTCAGTGTGGAAAAAAAAAAAACCACCAAGGAAAGCATGGTGCTGTAAAACCCCTTGTTCTAGGGAGAACCCAGGGTCATCAAGGAGGCAGCAGGCATAGTCAGAGGAGCGGGAGCAGGAACTAGCTTCCCACACCCCATGGCAGACATGGCATCAAGGTGCTCAAGGTACAGGGGCGGAAGAAGGGGGAGAAGGAAGGGTCGTGAGAAAGAAGGAGAGAGGGCTTGTTGCCGGAGCTGGCTATAGTACTGAGGCGGTATGAGTGCATGTGTATGTGTGCACGTGTATGTGTGTGTCTGAGAGAAAGAGAGAGAGAGAGAAAGGCATGCTCCCAGAATGCCCTAGGATCTCCTGAGCCCAGAAGACCTGAAGAAGCACAGCTCAGGACTACAGGGGAAGGACAGGTTGTGGAGAGCCAGCCTTCTGGAGGTCTCCACACCTATTCCAGAAAGGCAGAAGGCATAACCAGTCTGGGAGTATGCTCCCTGTGGATAGGATAAGATTATGCAGGAAGGGGACTGTCAACTCCCAGGCAGATGCTTGCATTAGACGAAAGTCAGAGAGACATCCATCAATGGCCCTCCTGCCTCTCCTTACCCCACTTCTCCCAGCTCAGACATGCTTCAGAAACATCCTCACCTGGGAAGGTGGAGGAGAAGGCCAAGAAAAGTACATGAGTTTGGGAAGCAAAGGAGAATGATTCGATGCCTGTAGCCATTTACCAGGTGTCTGTGTTTCTCCATCTGTCTCTCTCTGTCCTCCATAACTCCCTGTCCAGTGCAGCAGCTGGAGGCTAGCTCAAGATGGTCCTGTCTACATCCTTTTTCTGCTCCCCAAGACAAAGGAGCAGCAAAAAGCAGACAGGGAGGCTCACCAACAGGGCTCAGAGGCACCAACAGTAAGCAATGAAGACAGACAAGACCACGTGACATCTCAGAACCACCTGCCCATACACCAGTGACCGGGTATGGGCAGTGCAGGTCCCTCAAAAAGGCTCTCTGGGAACTGCATACATTCCAAGGAGGGCTATGAGCCTGACAAGGCCATATGGCACCACCTCTGAGCACACCACAGTCACATAAGGACCCACCCTCATGAGTGATCCAATCTCAATGCTTCACCCAAAATGGAACAGCCTCCCAGCATTGCAGATGAACTGAGGGCCAGAGAGACTGTAGGCCTCTGGCTCCCACTGCAAGGGCTGGAAGTTCATGAGGGTTCGGCACACTAGAGGGGGCTGTATGGAGCGGTCCTTGAAGTTCTCTACAGAAGGGTGTTTGCAAAGTAACCCAAAGGTCTAGTGTACCACAGGCGTCTGTGTTGAGGGGTCTGTGGAGTTTTCACATGAGTGAGTATAGGCTGGCAGTGCATTCAGATGGTTGGTGTTCCCTTCTGTGGTGAGTGACATGACCTCCCCTGACTCCCAAGCCCACTCACTACCCCCACGGGGACCCTTCCTGGATAGCAGGCAGCCCCACAGCCCATCAGTGGCCCTTCCTGCCCTAGCATCCTACATGGAGCACCTGTGGGGACTCAGCGGTTCCCAACCTTTGTTCAGACACAGAGGGCTATGAGGGAGGAAGGGAGAGGAAAGATCTGAGGAAAGCTTTTGCTTTCATTTCAAAGTCTGACCTCACTGGCCTGGGTTGGGGGGTGGCACAGAACCAACATCAAAGAATGCTTGTGGCTGACGCTGACGCTTTTTTTTTTTTCCAAGCAATCAAAGCAACATATAGCAAAAGCCTCAGACAAGCGTCAGTGACAGCCGTCAAGACCGGGAAACAAAACGGTGTGGTGAGAAGTCAGGGCCTCACCTTCAGCCGGCTTTGCCTCTGCTCACCAGACAAGGAGAATCCAGCTGGAGCCAGCAGGACTGGAGGCCATCCAGCTCTGCCCTCGGAAGACCTATGTCCCTGTGGGAGAGGCTCTGGGTGCAAATAGTTTCAAGAAAGGAGAGAAGAGGGAACAGTGTTTGGAGCGGAAGACATTACGTCCTCTCTACACTGAAAGTGAGTCTTGTCAGAGAACTCTAGAAGTGACCTTGTTCCCTCACAGACTAGCCACAGTCACTCATGTCATCCACACAGGTGCACGGGTGGAAAAATTCACACCAACTTCAAGAAAAGCCACCCAGAAGCTTGGCAACGGTGGTGACATGCGCCTTTAATCCCAGAACTCAGGAGGCAGAAACAGGCAGATTTCTAAGTTTGAGACCAGCCAGGTCTACAGAGTGAGTTCCAGGACAGCCAGAGCTACACAGAGAAACCCTAGCTCAATAAAGAAATAAAGAAATAAATAGTAAAAAAAGAAAAATAAAGGAAGAAAAGAAAGGCATCCATTCCTGGTTCTCTCTAACAATCCACAATTACAATAAAGGAGCCTCACGCAGAGAAATGTTATCGGACAGCAATGGCAGCAGTGGGCAGTCACAGGCAAAGGTACCAAGGGGTGAATTTGGCTGGCCTTGGTTTGTTTTTCTGAGCAGTGGGAGAGTCCTGGAGGCCTGCCCAGCTTAGGAAAGATGCTCAGCCAGGCACTGTTCAGCTGGGACACCTGTTTCTCCTCTCCTGTTGGTCCTGCCACTGGCTAAAGACTCACTCATCTGAGGCTATTTTCTGCCCTGGGGCTAGGATATAACCGGTGACTTACAGGAAGTCTGTAAATATGCCCCAGCCTATAGTGGTCCCAAAGGGCCAGGCAGAGCAATAAAGAGGCCGATTTGTTTTCATCTGAGAAATGCTGAAACTCAATCCCTGGGCAAGCTGACCCTGCAGCAGCAGCAGCTCCCCACCCACAGCAGACTCCCTTCTCCAGCACCCGCCTTCTCCCAGCCCTCTAGGGCTGGTAATGGAAGGGGACAAGAGGGACGGCGGCCAGGGCTCCAGCTTGCCCTGGGTGGCCTCTCCTGCCCTGCCACTGGTCTGCAAGGATCTCCAGGATGCAGGCAGGCACAGCAGTGAATTGACAGGCAGATTTTCTGTTTGAACTCTTTGCTCCTAGGGCTTTCAACCTCAAAGCTGCATGGGACAGGAGGACAGGGTTCCTCTAGACTTCTGGTCATGGGAAGAAATGAGGAGAGGTGCAGGGATAATGAACACTGAGTACCAGAACTCAGGCTTCACCCTGTTGCATCCGGCTGTGCAACACTGGTAGGGAACCTTAATCTCTCTGTGTTTGTTGCTTCGTCTATGAAACAGAGGCAGAACTAGCTGGCTCACAGGAAAGTGGGCGGAGGTGAAGGAAGTCTAGGCTATTGTACAGTATCTCACTCGGGAGGGGGACACAGAAGGATGGGAGCAAATTGCCCTCTGGCAGCAATTATCAATTAGCACAGCCCTTTAAGGAGGCCAACCTGTCACTGCCCATCACCCTAAGAAAGGTGTCCTATGAGTTACACAAATAAAAACAGTACATCCCCAAGACGACCCTTGATAGCATTTTCTAGAAGCAGAAAAGGTAGATTGGAAATAAGCTAAAAGACCTGTTGCATAAATCTGTATTTAAGCACACAAATACTAATGAATAAAAATATGGCTCATAGAAATGGTGGGATTTCATGCAGCTAAAAAAGTGAGAGGCTTCTTCATGTGCTACTTGAAAAGATCTTCATCTACTATTTAGTGGAAGAGCGCAGGGCAAAAATCACTAAAATCCCCACAATGGCTAACACACCCTAAGTGGCTTGGCCCAAATTAGATAGGACTTTTCTCCTATCACAGCCTCCATTTCCACACTGGGCCCCCTTTATGGTTCCCAAACATCCTGGTTCCTGCCCCAGGACCTTTGCACATGCTATCCCTACCACCTGGAATGTTCTTTCCCAGTTATATACCTGGGCAGCTCAATCCTCTCAAGTCTTTGCTGTCCCCTCAGTGAGGCCTAGGTTGGTAATCTCAGGTTTTAAATTTCCAATCACCATGCTGGCTGCCCATTCCAATCAATCTTTCAAGAGCAGAGCTCAAGTTTCTCTTGTCTCATAACATACTAAGACACCTTCTTATCCTGTGCCTTTAATTCTGTGTGTGTGCATGTGTACAGGTGTGCAAGTATATGTTCAGGTGTGCAAGCATGTGTGTAGGTACACGTGCATGTTTGCAGGTGTGTGGAGGTGTCTCCATGTTGCCCCATAGGCTCTGTCTACTGTTTTTGTTTAGTTTTGTTTGTCTGATTGTTTGGGATTTTTGTTTTTGTTTCTGTTTTGAGACTCACCACATAAGCTGAGCCAGCTAGCCAGCAAGCCCAAGGGATCCTCTTACCTCTGCCTCACCACGCTGGGACAACAAGCACATGCCACCATCATGCCAGGCGTTTACATGCATCCCAGGGATCAAATGCAGATCCTCAAAGCCATGCAAGCACTCTACGGATTGAGCCATCACTTCAGACCCTAATCCTTTTTTTTTTTTTTTAACTATCTGCCTTCTTCTACCAAGATAGAAATCCTGGGATCTTGTCTTCAGCATCTGGGCAATCAAGGGGCAGGAATTTCAAAGGCATTCGACATACACCTAGGGAATGAAGGGCCTATGTGACTGAGGAGCCCAGGCGCCAAATACCACAGATGGTCTGTGCTCCTTCCATCTCCATTCAATATAGTGGGTTCAAGGCTGGTCAGTGCTGGAAAGCAGACCCAGCCTGAGAGGTGAAACACCAAGAGATGAACCGCCCCAGGGGGAACAACCTGCATTTGGACATGGAGTCAGAGGTCTGTTTCACGTGGAGCTGGGATGGCTAGAAGGTGGCCTGACAATTCGGGATGTGTTTTACAAGGCCCCTTGGAGAAGCAAGGCTTTGCGATGAACTTCTAAGTCTCAGAGTCTAAGACATTACCCTAAGGCAGTGTTTTCCTTCTCTCCATTTTGAGGCAGTGAATACTGAGGCTTAAAGGCTGAGCACCTTGCCCAGGGCCAACAGAAAGCAAGAGGCAGAGCTGAGACTTGATGAAAGCAGCCCAAATCCAAACCCAAGCTCACACCTACTCTCTAGTTCCTGCTTGCCTAGGGACCAACCTTCCTGAGACTGAGTCCCTTCCTCCTCAGGACACTGGGAGGCACTTCCATATTCTTGGTAAAGCCAGCCTGTTGCTGAAGCTCATAAGCTTCACGGGGCTTTGGGAGGTCTGGCAGGGAGAGGCATGAAAAGGAAAGGGAGTTAGCGGAGATAAATCACCCCTGGGCAGCCTGGGAAGTGGAGGGTAGGGTACGGCATCCAGGAAAAGACTCATCCTCTGCCAGGCCTAGATCCCTTGAAACAATTTGCCTAAAACAGCCCCAAAACTGTCACTGGGACAGAAAGCAAGCAAGAAGACGGACCCCCGGAGGGTGGGGTTCCTCGGCAGGAAGGGCAGGGCTTTGCAGCATGGAAGGCCCCAGGGAGGCCCCAACACAGAGGAGCTCCTTGATGAAGCTGCTGATGCGGAGAAGTGCCCAGAGCAGGACAGGACAGTGAGCTGTGGAGATGCTCACCAGCAAGCCAGAGGGCAGACCCTCTGCAGCAGCCTCGGGTGCCAGAACATTCAGGACAGGGAGAGCAAAGCCAGGCACCCTCAAAGCAGGGAAGGGTACCTCAGTACTGCGAAGCATACTCCACAATCCAGGAAGAACATCCTCCCCACTGAGGATTCAAAGGCAGACTAAAGCCCCTCCCAGAGGTCAACCGCCACTAGAGCTGGGTGGTAACAAATGCCACTGCCCAGGAAAATCTGAGGGCTCAGAGGCAGGGCTGTGGGCGTCAGCCCAGGACCCTGAGCGCCGACTGCCATCAGACCAGTCTACCAGTCAAGAGGCCAGAGCTTGCTCCACTGCAACAGCATCCATCTCTTTGGTCTCCTAGTAAAGTCTCTAAAAACCGGAAATCAAAAGGGGGAAAGGCCCATATCATCAACAGCAGGGAGGCAAGGGGTACCAGGGCCCAGGCATGGCTGGGGGACTCCAGAGGACAGGGACCCACCCTCAGCAGCACACAGCATCTGTTCTGCCCCCTTGTTCTTCTTGCCCTTACCTCCCACAGATCTATGGAACATCCACCAAAGACCCGGCCTTCAGGAACACCAGGCTGACATGATTGCTTTTAATCTCTTTTTCTAAAAAGGTTTTCCTCCTACTTCAGCTACCACACCTGGCCTTGAGTGCTTTTCTTAACCTTGGTTTTCTAGACTCTGACCAGTATCCTTGCCTTTTAAAACTGAGAAATGATTCCATATTCATTGCCAGGGCGCAGGCACACGCTGTCCCTCTAACGCCAGCTACTTTGAGTCAGAGGGCAGAACCAGCCGGGACCCTTCCCCATTTGGTTGTGCATTCAGGGTTGCTGGAAAACTTATGCGACACCCCCCAGCCTGTCCTGAAGTATCCCCAGATTTGGCTTTCTAAACCCCAGGATTAACTTGGTACCCACCACTTATAGGAAATGATTAAGAATTGGGAGAAAAGGAGTGGGGGAGGAAAGGGGGAAGGAGGAAGGGATGGCAGGATCAAAGGAGAGGACAGAAGGAAGGATGGAGGAGGGGAGGATGGCTGGAAAGCATATGTGGTGGGTCAAAAGAGCATGAGATCAATGGGAACTTAAACTCCATTTCTTGGATATGACTGGAGACGGTACCCTGGGCAGGGGCCAGCTAACTTGCACTTACTCATCTCCAGGACTGGTAGGAAAGGAAGGGAAGTAGGGTCCAGATGACTGAGTACATGTTCCCTGTCCCCAGCCTCCATCTGGGCACTGGGCTGCTGGCAGCAAGCTTGGCACCACTCAGAGTATGGCTCCAGCCTTCTACCTCCACCCGATGGCAGAGATTGGGAGACCAAAGCCTCATTCAGCGGGGAAGGGATCGGCTTACCACGTGCTCCGGACACAGACTCCTGCTTGAGCCTGCCAGCAGCGGTGCAGGACAGGCCAGCCGAGGGACCAAGGGCATCAGGACAGGGCCAACCCCAGCCCACGGGGAGCAATGCTAGGCAGGTGGTTGGCAGATGCTGGGTCATAGGGGTTGTGTCCTCTACCCACAAGGTCACACTAACCTTGGGTTTGAATCCACTGATTGATCCAGCATATTAGAGAAGACTCCTCTTTTGAAGGGCTAGAGGAGGAACCCAGAATCCTCCCAGCAGCCATTTCACGCATGTGTGTGTCAGTGTCACTACATACATCCCTCACTGAGGTCCAACCCTCACTTCTCAGTGTCTCTGCCCAAAGGGGCCAGACGGACAAGGCCAGTCGCGCTGCTACGGTTGACTAGAAGTCTTACCAGGTGGCTCACTCAGTCTTTTCCTACCCAATCTAAGCCCATCCCACAGAATGTGACCTATCAAGGACAGAGACCTCCACCAACAGCTTTGAATTCCCTTCTCCTTCTCCCACCTACCTTGAAGTCACAGCCCAGGAAAGCCGGCCTCTCCAGTACCCAGTGAAGATTTGCTAGCAAAATCCAGCTTGAGAGCCCAGCCTGCACTCAGGCTAAGTGCAACACTCTGGAGGCTAAGGCAGAGTAAGAACCTCAGGCTCAAAACTAGCCTGGGCATTAGGGTTTGAATCAGAAATTGCCCTCCCCCTTCCCCGTGTCTTGAATGCTTGACCCCCGGCTTGTGGGGCTGTTTTAAAGGCTTTTGGGAAAAGGACATGTCTGGGAAGCCGGATGCTAGAGGTGGGTCTTTGAAAGTGATGCCACCCCTGGATCCAGGGGTCTCAGCCTCTGGCTCCACCAGCATGGATGGCTCCTCACCTATGCCACACTCTTTCCCATTCCTGCTGCTATGGACCAGCCGTCTCCCTTCCCAAACCCTTCCCATCAAGATGCACGGATGAAACCAGGCGCCAAAATGCCTTCCTTCTAAAAGCTCTTTCTGTCAGGTTATCCCAGGCAACAGAATCAGTGTCAGGGCAACCTGAGCCACCTATACGGACCTTCACTCAAAAACAAACAAGCAAGCAAACAACAAAACCAGCCAGCTTGAGGCTGAACCCCAGCTGCTCAACACACATACTTGAACATAAAGCAGCCTGGGCATGCACATGGCAGAACCACCACCCAGACTCTCGGGCCCACTCCCTATGCTTTCTGGGGTCATCTGAAATCTGTCCCTCACGCTCTTACAATCATCTCCTGCATCTCCGTGAGAAGTTTCAGGGAAGCAAGAACTGCAGATGCCTTGGCGGGGTGTCCAGGCCCCATTCCCAGAGTACACATCTCTCCCTCTGCTACACCCAGAGGGTCCCAGGAGACTTCCTACTCCCCAGATACTCCACTCCTATGCTCAGCCCACGTACCTCTTGGGGCTTACGAGCAGAATGCAGAGGATACAGGACTGCAAAGACATAGCTTCCTCTTCTCTGTGCTGCTGCTCCCAGCTGGTGGGCAGGAGGGACGGGCCTGGCGGCACACACAGGACACCTGAGGCCCAGCTGCTGAGGCCAGACTTGCCAAAGGGTCTCCTATCACACAAGCTTGGAGTAGCCTGGGCTGCCTCAAATCCTATCGCAGGGGATCACCTGAGAGGCAGGGACCCTGGGGGGGGAGGCTGAAGGGAGTGAGAAGCATCTGGGTGTAGAAGGGGCCATGAGACTTGGCCTCCTTCCAGGAAGGAACATGTGGGCTACAAACAGCCAGAAGAGCTAGCAGGATGCATGAGAAGTTCCCAGATCTGATGGTGAGGAACTCAGGAGTCATACACTCACAGACCTCCGACTCCATAGATGATTTGCCCAGCCTCTCAGTGGTGTCAGATAAGCAAGAAAGTTCTAGAATGTTCGCGATCTCCTCTCTTCCTACCTTGAAATGTTCAAGTTAGTATCCCTTGTAAACATTAACCCTTCTATGTTCTGTACGCACATACATGCACACAAAGACATGTGCATATGTGCACATGCACACCACACAAATACATACAACCTGCCACATGCACACATGTGTGTGCACACAGTGATGGCCAGGCAGGAGCTGACAAGGTGAGGAGCCAACTCAGATTTAAAGTCTTAATTTGCCATCCCTTTAGATCTTCCATCATGCCAGAGTAACCAGAGAAGAGACGGGACTGATCTTACCATCATGGGGACAGGGAAGTACAGAGTGGAGCAAAAGGGCAGAGGTGAGCATAACCAAGTGGCTCTACAATCACTTCCTACAAGCCAGCTAGATCTACAGGTGACAGAACAGTGCTCAGCCAATGATGTTTGGGGGAGAGGGTTTAACCAAAGCACCCAGCACCCAGAATGTGCTATCAATGTGTCACAGTCACCAACATCACCACCATCACCACCACCACCACCATCATCTTCATTACCATAATCACCATCATCACCACCATCTTCATTACCATAATCACCATCATCACCACCATCACCATCATCACCACCACCATCTTCATTACCATCACCACCATAACCATCATCATCACTACCATCACGAGCAGCAGCACTTTTACTGTGGTTTAGAGCTGGAAGTCACTTTAGGAATCCAGCCTCCTTAACTCACTGATAAGGAATCTGAAGGCTGGAGGAGGGTCACTCTGCCAACATACACTGAACTGGCTCTGAACGTCGCCTCTAGGTGGGAGGTCCTGCTATAGGGCCTGTTTTACAGACATGGTCTCGGAGTGGTCTGTTCTGCCTGTCCTTAAGCTTTCTGCCTTCTGTGCATGTGCAGAAGCTCCTCTTTGGAGCTAGACATAGACCCAGGTTTGTTTTAGCCAATGAAATGTGAGCAGAAAGAATATGTCAGTTCCTGGCAGGAGCCTAGCACACATCAGAGCCACCCCCACCCCCTGCGGTGGCAGCAATGAGAGACAGTTCTAGATGAAGCCACCCTCACCAGGGAAACTCCGATGAACAGAGGCCTCTTCCCGTCTTCAATGGACAGATATCTTGAGCAGGGAGTATGATTGGCTGGAGGAAGCCATTTGAATGGGGCAGATTGTTACTGCAGCATCTGTTAGCCTATGCTGACTAATGAAACCACTCTGCCTTCTCTTTAACCCTGGGGCCTGAGAAGGTAGGGCTACCTCAGCCTCTCATAATACCTCAAAGGAAACAGTGGTTGTGCTCAAATGAGAAGAAATGCTGTCTACTCTCACATCTTATTTCTACAAGGACAAAAAATGAAGATGCACAGGAAGGGGTCACCAGGGATACCCAGGACCCAAGTCTCAGGCCTCCTAGACCAGGCTGGCCCAGATCTTCCTCTCCATCTCTCTATGTCATTCCTCTAGGTCTCTCTGCTCACTTGCTGCCCATTTGCAGTATCTTTCCCTCTACTACCCTCCCCTACCTCTCTCAAAAAAGAAGTCATTCCTTGGACGAGCTCACCTCCAGAGTCACCCAGACCAGGGACTCCTGACTGTGGATAAGGGCTCTTCTCAGCTGAGACAGAAGAACTGAAGGAGGTTAGAACTCTTCCATAAGAAAATATAAGGCTCTTCCCAGAGCCCATAGCACCTATAAGCTTGGATATCAAACCAAATCCCTGGCCACCTGCCCTGGCTCAGCTGGGTACCTCACACAAACAAAACCCAGAAGCAATGGATACCAGTATCCTTGCCATGCCCGTTAGGCCTGAACTTTCTTCTCCCTTTACCCTGGCCTCCAGTCTGAGCCTCTGCTTCTGTGCTCCCATGTACTCAGCACCAGCCCTGGTCCCCCATCCTGCCTTCCAACAGCTTGGTAGTCAAGGAGTCAGAGGACAGCAAGAGAAAGGCACCGGGGCCTCTCCGCTTTCCAGCTCCTTGGCTCCTCGGGAGCAGAGGCTGCCCCCACCCAGCTACTGGAACTTGTTTCAGACAGTGGTGTCTTGGAACTCTGGAAGAACTTGGACACTACTCAGTGCAGCATAGGCAAAAACAAAGCCTTGCCCCTAGCCAAGGGGTGCTGGGACCTGGGCATAGGGCTCAGAACTCAGGCCAAGAAGCTAATGGGACTCCTGGAGGCTCAAACTGTCGTGTCAGCCAGGGCCAAGTTGGCAGGCTCCACAACAACCCAGAGGGAGGTGGAGGCAACTTTGAGTAGGAGGGCACCAGGGGCCAGGCAGCTCTCTGCCACAATCCAGGACCCTCACTTCTCCCCAGTCAGGAACCGGGGGTTGAGCCATCCTCTCTGGGCCACAGCTGCTGTAGAACACAGAGGCTACATGAGGAAAAGTTACTGGCTAAGCAAAAGAAAGTCACTAAGGTCCTACCCCAGTATGCCTACAGTCCCTACATAAAGAGGAGATCAGGATACACACACGCAGAGGGAGACACATGTGGACCCAGGGAAATGGCAGTCTACATGCTGAGGGGCCAGGCCTCAGGGATATCAGCCCTGGTCTCAGAATCCAGTCTCAGACCCATGAGAGCCCATTTCTGTCACTCAAGGCCTACCTGTGGTGCTTTCAGATGGTTACTCGAAACAACTAAGACAATAGACCCCCAGGAAAGTGTCCCTGAGATGTCAGATTTACCTCTCTCCCTGGCCACTGTCTCTGGACAGAGCATAGTTCCAATATGGGTGCCCATCTCTTTCCTCCCTTTTTTCACTGTCTCCTCCTTTCAGCCTAAGCACAGATGAACCATATGTTTCCCACAACTAAGGGGACAAGTGGTTCCCAGTTCCTTCTTTTGACTGTTAGTTACATTAAAAAAAAAAAAAAAAGGCCTTCCACGGAAGGGCCCCTGCCACGGACAGGACTGGAACACAGTACAAGTTCAAGGTTAGCCATGGGGTCTCCAGGCCCAGTTGGGGTGCAGCCCAGGGGTAGGCAGCAAGGAGCACACAGTCAGAGCGCAGGGCAGCTATTTCCTGGCAACTGTCCCAGCCTGGGCTCAGTGAGGTCAGGCAAGGAAGGAGACAGCAGAGCCCTGATCTGCCCCTCTATGGGCAGAGGGCCAGCTTCTCTGCCTGCAAATAGGAGCCCCTCTGTCCTGACAGGACCAACTGACCTTTTAACTGGCCCAAGGTCCTTTGGGTTCCATGCCCCTGCTAGGGAAGTAGATGGGGTGAGAGCTGCAGGGCCAGCCAGGGCCGTCTGTCTGTCCTGTCTGTCCTCTGAACCTACCTGCTACCCTAGGTATCCCTGTACAGACCCTAGCCCACTGTTCTTCCTTCCTTTCCTTGAGCTGGACCCATCCATTCCTTCTGGTCCCTAATTATTCTAACTTTGTTTATCTTGGCACTTCAGAACTCATGAAATATTTTTAAATTTATCACCGCCTTGAATCTGCACCAGGGAGAGATGGTGAGGCATTAAAAATTCCTTCCAATTGCCAAGTGTTCTTGTTAAAAATGCAAACTTCCCCAAAATGAGGCTGGTGGCAGCAGCCTTAGAAACGAATCATTCCATCCTCAGGTCCACCCCACACCCAGGCCACTCAGCCACTCAGAAGACAGGAACTGGGTGTTGGGGACAAGGACCATAGAGGGAGAAGAAGGGTCCCTCAGAGGGAACACAAGGGCAAGCCACCAACCTTGGGTGGTGCACATAAATGCACTCTCATGGAACCCCTGAATTCTAATCCAGCTTCCCTCCTCCAGCCTCTCTGATATCTGCTGATGTCTGCAGCATGGCTTCCAGAATACGGCCATACAGGAGGATGCCTGGGTAAGGGTGCCAGGGGACAGCAGTGCAGCGGTGGGCAGGTGAGAGTCCCAGACCACATATTTCCTCCCCAGTATCACTGCATCACCAGAGCAAGCCCCAGCTGGTGGGGAGAAGTTGCCACTGGTGTCCTTGAGAGGTCACAGCCTGGGTCTGAGGAGTAACTCATAGTCCTGCCTTTTAGAAGGTCTTGGTTACCCAATTTTGAAAACAGATGCAGGGGGCCCTCTAGCCTGCTCTAATGTTCTGTCATCCTGTAGCTGAATCAGAAAAATAAAACCTAAGGTCAAACCCAAGAGAACATCAGCAGGCTCTGTGCCCTATCTAGAAAATTCCTCTTCAGAGACTCCAGCCCTCATCCCTCTGACATATTCCAAGAGCCAAACGAAAAAATGGACTGGCCACAGAGCTCTCCCGAGCCACTTGCAGCTGAGAATGAAATATGTTGGTGTTTTCGGCCAGTTCATGTAGGCACAAACTGACCCCACTTTGTGGCTTTTTGCCCTGACCTTTAAGAACACAGCCTGGATTCATCCAAGGGCAGGTTCCAAAGAGAAAGAACAGGGATTGATACTGCACTTAAACTACCTCCTCTGTATGGAGAGGCCAGAGAACCAAGGTCACACAGGCCAGGGCTGCCCAGTTCACCTGGCAGCCATGGGTCACCTACCTTCCATGCCATCCTCACGATGCCCATTGAAGTTGTCGTAGGAATCCCAGCGGATGAGGGGGTCAGAGGTGTTATAGTCTACAGATACACTGGGCCCATTTTCCAGGTGTTCCATGCCTATGGGGAACCAGCAGGGGAGAGAAGAAAGGAGATCAGCATCTAGAAAACAGAAGGCCAGTGAGCTGCCCCATGGACCATCCCTAAGGAACCCACTTGTTTTCTTTAAGGTCTAGGGTGGGGCTTAGGTTCCCTGAAGATCCCGGGAGTCTCAGACCAGGTCATAGGGGAAAATCAGGACAGAGCACTGAAAAGGAAGACTCTCTCTCTCTCTCTCTCTCTCTCTCTCTCTCTCTCTCTCTCTCTCTCTCTCTCTCTCTCTCTCTCTCTGGCTAGCTCTCTCAAGCAAGTACCCACCCACTGGGAATTTTTCTCATTGGCCTTGGAGCAAGAGCAAGGGTCTGCTCTGCAGACTGGAGAAGCGATAGGGGAAAGGCTTGTCCTGAACTACCCATAGGTGGAGACAGCAGGGAAATCACATCCGGGACATTGAGAGGACACAGACTGGAAAAGGTCATTCCAGGCCTGGCCCCTGCCCCCACTTATGATGTTCCCTACTTCAGAAAGACATCTGCAAGAACAGGTCATTTCTCTTTGACATCCACAGAGTCAGCACAAAAACTAGTCAGGCCACTCAGAGTAGCCTATTTTCCCAGTTTGGCAGTCCTTTCTTTAGTCTACCCAGAGTCCCTCTGCCTGGAACCTAACTTCATCTCCTCCCATTCTGTTCTCAAATAAGATGAAGAGCAACTGGTCTCCATATTTAGAGTTCAGAGGAAGAAAGGTTATTATTAAACCAGACTTCAGGTTGAGCCACTTTAGCTCATAAATACCCACAATCCACCCAGCACCTTTGAATGTTCTCTGGCTGTCCCTTCCATCTACCGAGGCCCTCAGTTTCTGAATATAACAAGAAGGTGACCTTAAGGGACCAGAACATTTCAGTCAATTCGGCACCTCACTGCCTGCATTTATTTTTATTATATAGAAAATGAGGGATGTAGGAGAAAACAAGTAGCAGGACAAGAGCCTACCACAGAGGGCCTCGGAAAGACTCTACCTAGCAGTGTATCAAAGCAAAGATTAAGAAACATAACCAAACCTTTGGCAGAGTGCAGGGAATCATATGAAAGAAGGGGGAGTTAGTGTGACCTGAAGAGGACAGGAGCTCTGCAAGGACCAAATATATCAGGGTGCAGGGGTCTTTTATGAGACTGTCTCTCCAACCAAGGACCATGTATGGACATAACCTAGAACCCCTGCTTGAATGTAGCAAATGGTAGTTTAGTATCCAAGTGGGTACCCGAGTAAGGGGAACAGGGACTATTTCTGTCATGAACTCAATGGCTGGCTCTTCGACACCCCCTCCCCCAAGGGAGGAGCAGCAGAAGAGGACATTATCAGTCCTGAAGAGACCTGATAAGCTAGAGTTAGATGGAAGGGGAGGAGAGCCTCCCCCATTAGTGGACTTAGTGGACAGGGAGGCGATATGGGAGGGTTGGGGGGGGATACGGAGGGAATGTGGGAGGGGGCTACGGCTGGAATACAAAGTACATAACCTGTGATTAATATAAAATAAAATAAAAATATTTAAAAAAAAAGAATCTTGCCTGCTACTCTAGCAGAAGACCTAGCTTAAGTTCCCATTACCCACATGGTGGCTCACAGCCATTCATAATTCCAGCTTTAAGAGATTCAGTGCCGCCTGAAGACCTCCACAGACACCAGGCACGTACATGCTGAGCAAACATACATGTAGACAAAGTACTCAGAAAAAGAAACAAATCAAAACTCAAAAAAGAAAAAAGAAGAAAGAAAAAGAAAATGAGGTGCTATGTCAGGTTTAGCCGGGAGTCCACTCTGATACCAAGATCCTTTTCCCTGGCCTCCTCTAAATCACAGGCTGATGGAGATGACCACTGAGAGCGAGACAGGGACAGGTGAGGATGAAGGGAAGGGAGCGTAACATGGCCTATACCTTGGATTTTCTCTGGCCCATAGGAAAAGACAAACTCCACTTTGCCATAGTCAGGAAATCGATCATCTGAAAAAGAAGGAGAGGAGAGACTGAGCCACATAGATTCCCACAGAGAAAGGTTTCTTCCAGAAAAGAATTCAGTCATACATGTGTACATGGTTAATAATACAATAACATTCATATTTTACACAGAGAAAGTTGTGCATGCATGGGGAAAAAAATACTGAGACAGGTTCTCATGTAGCCCAGGCTGGCCCCAAAACACACTATGTAGCTAAGGATGGTCTTGAACCTGCCGCCCTCTTCCTGCCTCCACCCCATGAGTGTTGAGATTATGGGGATCAAGCCTAGGGCTTCACAAGCATGCTAGGCAAGCATGCTACCAACTGAGGTCCACCCCCAGCCCAGTCTCACATTGACAATTCAGGCCCCACCCTCGCCAGGGATCTACTTCTGAGGAAAACACAACCTGTCCAGTTACTGACTCTATAGTGTTCCATCTGTAAGGCTCTAAATCACAATCAGCGTTTGCACTATTATTTCTAGAAATCAGTTCCAAGTGACCCTCTTGCTTCACCACCATGAAGCACCTCTTCTACCCCACCACTTTAATACAGGGTCAGGCTAGCTTTGAACTCAAAATCCCCCTGCCATAGCCTCCTGAGTCCTGGGGTTATAGACATACTCCTTAATTAGTGATTGATGTGGGAGAGCCCAGCCCACTGTGGGCGGCGCCAGCACTGGGCAGGTAGTCCTGGGTTCTACAAGAAAGCAGGCTGAGCAAGTCATGGAGAGCAAGCCAGTAAGCAGCACTTCTCCATGGTTTCTGCATCAGCTCCTGCCTCCATTTTCCTGTGCTACCCGAGTTCCTGTCTTGACTTGGTAGGATGATGAACTGTGATGTGGAAGCATTAGCTGAATAAACCCTTTCCTCCCCAAGTTGCTTCTAACCCCAAGTTGGTCATAGTGTCTTACCACAGCGATAGTAAACCTAATTAGGAGAGACACTGCAAAGCTTCCTCCTGTGGGCCTGTTGATTCTCAATGGTCCCCAGACTAGCACCATGCAAGAGAGAACTGGGACTCCCTTCCCTCTGTGTTTCCTCAGCCTCCTCCTGATTTTGTCAGCTCCATCGCCTCAAGACTGATTATAATCTGTCCTGAAACTCCCAGCACCTCCCACGTTGGTCCTCCTGGCTTGGATGCAAAGAGCTCTCACAGAACATCCTTCTCACTCCATGTGAACTCCCCCTCCTCTGAGCTGGCCCCTTCATGCTTTCTGCCTGAGCCTAGCCGGGCCTGGGTCACCAACCACTGCTTGTAGGAGGAGGTTCCAACAAAGATCACATCTGTTCTGTGGGGCACCATGATGGGATGCGTGTGTTCTCCTCTACGCACACCAAGTCACACCTGTTTGTGTTTCTCCTGTGAGACTGTGGACTCTCAAAGGTAGGGTTTAACTGCTTTCTCTTTGCATCTCCCAAATCTAGAACACATCTGCCATGTTTTAACACACAAGTGATGCTTGGCTGGCTGGGTGGGTGGATAGGTGAGTGAGGATACTATTGGGTAAGTAGTGAACGTATGTGTGGATGGATGCAGGGATGCATGCATGCATTAGCAGGTGAGTAACTGCTGATGGACGGATGGACTGGCAGACACACCAATGGGTAGATGACAGAATAAATATTCAGGTGGATGGATGAAAGAACGGTTGGATAAACGGTGTGTTAATGGGTGATTAAGGAAATAAATGTGCAAAAAAATAAAAAAATGTGCATGCGTGAATCCAGATATGTGTATATGTATGTGCAAATGCCTGTGTACACACACACACACAAATATTCTGGGCCTAAAAGTGATTCAGACATAGCCTCAAGTGAACAGAAGAGACCCCAGCCTCCTCTGAGAGTTCCACATTTTTTCCCTCCTTTTAGCCACACCCCTACTTACATGCACCCCTCCTAAGGGATACTTGTTTCCCCACTTCAGCTGCACCCTTAAGACATTTTGGGGTTCTCAAAACAGGGACCACATCGTGCCTCACTTTGATTCCAGCACTTACTACTGAGCCCAATATTAAGACACCTGCAAATGCTAGGAAACTGACTCCCAGTGTTCACATGAGACAAGGAGGTAGGACAAGGAGACAATCTGAAGCAAACACCAGAGAAAGGTGGGAAGCAAAAAACAGCCCAGAGGCCCTGCAGTTCAGAGATGGGCCAGAGAGAAAGTGATCTTGATCTCTTTTACAACCTGAATTCCTAGACCACCCCAACCTCAGCCCCGTCCTGTCAGACTCTCCTTCAGTTCCCTCGCCTTGTCATCCCTAAGACTTGGCAAACTGTGTGACTCAGAAAAGATGGCCCCAGCATCCACTATATCATCTCATACCAGGCTCTTCCCCTGCTACAAGAGCCCCATCCTGATCCCCATGCCCAGTCAGGGAGCCCACCTTTGAAGGCCTCATCCAGGTCTTCCTTCCCAAAAACAACTCCCAAGTCATGGATGGCACAGGTGTGGAACTGCACACGAAAGATGACATCTCGAGATGGACTACGGAACTTCTTATGGTAACACTTCAGCTAGATGGAAAGGGGGCAACGGAGGAGGAGGATGGTCAAGTCTCAGGAGCCTCCTGGCTAGCTCCATTGGCTGAGCCCCAAGGCTCACCCCAAACCCAGGGAGAGAGAGGTCACCAATGCCCCCCCAAAAAAAGGATCTCATCTCTTTGGGAAACTTCTAGAACAGAAGAGGGGAAATAGTCTGGAGTTGTGGGGAATGTCCTGCATACAGGTGGGCATTGCAAAAAGGAAATGTGGCCTTCAACTAGAGGCAAGCTGGTCTGAGTTTCGTATTGGGTGTGTATTATCACCATCAGGCTAGAGCTGGAAGGTCACAGTTCACCCTGAGTGGCAGTTCCCTAGCAATATCCCAGAGCAAAAGATGAGACTAGGAAAAGACGGTCCACTCCAAGGGAGGAAGTTAGACCTAAACAATACAAAGCTGGGGGGGGGCTTTTGGAACCCCCAGTTCCAAACCCAGTGGCCTACACGGGAGCAGTTGCATGCCCCATGTCCCCCAGGGTGGACAAGAGAAGGGACACTTGAGGAGGAGGGTGGAGCTCACCAAGATGTCTCCCTTCAGGAGCAGCCCTGGTTCGATGGTGATGCAGACGCTGGCCTGGCTGTCTCCAGGGATGTTGCTGAGGGAGGGAGACGGGGAGGAAGAGCACTGCTTAGGAGCTCCCCCATCCTCCCACCCACCCCCTGTCCTCACAGGCTACTTACTAGATGCCAGATGTGTACACAGGTTGCATGGCTTGGTAGATACGGAGAAACGGCCGGCACCCTGTCAAAGAGGAGGAGACGTGAGGCGAGAAGCAGAAATGGTGGTGGGGAAGAGGGACATAGGGAGGGAAAGAAGGAAAAGAAGAGGAGAAAAGGGAGGAAGCGAGAACAGGAAGACCAACTTCACTTCTAAGGCACTGTGAGTACACAGGGCATTGCCTCCTCTAGTGTCTTCTGCCAACAGGCATGGCCAGGTGTCAACCCGACACTGCAGAGGGGAAGGGCTGAGCTCACTGAGCTCTGCTCAGAGCCCCACACAAGCCTCGATGACACTACAGTGTGGAGAATGGCTTGCAACCCAAGGCTGCCGAGAAGGAAACAGAAGCTAGAGGGAAAGGGTGGGGCAGGGTACCTCCTTTGGACTCAAAGTTGGGGATGCCGTGCATGATCACATGGTGCAGAAACAAAGGCTTGTTGTTCATTTTGATGGAGCCAGAGAGTAGGCCGCTGAAGTAATGCACATACCTGCACAGGGATAAGGTGGCATTAGGAAAGGCACTGGGAGTCCTCTATTCATCCACCCACACGCCCACCCACCCACCCATCCATCTACATATTTAACCCTCTATCCATTCTTTCTTTCTGCAAGAACACCACCCTAGGCTGCCCTCTACCCCAACCTGCATGACACATGCACCCACCCAGGCCACAACAGCAGCTGAGTTATTCCAGCCAGGTCAGGCCTCTAAACTTGCTGAGATCCAAGAAGTAAAGAACAAGAGACTTGAAAATTGCAGAGCATGGATCCCACTTGGCATTCTCTAGCACCCCCTTGTGGTGAATATGAGCATCACTCTCCTGCCTCGTTCCCAGGCCAGGGATCACACCATCATCCCTGGCAGGCACAATTCAGCAGCTTTGCATCTGCACAAAGCAGGCTGCCCAACCAAACACCCCTAACAGCCTGACTGAGCCAAACCCCACTTATATGACTATTTCCACTGCAAGTTTACATTAGGTCCTTATTCACACACACACACACACACACACACACACACACACACACACACAGAGAGAACAGTAAATAATAATTGCAGTGCTTATTTTATTTCCTGCTAAATGTATGAACTTCTTTACTTGCTATCTGAGATTATTAACTTCATAAGTATACTAACTCTAGGTCGGTTTGCAATTGTATTTTTAGTTTGTTTCTTTGGGGGTTTTGTTTATGTTTCTGGTGTGTGTGTGTGTGTGTGTGTGTGTGTGTGTGTGTGTGTGACATGCTGGGGATTGGACCCAGTGTCTCCTGCATGCAACAGATTGAACTACACAGCAGCCACAGCGGCCTCTAGTTCTTCTAATACAATTCTTGCTTGTAGAACGGAAGGACTGGGCCATCTCCTTTCTTTCCGGACCAAGAGGGAAAAATCAGGTCCATAAAAAGTTGTGACACACAGCAAGATCACACAAATCAGGGGATGGGAGAGAGGAGAGAAGCCTGGATTCAAAGCGTTTCCCAAACCACTCAGTCAGTCCTCTAGTGCTGAATGGCTGACATTTCCTCCTTTTCTGATTCGCTAGAGAACCAGGTTGAATCAGAAAAACCAATCAAATGTAGACTGGAACTCTATAAGAGCCAATAGCTCCACAGGAGGGTAAGACTCTAATTATGACACCAGGATACTTCCCCCACACCCCCCATCTCTTGGCCCCTTGGCCCTCCTCCAGGCCCGGTCTCTGAGCCTGGGTGGGGCCATCTCAGCCTCCCCGTAGCAAGATAATCTGATGGGCATTGCCAGCTCCTATTCAGGGCCCTGCCCAGCCCCCCTGGCCCGTTACTCAAACCGGAAACCTGGAATGGCAGGTTCCCATCAGATCTCCTGACCAGGCCAACAGGATGTGTCTGTGTTCTGGGGACAATGAGTCCGAGGGCGGGTGACAACGAGTGAGAGCACCACAGGCAAAGCCCCTCCCAGTCACTCCTTGCTCTTCCCTCTCCAACTGCCAGGTCCCCTGTAAGCAACACTGACAAGGAAGCAGAGGGAAAGTGGCAGGGAATGTTCCGGAAACCAACAGCTGCACTTTCTCATGTGTGCAGAGAGGGTGGTCTGCCACCCTCACCCCCTCAACAAACACAGTGGCCCATGGCATCTATGGGGAGACACAGATAACACACACAGACAAATTCACATGACAGCTGCATTGCATGTAGGCATGTAAGAAATCCCTTGGACTTCTTCTCTTTCTCATTAGGGGAGCCTAATCACAGTGACTGTTCAGCCCACCTTCAAGCCACAGCAGGACATAGCGATGGTCCACATCCCTATTAGTAAGTAGACTGTGACCTTGAGGGTCAAAGGTGACTGAGACCAAGCTGTCATGCATGCATGCCAGACCCCAGGAGCTGGAACATGGCTTGCCATGCTTCCTCCTGAGGAAGAGTCTCAGACCACCAGTGCTAATGGCTTCCTGGAGGCCTGCAGTCACTGAGGGTGCACCGCTGGAAGGCATTGGAGAGTGTTCATGAGCTTTCATTTGGGCTTCCAAATACAGTGGCAATAATGGTCCCCAGCAGTGTCTGCAGCTCCTATCCAGATAAGCAGGGTGGAAACATGGGTGTGTGTTGGGGATCCTCAAAATCAAGAGGCAGAACAGCCCTTAGAATCTACAGCTAAGTCCCCAGGAGATACAGAAGCCATGGGGGCCTTTAGCCTCCAGCCTTCCTGCCTGCTCTGCCCAGACTCCCCACCCTTGGCTTGAGACACACACCCTTTTGCCCTGCCCACTCAGACCCAACCCTGGCTTTTGTCATTTTGAGTCAGCCCCATGCCCGCCTATCATGCTAGCGGCCATGGTTTGAACTCTCTTCAAAGATGCCTGTTGACATCTATAGCAATCTTCTGTTTGTAAGCATGCAGTTGTTCACCAGAAGCTTGTCTGTACCCATCCTTGTGTGACAGATTTGGCGCGCTGTCCTTGGTGTGGGAATGGGGCTGAACCAGCACAGGCAGGTAGCAGACCTACACAGCCTCACTAGATTTCCTCCTCTCTAACTCTTTAGCCTAGGCTAGAAACTGCAGCCTCCCCATGAGCAGCTGATCATGCCATTGGCCCCCTGTTGGCCAGACATCATTGAATCAGGTGTCATCATCCATGGGCAGACCCCTGCAAGGTAGCATTGCCAGACATCTGGGGGTACCAGAGATCCCAGCTTCCCGGTTCTGTACCTACATTCTAGCTCAGCCACCACTCACTGTGGCCCCTGGTCCTGTCTCTACCCCGTCCTCATTTGTAAAAGAAGGGTGCCCCTGGGCATCAACACTGTCCAAGTTAGGGTTTCAAAGTCACCCCCACCCAGAGACTCCGGGCAGCTTCCATGAAAACTGCCAGTCCCCTCCATCCCTGTCAATGCTGCAGCACTCCACAACTTAGGAAACCCGTCTCTTCCTTCTCTCCTCTCTCCTTTATCTCTTTCCTCTCTTCTACCCCATCTCTTCTGTCTTTTTTCTCCATCTTTCCTCTCTCTCTCTCTCTCCTCTATTCTCTCCCTCCCTGCCCCTCTGTTTCTGTCTCTCTGTATCCCCATCCCTACCCCCATGTCCTTCTCCACCTTGCCCTGCTTCCTATCTGGCATTTTTCTTGTTTGGGATGGTCACTTGTTTAGTGCGTACTCTTTCAACCACAGCCCCCTCAGGGAAAGGAAGGGACACTGCTGTTAGCCTGGATATCCTAGTGGCCACTGCCACAACAGAGTTCCTCGTTAGCGACAAACAACTCCATCTGGTCTCACTTCCTGTCTGGGCTATTATTATGACACTCCAGTGATAACACGGGGCCCTTAGCAAAGTATTATAAATTCTCCCAAGAGAAAGTGCCCCTTATAGCACTAGCTATGACCGCCCAGGACAAGCATTAGGGACATCAGTGTCTCCTGTACTCATCCACACGCTGGAGTGACCCTGCCTTCAGGGCCAAGAACAGCACGTGCTTTCCTTATACAGGTACCTGTTCCCCGACAGCCGTGCCACAACAGATTGTTCTCTGTTGGAGGCCTCAGATTGGGGTGTGGTAGAGCCCACCCCAACCTGTGGGTACCACCACACCCGTGCCACTGCTGGTGGAATGTCTGTGCTTGGTACACCCTCATTTAGGCAGATGTCTACCCCCCTGAGAATGCACAGGGCCAGTATCTACCACAGGGAGTGGCCACACTGGGCCTGGAGTCTAGGCACCCACCTCCTCTGGGATGGCTGGCCTATAGGCACCATCTTGTCCTCATAGAATCTCTTCATTGCAAACCGGTCCAGAGCCTGGTCAGCACTGTGGGGAAACAACAGACAATCAGAGAAGCCTACTCCCACACCCAAGGGCCTCTGGTCCCCTCACTCAGGCTCCCCTGGGTTTGCACAGACCTCCAGCCAACCCTGGTGGCCATGGCAGGACAAGCCCATCCTCCAAACACGCTGTACCAAGAAGCCTTCAGGAAGAGCATGCTCAAGCATCTCCAATCCGTATGGGACAGCACTCAGGCAGGGGCTCTACAGCCTGGTGGTTTAGGCGCCCATCTCTGGACAACTATTAAGTGACTTCTGAGACATGATCCTTTCCATACAACCTCAGCACCACCACCACCCCTCATCAAATGAGGCTTAAAGGAGATTAGATGAGGTGACCCCCATTAAGAGCCTGACAGCCATGGGTGCATAAATGCCCACTCAGCAGACACAAGGCTGGGCTGGTTTCTGAGACCCTCCACACATCCTCTGAGCAGGCAGAGATAATTCTGGTACTCCGGTAACTTCCAGCCATGCTTACAGTAAACGGAAAGTGCTCATTAAGGCCAGCAAGGCCATCGCTCTCTGTTACCCTGACTGCCCCCAAGCCTTTGACTCTATACTCATCAGGCCCTCTGTTCCAACCCACAAATCCTCTAGAAGACCTACAGAAATCCTTCAGAGCTCCATAGCCACAGATGCCCCTGGCCACATATCCCTAGCCACTTCTAGTCTGTATTTTTTCATAGGCAAAATCATGGGTGCTGCTGAGGAACTTCTATTTAAAGTTCTCAGAGGCAGGACCTGCACAGTACCCTCTATCTTCTTCTAAGCACCACTATAACATGGTCTTGGACAAGGCCTCCGGGCAGCCACAATGAACGAGCAGACCTTTGGCCTCTGTGCTAAGTGGGGCCAGAACAGGATCTGCGCACTGGCTGGGTTTCCTATTCTTTCTCCTAAACACCCCGGCAGAAACAGAGCCCCTCTGGCTTGAGGCAAATTCCAGATTGTCCCCTGAGCCCAATTCTGATGCAATATCTCTTCTTTACTCCTTCCTGGATTATCCAGGGAAACAGAAGGCAACTGGCCCAAAGTTGTCAGGTAGACATCTTCCACAGAGGATAAGACTCTTCTCCCGGTTGCCAGCTGTTTTCATCCTACCTGAGAGCTAGTGGCACTTTCTCTAGCTCTGGGGGCCCTGCACCTCTCATCCCTGCTGCTCCTCCATCTACACGTGCTTCCTTGCCTCAGGGAAGTAGAAACTATGTAGGTGGAAGAGTGGTGTCCCTCCATCAACGCCCAGAGGAGAGAAGCTGGGACAGAAGCCAGCTGGCCTCTCACCTGGCCGAAATGTTGCTGTAGTGCATATAGGCTGCGATGACGACCCCAATCCTGCCTCGGTTTCCCTGAAAGTGGCAAAAAAAAAAAAAGCAATCATTGTTCAAAGCAGGCTCTGCTGTTCAAAGTCCATCCAGAAGCCTGGGGGCCAAGGGTGAGAGAGAAGGGTACAGTTCTAGGGAAAGGGAAAGACTGGGGAAGGAGGCAAGAGGAGGGGAGTCAGAGAGGCCAGTGCACCCTCCACAGCCAGGAGCATAAGCCACTGCCCTGCCCCCACTTGTTGGAGGTATACTCTTGGGCAGACTCTGTTACACTCTAGAATAAAACACACAAGCATCTGGGTGATCAAAATCACACAATCTGAACACCGAGGCAGACATGCACATGCACTTGTGCTTGCACATACACACACAGGCACACACAGGTCCGTGCACACGCATAAGGCGCCCCTGCTCTGACCTTGTTGTGGAGAACAACAACGTTGTGGGGATCTGCACTGAGCCAGGTGTCCATGGCCTTGCAGACACTGCAAATCTTCTCCAGGGCCGGTGTGTGCAGGTCAGGCCAGCCAAATTCCAGGACCTATGGTTGAGATGACGTAAGTAGAAAAAGGAAAGGCTGGGGACTCCATCTAGCCAGCCAGCACAGCATGGGGGTGTCCACTAGCAGCCAGGCTTCTGCCTTTTGTCCTGCTCCCCAGGCCTGCTGAGAGGCAAGAAGAACAAAGGCCATGACCTGGGACCCAGGCTCAAAGTAGGGTCTTCGGCAAGCCATGCCCCCTTCCCAGAGCTGTTGTACTCATAGATGTGTGCCAAGGTGCACAATGTGGGACTGATCTCAAAGCTCCCAGAGAGGCCTGAGCCCAGCCCTCCAGCTCCCCTCCAAGGCCAGTTCAGGATTGGCTCAGGGTGACAGAGGAAGGGAAAGGGCACCCTGATGCTCACAAGGCCCCTAGATATACAGACTGTCCATTTCCAGGCTTCTGAGAGAAGTCTGGTGTGTACAGAAGCAGAACTTCCCAGTGGCCTTCAGCTCTCAAGCCCTCAAGGCCTCCTCGAGTCCTCTCTGGTTTCACAAAACACTAAATAAAATGCGCCGCTATTTGGCAGGGTCCGCAGAGCATGCTTACGCCAGCTGTCTACTTTCAGAGACATGATCTGAGGCATAGGGAAATGTGCTACTTGCCTGATGTCCCGTAATGAACAAGATTGAAGACAAGGCCCCAGTAAGTTCTCTAAAAACCCACTTAGCAAGCAAAGTAAACCCTGGGGACAGAGACATACAGAAAAGACCCAACCCCAGCCCCACTCTTAGAAAGCCTAGGTGTTCCCTCCCCAGAGGCAGACGAGGTCAGAGACCACTGTGTGAAATAGTGCATTTTGAAGATCTGAGATATCCTTGAACTTGGAACTGCTGCAGCACTACATAAGAGAGGGCATGTTCTTTCTCCTACTACCCCAGGCTAGGTCAGGTCAAGTCACCCCAAAACAGCCACAGACCCACCTTAGCATGGAGCTTCGTGATGTCAGGCCTCTGCTCGGAGAGGTTGAATAGCTAGAAAGAGAGAAAGAGAGAGACCAGGAAGAGTAAGGGGAAGAAAGGTCAAGGAGGGAGTTTGTCCCCAGTTGTCAGGAACCCTTCCGCAGGCCAGCCATGCCCTCTTGGACTCCTACATCTGTCATCACGCTCTCCACTAACGGAAGTTTTTTTCCACCATACACATTAGCCAACAGGATCCGCAGTGGATTCTCAGGGAAGGTGGAAGCTATCACACAGCCAGGCCCCTTGCTTGAACATATTGAACTGGGGGGGATGAGATGGGATGGAACCCAGCCCTCGGTGCTAGTGACAGTGGGTGGCCACCTCTGGCTTTAGGACCGAATCCCCCAACAATGATGCTTCTCTGTCTTCTACCATAGGGTATGAGACATCTTGGTGGGCCCCCTCAAACACATGGAGCCTCCTAACATCCCACAGCCTGCCATCTCCCACGTTCCTTGACACTAACACACACACACACACACACAGAGCTGTGCAGAATTGCCAGCCTCTATCTCACCACCACAGGTATGACAGCAGCTCTGTCATCTCCTAGGAGGAAAGGGGACAGAACCTAGAATGGGCAGGAAGGAGGGGCTGTGACAGAGTACCGCATCCTGGAACTCTGCATTTCTGGAGCCACAGGACTCCAGCCCCTTTCAGGAAAACGCTGAATGGCATTACCTATGTCACAGAGCTGGCTTCATACCCTCAGCAACCCCCATTCTGCAGATGGGAAAACTAATGGTCAAGATCATGTATTCAGCCATCACAGAGCCAGAATGAGAACCCAGGACTTCCTGATCCCTGAAGCCAGGCACTTCACAATACCCGGTACACAGGACACATGAATCACTACAGAGGCCTTCAAATATGCATGTCCACTCGCAACTTCGGAACCCGGAACCTTTCAAAGTAGTTAAGGATCCTGTTCGGAAATATTCTTAGACTCAGGGTGGTCCTAAGATCCACAACCGATGTCATTATAACCAGACGAGAGAGGGGGAAGGCTGTGGAGAATGGAGCGGAGTGGCCACAAGCCAGAGAATGCCTGGGGTGCTGGGAGCGGCCAGGAGTGGGGGAGAGAGGAGGAAGGCAGCTTTCTGCAGGATTTAGGAGAGCATGGCCTCTCTGACACCCAGATGCCCAGCCTCCAGAACACATTCCTCTCATTTTAAGCCAAACAGTGTGTGGCCGTTCGTTCCAGCAACCCCAGCACCCTCGTGTAACCTTCCCCGCCCTATTAAACACGGCACGCAGCACCCAGGGGCTCAGGGCCAGCAGTCCAAACCCTACATGACTCCCTTGAGCAAGGACCTGAGCCTCCCTCCAGGGATGGTCACCTTCTTGCTGTAAAGGCAATCTCTCCCTCCCACTTCCCTGACACCTGGCGACTCTAGCCAGCCACAGGGTCCCCCAAACTGCAAATGGCCAAGTCTGCTCCAGGGCTTCCACCCAGAGGAGCTCCACCACACAGACCTCAGCGCTCGCTCTCTCTCTCTCTCTCTCTCTCTCCAGGGCTGTTCTGAAGATAAAGAGGCTATCAGAGGGCCTGACTTGTAGTGTAGGCACAGCCACATGAACCTGCATCCTTATTCTCTTCTAGTCTGCACACTGACACATTCACACATTCTCACCCTCACCACCCCACCCCACCCCCACATACTCACAAATGGTCACACATTCTCACACTCAAGTAACACACACCTGGCTCCAGATGCTACACTCAACCGCACATCCTCCCTTGAGAACCAAATCTCCCTGAGACAGAGTGAAGCCCTAGGCCTTGCAAGATGACCACGGTAATGGAGGGAAGGGGTGCTAGCATGGGGAGAGCGGGCAGAGACCCTCGGTGTAGAGGTGGTGAGCAAGAGGAAGGGTGAGGCACGGCCACGCACCAGGTAGTTGGCCCCATGTTTGGACTTCAGCATCTGGGCCACTTCACGGAGGTTGCTGCGGAAATTCTCCTCATTGGCTGTGCTGGGGAAGGACACCGCGATGATGCGCTCGGTGACGTACACCAGGTCCAGCTCACAACTGTCTTCCATGGCCCGGCTGACACTCATGTTTCTAGAGTGACTGAGTAGAGGACAGGTCCAGTCAGAACCCAGAGGATCCAAACCTGCCTCTAATGGACGGTGCCCGATTAGTCAAGTGGGCATTTCTAAAAGGACCCTGAAGGGGAGAGAGCATTTGGAATGGAGCATCCCAGGATCCTGGAGCAGAGCCCTGGCCACCTCCATGTGCTCAGACTGAGAAGACAGGAGGCCTCCCTGGGGAAGGGGGCGGCTCAGGTGATATGCTCACTCAGGCTCAAGCTGAGCCGGAGCCGGACGCATTCCAGCCTCCCTGAGGCGGGCTGATCCCTGCACTCTGTCCCCAGCTCTCCCCACACAGATCATTCCTAGCCCAGGTCCCCCTCATTCCTAACGGCCTGAGAGGTAAGAGAGGGTCGGATATTGGCTGCCTAGAAATACCCAGATTCCACCAGGGTTGACATGGGCCTAATGGTCTGGATGGGTGTAGAGAGAGGGCCACCAAGGACAACCTTCTCTGATGAAATGATAGGGGTAGCTGGCCAGTTAGAGTTGGAGCTGAATCCTAGCGCTCCTTGCCCCTTTGAATCTCAGCAGCAGCTGGGCTACAGAGCTTTGACTACTCTACCCAGGGGCCAGAAGCCACCTGCACATTTACCCCTAACACTGACACACAGTAGTCTTGAGTACCTTCCACTACCCACAGCCCTTCGGTCCTGGCTCTAAAGGCACTGCACCCCCCCCCCTTAGAAAAACTCAAAAAACCCAGCTCATTTCTCTCTAGCCCTCCCCTCCGAGAGGCTGCGGAGGGAGAGGGACCAAGACAGCAACAGGCATGAGTCAGAGGTGGCCATCTTGGGGTGGTCCTACTGACCAGCTCCACTGTCAGGCTGGTTTTCAGGACACAAGGACAGAACTGCACCACCAACTGGACAGGATTGCCATCACGGCTCTAAGTGTACCAAGCTGTGGAAGGGACAGAGTAGATGGGGTCCTCCAAGGGCAACCTTGGTCTACAGAAGCTCTAGACGGAAACCAGGGCTGGCACCCTTACACATCTTGTGAGCCTCAGAACAAAGGGGGTGAAGAGGGAGGTGGAGTATGGGACTAGGGGCAAAGCGTGGAGTCCTCCTGTGTGTTCTCTTCTCATTGGCAAGAAGGTTCACTCTATAAAGACCTCCCACCATCAGAGACCTCATCCGCAAAGAGTCAGAACCAGCATTGGCCTTGATTGTAGCCGGCTCTGAGTGCTGCTTCTGGGCAGTGGATGACCTTGAACAAGTCACTACAGACACTCAGCAACTCATTTGCCAACACACAGACCTTCAGTGCTGTGACAAGGACTGATGAGCTCATGCAGGAAAATATAGAGTCTACTTCAGAGTCTGGTTTGGATCTCACAATGATGAAGGCCAAGGGCCACCAACTCCAGGCCTCTCACTAGGGCTATACAGCATCGGTCTCAGGACCCAGGTTGGGACATGAGAATGCCCACACCCTGTCCCTTCCCCATGTGCCAGGTGTACCTGACAGGTTGTGGCTGTGGCTGGATGCTTGGGGAAACTCTCATGGAGCCCTGGAAAAGAGAAAAGACATGGTATCACAAGAGAGTGCAGGGCATAGAGAAGGGAGAGCAGAGAGGAACCCAGCACACACATGGCCACACACAGATCCTCCTGGACCAACACTCGATCCCCAACACCCAGACACAGAAACCCAAAGGCCAAAAGTACCTGGTGTGGGAAAGACCCAGATAGATGGAAAGAGAAAAATCCCTGATATAGAGACACACGGCCTTCGGGCTGGCTCCCCTACTATGGGGACACACTTACCAAGACTGCCAGGAATGGCAGAAACTCACCAAGCCCTAATTCACCAGGCACCATGGTAGTAACCTCACCTAGAGATCTCAGACAGCAACCACAAATGCTCCAGAGAAGCTAAGAGTGTCTATCCTCAGGCCAGCTCTGAACCTGTGTCCTCTGTCACTGCCATCCTTCACCCCTCGCTCCCCTCCAAAGCCACAACACTGAGTCACTGGGTCAATGGAAAGCTTTGAAACAGAGCGGCAGGTGTGTGACTTACAAAGGGCATATTTCTAAACACAGGTGTCTGTTATTCTGTCTCACCTGCCCCATGTCCAGGTTGTTGAGGGTACAAAACTAAGCAAACAAACCCAAGTTGGTGACCCCGACTTTGCAGGGCAGCACAGTGACACCAAGTGAAAGCATAGGGTCATGCTACATGAACTGGGGCTCTAGGCTCCAGCATCCTACTGGGCAGCACAGAGGAGACCTAGCCCTCTGAACCTGGTAAAATGTTACCAGAATGTCATAGCAAGACAGACCAACCCTCAACATCTTGTATGGACACACCAAAAAACAAAAACAAGAAACAGAAACAAAAACAACAACAACAAAAAAATATGCAGATGAGTCTCCTCACTCAGTGCCTGGCACCTGCTCAATGGCAGCTGACACTTTAGCTGTCACTCTCTCATTAAGAAGAACTGAAAGAAAAGTTCCTGAAAGGGGAAGGAACAACCACCCATCCTCATGAAAAAAACAAAACAAAACAAAACAAAACAAAAGACCTGCTTTCCTCTCCCTCAGCAGCCACCACCCACTCTAAGCCATGCAGAATTGGGCACCCAGCTCTGAATTCCTGGGCTCCACTGAGCCCCCATTCCTGCCCACCAAATGGCAGCCACCCCTTGGAGGCAACAGGATCACAGTCTGCAAGGACAGAGACATATGGTGACTCACCCCTGAATCCTTGGGAGGTTGATGATGGAGCAGGATTCGAACCCTTCCCTAGGCTTGGCCATAGAGTACAAGCAGAGGATATTGCGCCCAATACTCTGAGTTGTGGACTGTGAGGTCCAGCTCCCCATGGAGTACAGAGTCAGGGCCTCTGGCTGTGGGACGGCTGGCTACCCTGCCACTGTGGGGCTGCTCAGAGCTGGGCAGAACTCACAGCGGAAGGAGGAGCCACACAGCACTATTGGAGGGACGATTCTCAGTCTCTCAGCATTTCTGGTCCTACGACTCAGGGTTGCATGAGTCAGGCTAGGGCAGGGAAGGCGGGGATGGCTTGAGGAGGGGGGTTGTTTGGTTTTCAAAACCCTAAACCAGGTTGTTCCAAAACTCCCCACCCCAAAGCACGCAGAAAACCAACACTTCATCCATCCCACTGCACTGGGCTCTGATGAGGAGGCCGTGACTTTCCTCAGGCCCTGGGCCCTGCTCCAGGCCCCAGGGCCACCCTGCTATAAATAGCCCCTAGGGTTTCATCTGCTCTGGATCCTCAGCCACTCTTGAAGGAAGCCACCACAGCTGCTTCGAACAACTGGAAGCCACAACTTAGCCAAGGCTTACTGTGCAGCCAAGATCAGGGCCAGGCACAACCAAAGAGCTGAAGGAAGACAATGGACCAATTGAGCCAGGACTGGGAAGGGAACTGAAGAGCCTAGCAGGGCTGGAAGCCTCTGAAGGCACAGGGAAAAGGATGCACAGGACCCAGAGACCAGGCTCCCAGTCTGGTCCCCCACCACCCTCTGGCCAAGGTTATAATGCTCCACATTCCTAACTCCCTCCTGGACGATAAATACTTGGCCCAAACAGAGTCTGGCCCTGCTGCCTCCAAAGGTGATAAGAAAGATCCAAGCATTCTCTGCAACAGAGTGGCTTGCCCAGAGATGCAAAGAGACTCCCGTGGGCAGGGGATAGGGACCAAACAGCTGGACTGTCAGCCCCTGATGAATCACAGGGCTGGGCTGCCCTCGCACCAACAGGGCTTCCTGTTTTCTGCAAGGTTTGGGGACACATGACCCTTTGCCAGCAGAAAGCAGGCTTGCACGGAGACTGGGGGCACATCGTGAGCACAGGAGAATAGTAAAGGAACAGCCAGGACCAAACCCACCCCTCCTGGTGACTGCCTATGAGACAGCAGCCGAAGTTGAGGCCTGGAGTCAGCTCTGTGCCCCTCCCATGGTGGACATGCCCTCAGTGCTTAAACATTCCCTGAGGCTTCGTTCTGGGCATGTAGGAGGAGAAGTGGAGAAGCTCTCTTTCTTTAACTGTCAATGAACACAGTGAGAGGCGCAGTGGCTTAACACAACAACAGAGGGCTCAGAAATCTCTTACCTGCCCCACTAGGAGTCCCTGGGGAAGGTTTATTTTAAAAAGGAAAACAAATTCTCTGCCTGCCTGTAATCCCATTCTTTTCCCCTCTAGGGAATCTCAAAACTCTTAACTACTAACTCCTCCCAAGACCAATAATAGAACTTTTGATCCAACTCCCTGAGCACCAAACAGAAGTCTCCCTTATCATCATCTCCCAAACATGTCTCTCCTTTGCAGTAAGGCCTCCATGAAAGCGCATTCCACAGCCTCCCCAAAAACAACGTCCTTCCTCACCATCAGGATGTTCGCCCTCATATCTAACCCTCATCCTTCCTGCTGTGGGCACCAACTCTTTTTGCCTTGGTTCTCCCTGAAGCAGGAGCCAACCATAACTCAGACATTCCTGGGTAGCTCAGGTCTGAAGCCTGGGGCTGCGCTATTTGCCTGCCTTCCTTTCAGGTCCACGGAGCAAACAAAACACCTCTGGATAGAGGAAAAGAAAAAACCGTTTCCTGAACCTACGTCCCCAGGGTCCCAGCTGAGAGGTGGGTCTGCCAGTGAATACCGGGGTCGAGCCAGGCAGCCAGAGCCCAGCCCTTCATTCCTTCATCTCCTGGGGTTGAGGCCCCCAACACAGGCCTCTGCAGCCACACCCCTTCCTCCCCCCTTCCTGCCCACCACTTGGATTTTTCCAAAACAAAGTGCGACACAGCACACGGCTGCAGCTTCCACTGAACACCACTCCAGCAGAGGAAACTGCCTGCAGAGGCCACAGCAGGAAACACCTCACAAACAAGGCCGGTAGTACCCTGAGCAGGTCTCTCCGTCCCCCTGCCCAGAGCACGCCGGAGTCCCAGGCAACCAGGGGACCAGTACTGCAGCCCTGGGTCACCTAACCAGCCACAGATGCCTGGAAGGCTGACAGCGGGGTTTCCGCTCTTTGGGAGCAGCAGGCCCATCTAGAACCTACTGGCCTGCTTGCCCTCTTTCCACTCCTTTAGAAAGACTCATTTTCTCCTCCCTCCCACCTCCAGACCAGGTACCACACTGACCCACCCTGACGCACACACAGCCACTTGCAGACTACCTAATCCCACACCAAGTTGTTTATTTCTGAAAACTAAAACAAGATGCCATCAGTCACAATTAAGGGGCCACCTCTTTCTTCCCTAAAACCAAGGTCAAACATGCCCTTAGGATCAATAGCTCTTCTAAATGTCTAACCTAACTCCTGGCTTGGCTCTAGTTTATGGACTCCATACGGCCCAGGCTAGGGATGGAGGGGTCATAAGTCCTAGGACGTAACTTCTACACACACCCAGAACATCAAATGAAAGTAATTATTCAGAGGCTACCACTTCAACCCCTGGCTAAGGGTTAAGAGGTCTGGAGAACACATAACAGAGACACTCAAGGGTTATCTCAAGCGCCTGTTTCCCTGTCTATAACATGGAGCCACAGCATCTGCCACACACCCAGTCACGAAGGCATACAATTTCCCAGCCTACCTCTTGGCCCCTAAAAAGAAATAATGGCAATAATACAGGCTAACATTTACTAAGCACCCATCATAGCCGGGAATGCCTCGAGCTAGTTCACCCTTTGCAATAACACCTACAAAACTAAATTCTCAAAAGCATCATGAACGTTTCCTCAGTGTACCAGTGAACAGGAATCCTCACATACCTCCACGGTGCCTTTGCCCAACCTAGGAGTCTTTATGACCCCTAGACAGCTCCACTCCTTATTGCTGGGCCTATGGCGTCCCAGGATGGTACAGCAGTGTCGGTGGGCCACCCTCAGGAGCTGCTACAGCTCAGCCCCTCCCTGTGAGGCCCTCCCTACCAGAGGCCAGGCAGCTGTCAGATGATAGGGCCTCGTGCCATCAACAGCTCCCCTTGTGCCAACCGCCAAAACCACTCCCTGTTCCTCTCCAGGCCTGCAGTGGACGGAGGGGCCAGCATGGGGCAAAGGGCAGAAAAGACCTGAGGAAGGTGAAGGGTGTTCTGTGGTGCCTGCTAGCTGCAACAGAGATCAGGGGATCCTATGCCCTAGCCTGAGTTCCTTCCGAATAAGAAACTTGTGCTTTGACTCGCCTTGTTAAACTGAGAACAAAATGAGCCAGGACCAGATAACACCTCTTGCAGAGTCCTGAATCAGAAGCAGAAAAAGCCACACAGTGCTCCTATCTCCAGGGAAGCAACCCCAGCACTGTCTCCAGGACCTAGGGACACCTTAAGAGCCCAGGACTCCTTCACCTCAGCCCTGTGTCCCTCACCACTTCCAAGCCTGCCCTCCACCAAGCCTGGCTCTCAGATCTGCCTCTCTGCTCCTCCCCACCCAGCACTGCCACAGTATAGTGATGACTACCAGGGCCAAGCTCGAGCCCAGAAAGTGACTTCGTGGGCCTTCCCTGTTCCCAACACTGTGGCCAAGACAGCCAAGCCTCTTCCAAGAGAGGTACTAAGAAAGGGATAGCCACAAGTCGGGTCTGAGGGTAGCCCCTTCCTGCTCATTCTCCTTTGGAGCTAGTCTTGACCTCTGCTCTCCTCATACTTACGCCCTCCTCCAAGCTTTTCAGAGAGCTTCCACTCCGGCAGTCTCCTTCCCCCTGTAGGCAGAGGAGAGACTGTCAGAGAGAGAGAGAGCAAGATGAACAGTGGAAGACCCTAGAAGTCCTACCTGCCAGTGCCACGATGGAGGGTAAATGGGTAGTAGAAGGTCAACGTGGGGAAACTTGTTACTTAAACATGTTTGTCTAGTCAAAGGTCTATCAGAGACATGGAAGCCTCTCCTTTGGGCCACCCCTGTGGGACACCTGTTACTCCATTTTGAAAATGAGAAGCTGAGGAACTGACAGGCTCTCCCTCACCTGAAGTCTCACAGGTAGAGCCTTTGCCTCCAGCGCATGGTTTCAGGCTCACCCTTCCCATAGACACCTCATCTAGCCTCGGTTTCCCCACCTCAGCTTGCCACCCCACCCCACAAGCCCCTGTTCTTCTCTTTCTCTTCTTCCACCCTGGAGGAAACTCTCTGCTCATGTACTCCAAAAGATTGGAAGTCTGCCCAGCTCTTTCATATTCTGCCTCTCCCCTGCCTTCTCTGTGCGTGCGTGCAAGTGTGTGTGCATGTGCATATGTGTCTGTGTGTGCAGGTGTAATTGTATGTTGGTCACTTTTGCAAACAGTGAGTCACTTTTCCTAAAGCAGACAGGCCTGCCCCTCCCTCCCCTGTCAAGCAAGTTTGGCCTTTGAGATAGGGTCTCTCACTAACCAGGGACCTGTCAAACAGATTAGGCTAGCCAGCAAGACCCCAGGTCCGCCTGCCTCTACCTCCCCAGCACCATTGTCCCAAGCATGTGCCACCACACTGGGCTTTTTTTTTTTTTTTAAACCCAGGTGGTTTCTGGTGACTGGGGTCAGATGCCCATGCTTGCACAGGCACTCTCCCGGACTGAGGGTTACCCCAGGCCTCCTTGTTTTTTGTTTTGACTTGTTTATTTTTGAAAGAGGTCTCACTACAGAGCCCAAGCTGACCTAAAGCTGAGGGCAACCCTCCTGCCTCACCCTTCTGGATGCTAGGTGTACACATTTTTGAAATATTTAGCATATTTCTTATAGAGTTAATCACTGATCTCCTTCACAGCACCACACTGTTCCCTCTCTGTCAGCCTCACCCCTGCATCCCATGGCCATACACAGGTTCCAAGGTCATCAGCACCTTCCTCCAGGCTCCAACCCTTCTCCCATCTCCAAATCCATCTCCCATCAACCTCCTCCCAGCACCAGCTTCTTCATGCTGCCTCTGTTGTTACTCACCACGTCTACTACATTCTTGGGTATGCTCTCTGTGGTGATGGGCTAGGGACAAAGAGAAAATAAGTGTGAGTTTCACAGAGATAGCAGCACAGCTACCTGCTAGGCCGGTGGTCAGGGTGCTAACAAGAGCACAATCCCAAGCTTCAAAGCATCACTTGGCTGGTCCCAAGCTGGGGAAGCAGCATTTGCAAAATGAAACACAATCTTATTAACAGGAGAGCCATCCAGTCCCACCTGACCAAGGGCCATGCAAGCCTCAGGCCCCTCAGACAGGGAAACAGGACAAAGCACTCCTGCTCCAACTAGTCAGGGCTTTCACCTTCACTGTGTCTACCCAGGGCAAGAACCAACAGAGGCAGGGGCCACCGTGGCCTGTCAGCCCCAGCAAACAGACCTAAGTTACAATGAGAGCGGCCCAAGAGCATGAACTCCTGGGGTCAGAGCCTGCCAAATACTGGCCAAGTCCCACTCTCCAGTGACTTGCTGGACTCACTTCTTGGTACCTATGGTACGCAGAGAGAAAGAAAGACAGAGACAGACAGATAGACAGCACTCCTACATTCATTCCACACCATGTCCTCTCCTCCTCCTTGGTGGGCTCCCTCCACTAGGAAGCTCTGATTATACCCCACGTGGTACCCCATTCGCCTCCCCATCTGAGCCTTCCTAAGGAATTATCTAATCTGGCCCTATACACCGTGTTTCTCCAACAACAAGTTAATTTGGTCATTTAAGATTTGTTTTTATTATTTTGATTGTGTGCATGTGTGTATATCTGCATGTGGGTTTGTTCCCATAAGTACAGTTGCCCATACAGGCCAGTAGCATCAGGTCTCTGGCACTGGATTTACAGGTAGCTGTAAGCCATTCCACAGGGGTGCTGGGAACTGAACTCAGGTCTCCTGCGTGTGCAGTACATACTCTTAACTGCTAAGCCATCTCTCCAGTCCTGCTTTTGGATTCTTGGTCCACCTTCATTCAACGTAATCACAGTGACATTTTGATCAACTCAGTAGAAACTCCCTCATGCCAGGAACCAGGGGACCAGAAGTGGACCATCAATAAACATGCATGGATGGACCATCCCAGCCATCCTCCCTCTGCCCCAGTCAACACAAGGACTTCATCCTAAAAGTGTCCACAAGAGTGAATGATGAGGAATAGGAGTGTCCTTTTCCTAGGCCAAGCTCACCTCCCCCACCATTCCTAGAGCTCTGTTTGCAACTCCAAGAGGGGACTGTGGCCACCTGGAAAGCTGTTGGCACTGAGTGTCCCACCAACCTCAAACTTCTGAGTCATCACATGCTGCAGGAATCAGAATTGTGTGTTTCCAACAGGATCCTGGGTGGCTCTACGAGCAGACAGTCCAGCCCATACCATGACTCTGCTGTTCACTAGCAGGCTGACCATAAGCAGGTTGCCTGTGCTTGACACCCACCTGCATGGCTGCCTGAGGGAATGCATGTTGAACAAATGGAATAAAGGCCTCCTACAAGGAGGGACTGGCTCTAAGCACAGGTTAACCCTTACTGCTTAACCTCTCACCTCCACAACATGAGGCCCACCCCACCCCACCCTACTCAGACCTCTCTCCAGCCTTCTATGAGCCGTTAAGATTTTAGTAGAGAACTACAGGCCTCAACAGAGGGAAAGAAATTCGCCCTTCCCGCCAGGGATCTTCTGAATGCTGTCCCCTCGGCCCCCACCCCTTTCTTTCCCTTGCCAGCTGGAGACCAGCCACAGGCAAGACTCACCAGCAGTCAGATGCCTTCAACACACTGTCCCACGTGTCTCCTGAGGAGCTAAAAATTTCCAAACACTCAAACTGGCCTCCAGAGTTCATAACCCCAGCCCAGCAAGCATGCACCCCTCGACCACAGTTCTCTAGGACTAACCATTACCAGTCTTAGACTACCTGAGAACAGAAAAGGGCAAGGACTGGGCCCAGGCGGGCAGAGTCAGCTAAGGCTGCCCAAAGCGCATGTGGCACAGTGGAGAAGGTCCCAGGAACTCCCAGGGGCAGCTGGGGACTCAGAAGTACAAGCCTCAGAGAACTGCCCTGATTATACCTCAAATGCAAGCCTCCATGCATATCATGGCAGACAGACAGAGGGTTGAATGCACACGTACACACACATGCAGACACGCACAAGCATGTGTGCACACATATACACACTAACCCTCTCTGGCTGAATTTTAGTCTTAGGGGGGGAAAGGTGGTTTGTTGTTTTGTTTGTTTTTTAATGTATGTATATGCACCCAAGTGTACATGTATGTACCACTGTGTGCAAGTGCCTGTGGAGGTCAAAAGGGGGCATCAGATCACCTAGAACTGAAGTTACTGGTCACCTAGTGGGTGCTAGGAACTGAACCCAGGTCCTCCGCAAGAGCAGCAAGTGTTCTTACTTGTTGAGCCATCTCTCCAATCCTTGCTCTTTCTTCTTAGAACACCCTGCTCCACAACACTCTCTATTTTATATTTACTAGCATCCTTTAGAGCCTGGCTCTCCCTGAAAAAGGAGCTATGCCCATGCTGAGTAGAGGACAGTGTCCAGCACACTGTGGGCCCTTAGAAAACACCTGTGGCGTGAACAGTCTCCTTGCTCTCTTCCCTGATACCCCACCATGCTCAGCATTGACTGGCAACACAGTAGCAACCCAGGTCCTCTGGACATGGGGAAGCCTTTACCTTCATCTTTATTTAGTTTTAGGTTAGGACCTTTCTATGCCACGTGCGCACATGTATGCACACACATGCACACTACATCCTCAAGAAAAGTACTAGCAGGCTTTGAAGCATCACCTCCTCCTGCCCCCTGCTCCACAAAATGCAAGGTAGGCCCAAACTGCCCAAGGACTGCAGAGTCCAATCCCACATTCATTTCACTGCCCCTCTCCTGGGATCAGCTGGCATTTCACCGTTAGCTACAGAAGGCTGATTCATATAGAGTCTAAACAAGGACAGTGCTGGCCTCACACAGGATCCCTAACCTCTGCCAGCCCGGGGCTAGAAATTGAAGTTACCCCCCCCACACACACACACCTGTCTTGCATTCTGCACAGTATCTCTCTCTGTGAGAGCCATTCCTCCTCACATTTTGCACCCTAGCTGCCTCCACTGTCCCCCTGCATGGCCAGCCATGATCTAGAGGCACCTTTTCCCAAGGCTGAAGCAAGAACAACAGCTTTACACGCAACAGACCAGGGACCAGGCTCTGCTGATTTCGTTCCAGCCCTCAGAGCATCCTGGGAAGTGAGGGTTACTCATCTCACAGATGAGACAAGTGAACAGTGAAGGACTGCAATGCCCAGAAGTAGAGAGGGCTGGCATCTGAACTGTGCCCACCACAGGCTCTCTCAGTCTCTCTCATTCTGTTTGTGTGTGTATGGGTGTGCACGCACTTGAGTCCATGTATGAAGAGAGCAGAGATTAACATCATGTGTCTTCCGCTATCACCCTCCACCTTATTCTGAGATGGGTCTCAATGAACACAGAACTCACTGATTTGGCTACGTTGGCTGGCCAGCCCCAGGGCTTTTTCCATCAGCACACAGTGCTGGGAATACAGGCAAGCACCACTGTCCCTGGGTTTGCATGATGCTGGATTGAACTCAGGTCTCTTTGCTTGCACAGAATAAGCACTTTGCCTACTGAGACATCTTCTTAGCCTCATTCAGCAATGATTGGCACTTTTGGAGCCCTAAAGGCTGGCTCCAGCAGACCCTCGCCTAGGGTCACCAGTAGGAACAGACTGCTTTCCTGCACTTCCCTAGGAAGCTGGGGAAACGGACTGCAGTGGGAGAGAGTACTATCAGAGAGCAGAGAACTTCCTGAATTTGCTGTGAACCACAGGGTGGGTAAGGAAGCTGCATATCCTTTCTTCAATGTTTCCCCCAAAACAGACACGCATGCCCTCTCCCTCTCTTTGCACATGCCACCCCTCCCTGCTGACTGAGCATGCCTTGGAAAATGGGACACCTGCCTGGGAATCATGCAGTAGAGTGCATTGGTGCCCTGCACAGAGGCTAGGTTGGGGAGTGAAAAAAAATGTAACCGTGGGCTGTTTAGAGGAAGGAACTGCTGGGCTTGGGGATGCCCCGGCCTGAGCCCAGGGCTCGGGGGCAAGAGGGAGGAGGGTGCAGAATGCAGACTCAGCCTCCAGAGGAACATTCTGTCCAGAACTCCAAACCCTCAGCTCTAGCCTGCCAGAACTCTCTGCCCTTGTCCCAAGGGAAGTCTGGAATCTGGGCAGTCTGGGAGCCAAAAAGACCCCATGACATCACATCTACTACCACACTGATGATCTGTGAGGTCACCCATCACTACCTATCTTGGAAGGGGAAGGGCCTGGGAGCCAGAGGAGTAATCCAGAAGGGGCTGGAATTGCTCAGACCCAGGACACAGAGAAGGCTATTCTGGGCTCACTTCTTCCCAAAATAGAGCCGTAAGTAGATATGGGGCTGGGTACAGGGAGGCAGGGGACAGGGTGTGGTATTTGGGGACATTTAGCAGAGTATGGCAATGGATCTGGGCTGCACACTGGAGGCATGGCCTCCTAATATCTCCACAAGGGCATCGTCTCAACAAAAATAATAACAGCAACTCACAGGCAGCAAGAGTGGCAGAGAAAGCCAAAGGCTCCCACTCTGAAAGCTTGCTTTTGGTCAATTGCCCACCTCCTGAGCCATCATCCCACTTCATGGTCACAAGGGCTGGGGAAGGAGCATTTGGCTCCTCTTTAGGAAGTTCTCAGGAAGGCGCTCCATTCTATGTGAACCCAGGCCAGCCCCCAAACCTGTGTCCCTGCTATGCTCTACCATAAAGCAACAAGAGCCAATAAAATGGGCACAGGAATGGCTGACGCTGAAGCAGGACACTGGGTAGGCATGAGGCCCAGGTGGCAGGGACGCTGACCTAAATGTTCAGGTTAGGTTGCTGTCAAGGCCACAGCCTCTGAGAGACACACTCGACCATCAAGGGAAAAGAACAGGCTCTTGGTGATTAAGTGGAAAGCTATGTCTGACTTCCGCACCCCCAGAGAAGCGCCAAGCGAGTCTGTTCCTGTTCTCAACCCCTCCTCCAAGCCAACCCTGAGGGGCCCAGCACTATAACACAGGCTGAGTCTGAGACACCCAGGACAACCTCACCAACTCCAGCTGAGGGACAGGCTAGAATACTGATCATTTTCTCTGAGCACAGCTCTCCTCCCACAGAGGACCAGCTCTTCCATAACGCTGTGCCTTCTCCACATCCTTGAGCTAGCCTGGCCCAGAACCCCTAAAACCCCTGCTGGATGTCTATCCCATTCTCTTCCACCTGCCATCTTATCCCATGATCATCCCCTTCCGGCCAAGCCACCTCCAGCTGCCAACAGATTCCCACTCTAAAACCCTGCTTTGGGTCAATTGCCTGCTCAAGGACCCATAATGACCCTTAGTGCTTACCACTCAAGGTCCTGTTCTCCACGCAGGCTGAGAAGCCCTCTAAGCCTGGCCCCTCCCTTTCTAGCCCAGAGTCAAAAGCTGGCCTTCTTCCCCAGACTTCCCGTTCCTCCATTCCCACCCCCATCTTACAGCACTCCTCTCCTACCACCCAGGGCCACCACGTTGGTGTCCAGACCCAGGTAATACACAAGGTCACAAGGTCTCCTCTTCCCCCAGCAAGAGCAGGCTAGCCAACATTTTATACCATATTTGCTTGCCTGCTTCTGCAATTTGTTCCAAGCTATGTGTTCTAGTCCTACCGCCTTCTAGAGCTCTCCCTATTACCAGCGCTGCCACAGGAAGCAGGCTTTCTAAGGCATAGCACAAGTGGGTTCACTTATTGCCCTCAACCCCAAGGTTCCTGCTAGTAAGAGCCTAGAGTGGGGCACTGGTGCAGTCTATGGTATAGTTTCCTTCTGCCTTGCCTTCTGACCTGTGTACATTGGTCAGGCAGCTCAGGTCAGGCTTATACCTTCCCCCCTCCCCGGGCACAGCTGTGCCCTAAATATCAGGGTGCTGAGGGCATGATCCTACACCCTATTGAGCCTCTCTCAGTGATGGTCAAAGAGAGGATTCGATCTCTGACTCTGGGACCATGACTCCTGCTTGCCTTGAAGAAAGACAGGATCTTAGTGGGCCTGAGGAGGCCCATAGGCCATTAGCTGGCATCCTACACCCAGTGGGTGTCAGTGACTCCTGAGGGGTTCCAGCAACAGACAAGAGCTCCCCATCCTTGAGACAGCATAGATGGGCCATGTTTGATGTTTGAAACCTCTTCCTGGCTCCTAGACCAACTTGCTCCACGACCATCTCCACCTCCTAAATGCTGCTTTGGGGAGCAACAGAAAACAAGTCTAAGCATCCCAAGCATGACCTTTTGCACTTAGCCTTTGTGAACCACGAAACCTTCTTGAATCTGGCTATATGAACCTCTCTCCCTGTTGGGGTCTTCTGGAAGCTGAGGCCCACAGGTTCCCTCCCTTTGGAAGTCAGCCTCAGACCAAGCTTACCTCCTGGCATGGCTCCCTTTTCCAGGATTTTCTGAAGATGGCCACCCATACCCCTCTCAGCACCCTAAGATTAAATTCATCAGACTCACAAATCATTTCCCTGTCACAGTCCCTGATGGAGGAGATGAAATTTGCAAGCTAGTCCTCCAGTTTTCCCATACCACTCATTATTCTCCTCCTCCTTCTCTTCTTCCTCTTCTTCCTCCTCCTCCTCCCCCTCCTCCATCTCCTCTTCCTCCTCCTTCTCTTTTCTGGTGGTTTTTTGTTTTTTGGTCATTGTTTGGTTGGGTTTTTTTTTTTTTCTGGAAAAAAAAAAAAAAAGAACAGGACTTCATTATAAACCGGGGTGGCCTTTAACTAAATATTTGCTGAGGATGACCTTGAACCTCTGATCTTCTTGATTCTAATTCCTGAAATTATGGGCATGTGTTTTGGGGCCCAGTTTCATGCCATTCTCTTCTAACATGAGGCAGCCAGATGTCTGATGCTCCAGACTCTATGATGAGGGAAGAGCAGGGGTCCTTTGAATAGTTCTTTCGATTCTTAGGGTCCACAATGGAGAAATAGCTCAGTAGTTAAGAGCACTCACTATTTGAGGTGGTCTGAATGAGAATGGCTCCCATTGGCACATATATTTGAATGCTTGTTCCACAATTGGTGGAACTGTTTGGGAAAAATTAAAAGGCGTGAACTTTTTGGAGAGGTGTGAACTGGGGGGTGGGCTTTGAGTTTTAGAAAGCCAAGTCATTCCCAGTTAGTCATCTCTCCATACATGTATCTGTCTGTCTGTCTCCCCCTAACCCCCACCTTTGTGTGTGTAGATATAAACTCTCAGCTACTATTCCAGCACTGTACCTTCCTGCTTGCTTCCATGCTTCCTGCTGTGATGGCCAATGGACTCCATCTCTCTGGAACCACACACCTTGGTCATAGTGTTTCGTCAGGCCAGTAGAAAAGAAGTTAAGATACTGCTCTTTCAGAGGACTGAAGTTCAGATCCTAACACCCACATCAGGCAGCTCACAATCACTTGCAAACCCAGCTCCAAAGGATCCAGTGCCTTCTCTGTCCTCTGTAGGCACCTGTACACACATGTGCGCACACACACACAAAAACACGCATACGAACACATAATTAAAAATAATATTCAAAAAATCTTAAGATCTGTTACTGTTTAAGCGCTGGAAACTCCAACATAAAAGAACACTACTTTCAGGGCCATGGTGGTACACACCTTTAATTCCAGAACTCTGGAGGCAGAGGCAGGTGGATCTCTGAGTTCAAGTGAGTTCCAGGACAGTCAAGGCTACACAGAGGAGTTCTGTCTCAAAAACAAACCAACCAAAAAACAACAACAATTCAACAACATTACTGGGCTGGAAGTGTGGGTTGGCTGTGCTTAGCAGTGTAAGACTCTGGGTTCCCCAACAAAGTAAGCCAGCTTAGAAAAGAACTGTGCACATAGACCCAGTAGCTGTCACAGATACTGTGTGCACAGCGTTGGTGCAATTAAGAAATGGTTGAGCACACGATAGATCCTCTCTCAGCACCCCAACCCACTGGCCAACAGAGACATTAGAGACCATGTGAAGCCCAAATTGTGTACCTGGGTAGCCCTAAGAAAGCAGACCAGGTGCCCTTCTAATGGGTGCCCAACCTGCTACTACCAGCATGTGCCTACAAGCAAGGCAGCTAGCCTTTCTGAGCCCTGATCTAACCACTGTAAGTGGCCCCACTTGCCTCTCCAGGATGGATACAAGCTGCCTGGGCGCCCATATGGGAGACAAGCCTCCCAACTGCCCTGAGCCATGGAAAAGGCTTTGAAATCCACAGGCGCTGTACAAGTGACAGTGACATTTGTCACTGTTAGTGGCTGGGAGGATAGCTCTGGGGTAGGCTGATGAATGGAAAGCTCACTCTCACTCCGATCCATCTTGTGACCTGGACTCAGTTCCTTACTGGCCACACTGAGGTAAGACACAGTATCGCCTTCCTATATCCACATCCAAATCTGCATGAAGTTCCAGCATTTCACTGTCGCTGTGGCAGCGACCCCTCCCAAAGCTTTAACAGATGCCCAAACGACAGCTAGAATAAAATCCTGTACATATTTGGAGAACTGTCTCCTTACATACAGGAAGCAGGTCATGGCTTCCCTTAGCCCTGCCTGATGGGCCAGCTTTGAAATTTCTTGAGTAGTAGGGATATTATTCAGTAGAATAACAGTGACTTGAATCCAACACTATGATACCATGATAGCCCATCTGACAGCAGAAGCTGCCGCTGACTCACAGGCAAATAGCACATCCAGCGTGTACTCACTGGGCATGAGTGGACAGATACTGCTGGATTTCAACACACCGCTCAAAAAAGGCACACAATTTAAAGCGGATGAATTGCTTATTTCTGTAATTTTCCACTAAGTGTTTTTGGACCTCAGTTGACATCAGGTAACTGAAACGCACGGAAGTAAAACCTCAGATTGGGAGCGAGGAGAATGTCATGTTATTATTTCACGTGAAACCACGTGCCCTTAAGGACTCTCAACTCCTCGACCCCCCAACTCTCGCCCAAACCTGACCTCCAGGTCAATCCATAGGCCATCCTAAACCCCCACTGTAAGGCTGACATGGCAGAGGAGGCTGTGTCTCTCATTACCCAGGTATCCCAGGGTACTAGCCCTTGTGACAACCTAGTATCAGATGCCATGATGGCCATCCCACCCACGTCTCTCTGGGCCAGTTTTCACGTACAGAGCACCTGGCATGAGGTGCTTTATGGGGCAATCCATTCAGGTATCATCATTGGGATATTCCTCAAACTATCTTTCAGGGCCTGAGAACAGCAACTTCAGCCCTTTGCAAGGATCAGGAGTGCCTACAGCAAGCATCCTAACTCCATCCTGCTCCCTTGAACCCCACAGGAGGGGGCCAACGCTGGTCTCTTCTACCCAATCCCTTGAGCAACATCTGTTGAGTAAGACAAAAACATGAGTTGAAGATTAAACCACTCGGCCCTAGCTGGCCTGGGCACAGGACGGAAAATATGTTTGGCCAGCAAGGCCTGAAGCTGGGCAGAAAATCTGGACCTGAATCAGGGGAAGGGTGGTTAGGATTTGTCCAAGGTCAGTAAGAAAGCTAGGGGAAGCAGAGCCAAGCCAAGGCCAGAACATGCCACCGACAGACAAATGGACATGCCACCGACAGACAAATGGAACGGATACACCAAGTTGGGAAACAGAGGAATGGAACAGGCCAGACAGCAGCCTACAGAATCTGAAAGGCTGGCAGTGGAGGGAAAAAAGAAGGAAAAGCCGGAACCCACCCTTTCCTCCTTAGGAGCCTTCTCAAAGCACCTGCCTCACCCACTTGAGGAAGCAGGTGCTGAGTGCTCTGTGGGGAGCCAAACTTTCTTCTGGGTTCCCCTAAACCACTTTCCCACTGGCAGGGCAGCACAGGACCTCCCACTCAATGCAGTGGCCTTCTCCAGGTCCCCATGTGCAGAACTCACTGCAGATGCGGGGGAACAGAGGACCACCATAGGAACCAACCATCCCACCCCCCAGCTCTCACAGTCCTAAACTGTGCCCAGTGTGCATGTATTAGTGGCTACTGAGTGCAAGGAAGACAGAAGTCCCAGGTCCTGGAACTCATACGGGGAAATGGGTAGAACCCCTTCGGCAAGCTAGAGATAAGTGAGTGAGGTGTAGAGTATGGGAGAGGTCAGAAGCACTACAGAACAAGGGAAGAGGAGAAGGAGGTGAGATTCCTGTGCGAAGGGAAATGTTGGCATGTGAGAAGGGGAAGGACCTTGCAGGTGTGACTATGGGAAGGGCACTGGAGGCAGAGGGAACAGAAGGTAAGCTATCCCTGAAGTAGTATGGTGTCTGACATGTTTAAGGATCAGCAAGATGAAGGCTGGGTAGCCAAAACAGTGAGGAGAAAAGCGGTAAGCTGGGGAGAGGACAGTTTCGGTGGAAGAACCTAAGGTTTTGCTCCAAGTGAGGTGGCAGATGTCACTTGGATTAGACTCACGTTTTGACAGGGTCATGAACTGGGTACTACTACTGGCCCCCATTCTAGAGAAGGGCAACTAAAGAGGGGGGGCCGGCAACGTCTTCAGGGTCACTCGGTTGGCGCCAAGAAGTTGGGAAACAGTATGAGGAGGAATAAAGACCTGGGAATGGGTTGCTGGAACCCAAAGGAGGGAGTGGAACTCTTTCACTACTAGGGAAGTAGGTTCTGTGATCCATCACCACTGCCTGGTCCCAACCTTACCAGGAGATACTCCATCCAAACTCCTGCAAGGCTACTACCACTGTGCAAGCGGGCACAACACAGAAACAGGAAGACGTCCTACCTGGAACACATGCCTTTCAAAGGCAGGCAATCCTTCCAGCTCGCAACTGCAGGCCTCTAGCTGGAGCACCATCCTGTGCCCTTCTGTCCTGACCTTGGACCTTGCCTCTGTAAACAAGGCTCACCGGCCAGCTGCTGGCCCCTGCCTCGTGGTCCCTAAATCCTAGACCCTCAGCCTTCCTGGCCAGCCAAGGACATTCTGTTCTTAGCCCTAAGGTAGCTTAATACCGATGACAAGAGTCACCCGTACTCTCTCCCCACTACCCTCCTCCAGTACATGGTATGTCTCTGTGATCATAACCTCTGGAGAGGTTTCTAGTCAGACCTCTCTGGCCCCAGTCACAGCCCCGCCCTACCCTGCTGTCACTACAGGCCTCTTTGAAAATAATACTCCCCATCTGGAGGGCCCAGCGGGGCAGCTGAAGTCCACGAGAGACTCTCCTAGGGAGCCAGGTCTCCGTAGCTGGCCTGAGTGAGCAGGGGTGACATGGCTTTGAGGTAGCCAGGAGACGGAGAGCCCAAGTGTATCAATGGTAAACCCAAGATACAGAGAGAAAGAAGGGACAAGACTACAATCACAGGCAAGTTAGGGTGGGAACAAAAGAAAACGACGCGGTCTGGTTGTGTTTCCCATGTCTAGGCTGAGCAAGCGACCTCACTTTTGTGAAAGATGCCAACAACCAGACTCAGATTCTCCCCCAACAACGGTACCACCGTAGGTGTGCCCCACCAGCCCCAGAAGATCTGGCCCGCAAGGAGCCCCTCTGCACAATCCTACTCTGTCTCGGTCTCTGTCTGTCTTTCTCTCTGCTACTCTGTCTGACTGTCTCTGTCTGTCTCCGTCTGTCTGTCTCTCTCTCTTTTACACACACACACACACACACACAAACACACACACACACACAAATAGAGCCCTTCTGCAGTCCTAAGACCTGCCCTGCCCCCAGAAGGCAGTGGAGTGGGACCTGGAAAGGCTAAGGAAGCAGGAAACCTGGCCAACACTCATCAGCCCAGCTGGGATCAATCTGCCTCAGGCCAGCTCCACAGCCCACAACTCACAGAGGTCCTGCCCCTGTCCGAACTGTTCTGGAAACCTGACAGGGAAGAAGGGGATGAGGGCCATAAAAGCAGAAAAACAGAGTCATGGGGACATAGCAGAGCTGAGGAGAGGAGCAGAGGCCACCACCTCACAGAGGACTCTGGGAAACGCCATCTATCCCTCTGCCTCCAGCTGAAGGGTACAAGACCTACAGTCAGGAGGGTGGAAGGAGGTACCGCAGTACACCCTAGTCCTCCAGGCTCTAGAACAACAGTAACCTAGCCAGGCCTGGGGACATACAAGATGGCCTTTTATGGGTTTTCCCGAGGACCTCAAATCTCCAGACACACAGAGCAGGCCCTGCATCATGTCAGGAGGGACCTCATGACTCATTTCCTCTCACCAGCCCAGCCCAAAGCCCTCAATCCTCTCCACCCCACCAACCCAGCTCTCAACCATTTAGGAGAGACTGGAAACGAGAAGGGAAGACCACTCACCACCAGTTCATGGCTGGATGGAGGAACACAAGGGGCAGCCACCTGTGAGAGAGGAAGAGAAAGTGTTAGCATCTGTCCCAGCAGCCCCTGGGCCTCCTGAGCCCACTCTTACCCCATCCCCAAGGGAACAGCCTTCCCAGGGCCACAGGGAGGGCTCTTCAGAAGGCCACCACAAAGGCTTAGACCAGAAGACAAACATGAAATGTCCCTCAGAGGTCAAATCTTGTAAAACCTAACACCCCCTGTAGGTCAGCAAAGCAGCACTTATACCCCGGCTCCTGAAATACCATAAAGCTACCTTTTCCTGCCCCCTCCTCTCTCTCTCTCTTTCTCTCTTTCCTGATTTCTCTGCAGTGTAGAAAGAGGGACTTAAAATATTTGAAAAACATGACTTAGACCTATAGGAAAGGAAAATCCCACTCCCCACTCTTCTCCCCACAGCCAGTGGCTCACGACAACTCAGAGCTGGGGGAAGCTCCCACAGACTGGGAATGGCCAGATCTTCCAGGGACAGCATAGAGCACTTGGGGAGAGAGTGACCCCCACTGGGAAGGGACCTGTCCTTATCAGTTCATCAGCATCCTTCTCTGGGTCATGGCAACTTGGGCCTCTAGAGGAGGGAGAGAGGAAGGAGGGCTTAACAGCCACACCACCCTGACAATTAGCAGGGCACGTGTCAGAGGCCAGCGCGTTCCTTTCTCCAGCCAACACATTTTTCTTGGATGTCAGTACTCAACCTTGGCTCTGATTCCTCCTCACCCAAGCACCAGGCCAGAGGTCCACAAAGAAGCAGAGAATGGCTAAACAGGCAGCTGCCTCTCTGGAGGGTAGGCAACTACATCCTCCAGGCAATGCCAACATTTACTAAGCTGGTACCACCTGGCAGGCATGTTGCTAAATAAAGTGCTTTGCCTTTTTAACAACCAGAAAGGCAGATTCCAGTGTTACCTCCCCAGGGATGGTGTGGAGGCACAGACAGGGCAAGTAATTTACCCAAGGTCACACAGCAAGTGTGAAGCTAGTAACTGAACCCAGGAAATCTGGGTCCCAAGATTTGGTGTGAAGAGGTCTGATGACCCATGGCCCTCCCGGTAGAAGAGTTGAGGGGTGCAGAAAGAGCCCAAAGCCTAGTTCCTGATTTACATGAGCATAGAGCTTGGGGGTGAATGTTTTAGAAGAGGTACTTGGGGAGACAAGTCCCAGAGTGGAAGCGGGGAGGAGAAAGAAGATCTCCAGAGCTGCCTCTGGCCATCCTGATTAACAGCCCAGGCACAGCCACAGGATACACAGCCCCAAGCCAACCATGAGGGCCATGAAGATCCAAAACACAGGCCAGGCTCTCAGAGCCCCCCTCCCAACTGATCAGATCCTCACAGGGTCTGGGTACAATTGCTGGGCCACATCCCGGCTGGGTTCCATCCTCAGCAGACAGTCATAGCCTATAGAGAGCTATACTAGAGGAAGTCAGGGCTGCCTCGGCTTCCTGAGTCCAAATTGGCCTCCACTACATAAAGATGGGCAGTGGCTTTGGGATTCGTAAGAGGGTCTCTCTCCCAGGCCTGTCCTAAATCTGGTCCCTTTCCCCATCCTTCACCCTAATTCCCAAGGTAGATGTACCCACTAAGAGCCAGTACCTAAGGTGGTACAGTCATACTACCCCCCTGCAATGCCTTATGTCGGGGGCCTTTCTACCAGGAGCCCATAGCTGCTGGCCCATGGACTTATGTGTCTCGGGGCTTCTGGTCTCATTCTTGCTCTTTTTTTTTTTTCCTGAGGCACAGAAATGTTTCCTTAAAAGGCCATCTGTCTCTCCTCTCCAGCACCCTGGCCTCCAGCCACCCTCTCAGGAGCCCAGAATGTGCCAGGAGAAGCAGAGGGCCTGCCACTCTGTGGTCTGTGCTCAACAGCCCCACACTCATGACAGCAGCCGTGGCTGACTCCACCAGCTGTACGGGACTCAGGTAGCCCTGGGCTGCCTTCAAGGGCTCTGATGACAGCCCTGCTGTGACCTCACCTCCACGCCAAGGCACCCGGGATTCCAGGGCTGAGACACAACACAGGTGATTAGCTTCAGGTGAGTTGCCAACCCCACCCCCTCCCAGGAGCCCTCTGTAATTGGTCAGAATCAGCCTGATCTAATGCTCCATGTCTCCAGATGAAGGACAAAGGACTAGAAATCACAGTAGCAGCAACCACCACCACACTCATTCTCCAGCAGCCATGGCTCTGTTGGTGCTGTGTGAAAACTCACCCAGGGCTTATGAGGACCCGGGCTCCCTAATTACTTAGCAGGTGGGTGAGTGAGACCACAGCCCGGCAGAAGCAATATGCTGTACTGCCCTCATACCCACCCTGCTCTTCACAGAGCAAGGACCACCCATTACACCTGCCGGTACCTCCTTTCATTGCCTCACTACTCTGTAAGGGGGAGAACCTGGACCCCAATTGGATGGCACTCCTGTCCCCAAAGCCACACTAAAAACCTAAATTCTCAGCCTTGCTTACATAAAGCTCCAATTCCTAAAAAGGCCAGGTCTTGTAGAAGAGTCCCCAAGAAGCTGTCCAGGAAGCCTCATACTCCCAACTAGAACCTCATCAGTCTGAGGTCCAGCATTCACAGGATCCTAGATAGAAACACTGTCTTGGGTTTCCTTCCTAACACTTGCTAGGCCTGTGTATTTTCTTGTTTGTTTGTTTTCTTTAGCTGTGTTTATTTTTTTTTTTGATCAAGGGTCTTACTATATAGACAACATAAACCTGGGAACCCTCTATTTCCTGCCTCAGCATCCCCAGTGAAAGAGTACACGGGGCTCAAGAGGCCCCTCCCACCACCTTTTTCTAACAGAAATAATTTGAGGATTGTGTGTATGTGTTTATGTGTGTGTGTGTTGGGCATACTTGTGCCACAGTATACGATGAAGGTCAGAGGACAACTTCCAGGACTCAGTTGTCTCCTTCGATCACATGAGTCCTAGAGACAGAACTCTGGTTTTTGGAGCAAAGAGTCCTCACCCTCTGAGCCATGTCCTGGCCCCTCGTCTCCCTTTTTACTATAGCAAAATATGCATAACATAAAAAGTTCCATCCTGGGGGCTAGAGCTCTTGGCTAGAATATACAAGGCGCTGAATTCAGTACCCAGTATCATACAAATAATTTAAAACAATAATAATTTTTAAATAAAAAAGTATCATTTAAGCATTTCTAAGTATACAAATTGGTGGAATTGAGTATATCAACAGTGACATACTAGCCACTACCTACGCCCAGAACTTTTTCACTGTCCGACACACCATACCCACTGAATAATGAGTCCTTTCTTCCCCTTCCCACCCCATAAGAGCTCAACTTCTGCCTCTGTGAATGTGCCTATCCCCTCTGTGATCTGATGATAGATACTTGGGGTGGGGTGGGGGCGTTTGACCACCATTCCCACCTCTAAACTCCCTTTTCATGGCAGATCCCGGGAAGCAAGACTTCTATCAGCCCAAGGCAGGCCATACAAGCTCTCTCCTTCCATGACCCTGTATCCTAGTGTTGGCCCCAGAATTTCTGACTCTTCCCTTGACCCTCAGCAGGACCCAGGACCCTCTTCATTATAGAGGGAGGAATGTTGCACAGAGAGGCCAAGGAGGATAGGCACAAAAGGCCTTCCCGGGTTTGTCGCCCAGACTGTGAGCGATTCAGAACAATGCAAAGGAGTCTCATGCAAACCCCAAAGAATGGGCTTCTGAGGGACTTCCACACAGTTCCTAGAGAGAACTGTATTCCCTCTCTCCCTTACTGCTCACCCGGTCTACTTCATTATCTGTGTCCTTCAACAGATCTTCCTGATACACCACACACCAGGCCTCCTACATCTGCTGGGCCACAAAAGCAAATTAGTGGTATCTGAAGCAGGGTCATAGGAATCTCAGTTTGACACCCAGTTGGTCAGAAGCACAAAGACACCCTGGAGTTTGGGACTGGCATCTACAGGACAGTCCTGGGACACAAGTACCCAACCTATGGGGTATGTCACTGTGTCTGGTACAATGCTGAGCTAAACTGGGTTGGAGGCCACCTGCAGGTGTCACCACGCAGAACTGTTTTCTGCTGGAGAGAGGACCCACATGCACATCTTGTGAAGCCACAGAAAGCCGTGTGCTGTCCGGTGTGACAGAAATCAGGACATTTGTGTTTTACTGACAGACCTATTCATGAATGACCAACCACATGCATGCCTTTTTGTGTCTGGCTGATGCCACTTCATGTTATAGCTGAATAATATCCCCGAAACTGGCATTTGAAAATCCAAACCAGTCCCTTGGAATGTGCTTAGTGACTGGGCCTTTAAAGAGGTGACTGTGTGAGTCCACCAAGGGGAGTCCTGATTCAGTATAGCTCATTGTCCTTGCAGGAAGAAATCAAGACACAGACCCAGGAAGGAGAACCCAGGAGGACACAAGATGAAGGCAGTGTCCATGGACCAAGGAGCCAGGTCATTGGAGACAACTGCTGTGCTGACCCTGATTGCAGATCCCAACCGGGAAGCTACAAAGCCAATGGTGTGACCCCCAATCCACATTTCTACAATCCACTGAGGTTCAAGGTGAAAGCTGTCTCACTGTGTGCAACACCACCATGAATGAATCCATCCACGTGATACACACATGGTTTACTTCCAAAGAAGTGTTAATGGTGACTCACACCCCTGTCCAACATGTTCAGGTACCCACATTAATGGCACCAAACAGTACATAGAACAGAGGGACAGTGGGGTTTATAAAGTACCCACTTTATGTCGCTGAGTTGGGCATTTTACAGCCATTCATATTTTCACTCCCAGATCAGTTTTTAGAGTAAAGAAGGCTCATGACAGTCAAGCTACTTTCCCCCAAATCAAACATCTGGCAGCAGCAGCAGGCCAGCAATGGCTAGGAGGGCTGCCTAGGTATCTGCAGATCATGCTCTAGTCTAACATGTGGTCCCTCTCCCCCTCCCACCCAACTCCCAGCAAGGTGGCCATCAGTACATTATCTCCCAGGGTCTCAGCCCACTTCCCAGCAAACCATTGCCTGCTTCAGCCAGCCTCAAACACCTCCCTTTCCTGCCTGTTCCCTGCCCCCACGGCTGGATGAGTCGTACACTGAGGCAAGTATGCTGGGGCTGCAGGGCACTGAGAGAGTGTGGGCATCCCAAGGAGGGATAGTGAACGAGGCACAGAGGAGGTTTCACTGCTTGCTGTCCCTCTGCTGTGCGCCGCACTCCCCTGTGGGTCCCCTGGCCCGCTCCACCCCTCACATCCCTACTCCCGCAGAAGGGAAGCATGCAGGCCATTCCCAGCGTACAGCGTACAGCTGGCCTGATGCTCACTTCAGAAGCGATGTTTGCTTTGAAATGGAAAATAGGGAAACGGTATTTAGGAGGCACTAAAATGTGTGAGAGGTGTGGTGTGGACGTGGGGACGTGTGGCATGTCAAAAGAACTATCAGGTCTCCCCTTTAGCTGGAACCCAGGCTGGGTGAAGGGACTGATGAGGTGGGTACAAAAGGGGAGAAGCCTGTATGCCACGCTTCCCATGCTCGACCATGGGCAACTATGAACGGCCGGGAAAAGAGATCAGACTTTTGGCTGCTGACACTGAGGAGCCATCGAAGGTTCTTGAGAAGAGGAAGGACCATCGGAATCTTTGCTCTAGGCAGAGAACTTCTGGATCAGGGACAGAAAGAATAAAAGAGTAGAGAACTTTAATGAAAGCACGGAGGTACAGAAATAATACCAAGGGCGACCAGGTAAAGAAAAGAGGGTGAAAAAGAGGAGCCTAAAGCCTAGGACCAAGGAACCATTGGGTACCCCAAAATCTAGAGGCCCACAAAACACTCTAGCCCAGTGCCTGCAGGCTAGCCTCTCCTCCTTACACTCCCAAGCAGAGCCACGATCCACCACTCTGTCTGTGGTGGATAGAGTACCTTTGTACCAAAAGGTAGGCAGCACCTAAGCTCTGGTCACCTAGTGTCACTATATGGTGGCCGCAGAAAAGTCAACTGTCCATGCCTATATAACTGAAGAAACAACCAAACGGCACCTCATCTGTGGGTTCATACCATCAATGCCCTGGGGCAATCAAAGGCCACTGAGAAGTCACCCTGTGTTGTCCTGAAAGCCCAGGTGTCCGTGTCCCTCGGGACTTGTAGGTGGCCAAAAGATGCCAAGATCATGGGGTTGAGGCCCAGAGGAAGAACAAAGCTGCTTGAAGAATGCCAGCTGGGCTCAAAGTCACTAGCCTCCCGGGATGAACTTCAGGCTCTAGGCAGGGGAGGTCCTGGGGGAGGGGGTGGCCCCTGTCCTGGCTCCATGGCCTTTGGACCTGTGCAAACCCTGCAAGGCACCGTTCCTCTCTAGCTCCTAGCCAGCTGCATGGTTCTTTCCTTCCCTTATATAGAGTTCAATTATGACCAGAAAAGAAAGTGTGCAGAGATCCTTCTTGCCAGGAGGCAAGAAGAGGCCTGTTCCCAGGGACATCTCAAACCAGAAGGACGGTCCTGCCCTGGATCTCTCTGCCCCAGTAATGACAGAGACTTGGAGGGGCCTGCTCTTCCTATAAACACAGCCCAGACTAGGCTCAGAACTCGGGGAAGACAGGACCCAGTACCGTCTCAGATCACTAATTCAGACCACTGTCCCCAAGACCCTAAGACCCCAAGCACTACCCCACTCTGTCCTGAAGTTCCTCCTCTAGCTTGGGTCCTCCTCTGTGACACCTGTCATTGTCTGTCTGGCCCACAGCCAGGTCTTACACGGTTGTCAGATGGGCTATTCGGGCAGGGAAATTGCTCTCCTGGCAGAACCCTCCACATCCCCACATCCCTTCACAGCCCACACAGCACTACCCACCTGTCAAACAGCCTGCCTGTAGGAGAATGAGATGATTGGGAGCCTATGGAATTAAGGATTCCGAGCAGCACTCAGATATCAGGTCCCCAACCAGCTAAGGAGAAAGGGTAAAGGCAGGGAGAGCAGACACAGCTATGATCCAAGTGGGCCACATCACTGAAGCTGATTGTCTTCAGAGCTAGCCTGGAAGACGGCACACAATGACAACTGGAATTAGCACCCTATAGCAGTGGTTCTCAACCTTCCTAGTGTTGCGACTCTTTGATACTGTTAGGAATTCTAATGTAAATACCTGATATATAACCTCAAAGAGGGTTGTGACCCACAGGTTGAAAACCACTGCCTCTGGACTCTGTGAGCATCATAGTGATTCTACCCAAGACTCCAAGGACCCAACACAATGGCCTTGCTTGCTGATCCCCGCTGTTGGGGAATCTGAGAAAGAAACAAGGTTACCCACCAGAATGCACTTGGGAGCAATAGAATGTGAGCTCCCAGCAGCTACTGAGCACAGGCCTGGAGATCAGGTACATAAGAGCAAAAGTCAGGCAATGGCCAGGAAGCATGGTGGGATGTGGGAAAGGGGCACGAGCACAGGGCATGGCTGGGCCTGACACCAGCCATTGTCTCAGTTCTGCCCATTAACCCTCCTCTGAGCCATTCCACATGGATCAAGTCAAAATCTGTGCAGCCTAACCCCCCCTCCTACTTTTTCTCACTCCCCCAAGCCTGGTAGTCTCTCTCCCAAGCCACCACTGCAGTGCTCTGAGTCAAAGACATGGTGGCATTAACCCTTCCGGGACCTCCTCTCTTGCCCTTGGTCTTTTGTTTGTTGTTTGTTTGTTTCAAGACAGGGTTCCTCTCTGTGTAGCCTAGACCACCCTGGAACTCACTCTGTAGACCAGGCTGGCCTTAAACACACAGAGATCCTCCTGCTTCTGCCTCCCAAGTGCTGGAATTAAAAGCATATGTCACCACACCCGGCTCCTTGGTCTCTTCTTGGCAACCAGGAAGCCATTTCTAAAATCTACCCTAGCCATGTAATTTTCAGCTTAACAGCTTTACCATCTTGAATGAGAGGATCCAGTCTAAATGTCATAACACCACTGTTACTGCCCATGGGGAACTGTGGGATCACTCCTGCAGACCCAGTTCTCAACCTTCCCTTGAAATTCCCGTGCCATTTCCTGTTCTTTTATTCCAAATTCTACCCTCTGTTGGAGAGCCTCTCCACCCATTTCACAGACACATCTGCAGCCTAAGGTCACACAGCAGTAAAGAACAAGCATGGAAGAATAGCTCTTCCCCAGGAAGACTCAAGAATGACTCCATTTTGCCCAGGATCTCACACCTTGTCCAGTAAAGACCACAGGGAGCCTTCCATGGAGGCTACGGCCTATGAGGCTAGGAAGAAGACAACAAACCAAGCTGTGCAATGTGTTACCTGCAGGGCCTAGCTGAAGCAAATGTCCCAGACCCTACAGTATCCTGATACCTCCAAAGCCAGTAAGAGAGCAAGAGGGCCAGAGCGGGGCAGGGCTGGTAGCCAGGAGGCCTTCCCGAAAGAGGCAGCTGCACTGAGGTGAGAAGAGGCTCTTAAAAGGGAAAGAAGACAGAGTGAAGAGGGTGCTTAAAGGGGACAGAAGGGTGTACTTAGAGGAAAAGATGGCAGAAGCCAGGCCAGTTAGCACAGGCCTGGAATCTCAGCTATGTGGAAGACTGGGGCTCGATGACTGCAGTTTTCAAGGCTGTGTTGCTGTCTTGGAATAAAAAGTATTAAGGGGGCTGGCGAGGTAGCACTTTTGTAGAGTGCTCACTTAGCAGGTACAAAGGAAGAGCAGAGGAGGCATCTGGGAAATCTGGAGACAGGCCTCTGTCCTGAGTGCAGGGGCTAAGCTCACTTCCAAGCATCTCTGAAATGCAGAGAACAGGAAAGCACCCACTCCTGCTGGGGGCATTTGTTGCAAGGGGCGAGGGCACACTTATGGCACACAGACTTCTAGGAAGATTCTAGAAGCTGGTCCAGGGACAGGCTATGGGCTTGGTCAAAATTTGGTAAAAGAGCGGGCTAAAGGAAGTGACAGGCCCAAGAAACGGAGCCAAGAAAGTCACCCAGGCCATGGTGACTGAGCTGAAGAGAAAGAGGGGAAAGAGGACCGGACCCAACCCTGGACGGAAGTTGTGGCCTCAGGAGGAGACAGGCATATAAACAGACTTATAAATCTGCCCGGAACTACGACAGTGGAAGTTCGAAGAGGCCATTCTTGCTCTAGATGACTGTCCATCTGTTTTCCCCAAGGTTACACCCAGAAGGAAGCTGCTGTCCTCACTCCTCACTCCCCACTGAGGGTTTCTGTCCCTACATGAGAACTTTAAGGAACAAAAATCTTTGACCCTAAACCATATTTGAACAAGGAGGCAGGAAGGATGCCTAAGGGGGGGGGGGGATGAAGAGCAATGGGAAAATCTGCAGAGCCAAAGGTCTTAAGACCTTTGGCCATAAGGACTGGACAGGATGCCAATGGGATATGTCAGGGAAGGGCGGGGGGAGGGAACACAACAGTCGGGGTGAGTCAGGCACAGGGGCGTCATCAGCCCCTTGCCTCCTAAACCATGCCTTCTGCTGCTGTGCAGTCCAACAAATGGCATGCAGCCCTCTGCCCTTGCACAGCTACAGGGATTCCATGGAAGTATGAGCTCTGCCCTATTTCCCAACCTCTAGGAAGTCCTTGAGCTACCTCCCAGATGAAGGTTGATTTCATTTGGTTTCTCAAAGAATGACCTGAAAATTCTGATCCTCCCGCTTGTACCTTTCTAGTTCTGGGATTACAGGTGTGCACCACTATGCAGTTTTAGGCATTGCAGAGGTTTTAAAACATGTGTGTTAGGCAAGAGCTGTACCAACTGAGCCTTACCCCCCAGTCCCAGGATGACACAGAGAGAGAGAGAAATGCTAAATACATTCACTGCAACCTTTCATCCTTGGGATGACTATTTCAGCAAAACAAAAATGTCAAAAGGGTTATCTCAAATTTGAAGAAATGTCTTAAGTTTCTGTTGATTCTCTGGACTCCTTAAATAGCCTATCTCAGCACCTAATGGGGCTGACAGGAAGTCCTTCCCAATGTCTAGCTACTTCTCTTTTCAAAGGAGTTAAAGCTTGCCAAAACAGGCTGAAAGCAAAGGCAGGGGAAATTCCACAGCCTCAAGGTCTGTCTGTGGCCTTCATGTCTCCTGGACCCTTTAAGGATCACTTTGTCTTGTTCACAACTCTAAGTAGCTCAGTACTAAAACTACAGCCATTGGTTGGGAGTAAGGTCTGCTCCATGGGATCATAACGCCTTCCATGTGATGACACCCTTTCCAAATTCCTGAACACCTCCAAGAGGCCACAAGTGTCCAACTAAAAAGCAAAGGACTGACTGGACTGCAAATCGGGTGTGGTCTCAGACACCCTTTAACTCCTCGCGCTCAGTATCCTCGAATATAAAAGGGACCCCTGGGAACTACTTTGCAGACTGGTTGGCAATAGTTAGCAAGACTATGATCAGGCTGAGGGTGTAGCTCAGCTGTAGCGCACATGCCTTACCCACCCTGCAAAGTGTCAAGATGAAGTCAACTGAGCTCTCATCTGTAGGAATGCCTGGGACACAAAGCAACACCCTCTATGTGCCTCAATGCTCTCCCTGACACATCTCCACCCTGTGATGTAAGTCCCACCATCAGCCCCCTTTGATGGAAGAAACTGAGAATCTACAGGATAAAAGAGCCAATTTTGAAAATTCCCATCTAGGCTGGAAGGACGGCTCGCTGCTCTTGCAGAAAGCCCGAGTCTAATTTCCCCACTCACATGGGGCTCACAACCATCTATATCTCCAGTTCTAGGATGTCTGATACCATTTTCTGGCCCCCTCACCTGCTATTCACATACATGTGCACACACACACATGTAGGGAATACAGTCATATACATAAAGTAAAGATAAATAAGCATTTGAAGATCCCTTCTATGGTTAGTCAAAAACAACATCCGATGACAATTCCCATCAAAACATTGGTCTCCCTTAAGATTTCCACGCTTCATGTAACATAAGCTTCACTTATCTAACAACCATTTCTGCAGAAACTTCTGACCCACAGATGGCAGGGGCTGCAGTGAGCAATAGATGAGGCTGGCCCAGAGCCCCGGAAGCAGGAGATCCCTAGGGCAGGGCAGCCCGGCCTCACGCATCTCCTTTAAGACCATCTGTGGTGAGAGGCAGGAAGCCCTTCTTGCTCCCAATTAGCCAACAACAGAGACTTGAAGCAGGGCCAGCCCCAATACCAGAGCAAGCCTGGCTGCAACCAGCATTGTTTGGCTCTGTGTGACGCATATCCACCCCAGTCATGTTTCCTTATTCCCGGGAAAAGCTCAGGGATGAGCACTGAGAAGGAGGCAAGAAAATGAAGGACAGTAACAGACCTGGTTCTCACTGCCTCAGATAGCAGGAGGTTAGAGATGAAGAGAGAGAGTGCCCATCAGATAGAGACTTCTTGGCCCAGAGACACCCACAGACAGCACAGCAGTGACCTCACACAGCTCTTGATGCCCCAGGCTGTACATGCTCCTCACCCAGCACACACACACACACACACACACATCCACTTTGCCAGATACAAAGTCACTCTCTAGCCCTCTGGCTCCACCCCAGAACAGGCTCACAAAGCCACTGCCAACATATCCAGCTGCCTGTGTGACCCAGAGAAATGAGGAGACAGAGCCAAGTGCAGTGGGAAGCCAGATGTGGGAAAGAAGCAGATGAAAGTGAACTGGAGATCTTGAAGAACTTGGAGAGTCCCTGAAGCACCGTCAGGTCTCTATGCCTCCATCCAACCCTGAATATCTATAGGAACCAGGTCCTCTACTGAAGCCTGAGGCAATAACAGATTACCCTTGGACTTGAACTTGCCAGTTGCCTAAGCCCTGCCTATCCTGGAAGCACAGAAGGGAGAATTTCATACACACATACACACACACACACACACACACGGAGGGGGCGGGGAGAAAACTGGAAGTGTCAGAACCAAGAATCCCAAGAAGGGTGGAGTTGCCTGGACAGTAAACAACCTCAAAAGTATGCAGGCACCAAAACAGGAATTTTCACATCTGGATATCTATTGGACATGCAATCCTTTTTAATACACCAGATACAAGTGATTCCCCTTTCTCCACAGGAAGACACCCAAACTTAAACAAGAGCGAGTTGTTCAAGGTCTCACAGCCGGGAGGGGCTGAGCTAAAAGTGCCAGGCTGCAAGGTCTGTGCCCTTTAGCCCACTACAAGGCAGAGGCTGATGCTGACCAGGCTGAGAAGACGGTGGGAGGGACTAATATAGACGGAATCAGAGAGAGCAAGGATGGGCATGTGGCTGAGGCTTGGACCCAGCCAGGACCCTCCACTCAAAGAGGGTGATGGTGATTCAGCAACCTCTGAGGAGCATTCCAGCACTCCAGTCCCACTCTTCCAAGTCTAAGGGCCACCTGCCCTAGAGACACCAAACCATTACTCACAAGTTACTCACTCTGCCTTGGCATTCACCCTAGCACTTCGTCCAGCCTCCTACTCTGTTGCTCCCTGAGAGTGGTCATGGAGAAGCTGGAAGATCCGTAGGCTCCCCTCCCTCTGGCCAGAGCATCCCCACCTGAGTCACAGGGACACACCAGACACTGACCTGCTCACAAGTAACAGCTGCTGCCCTCTGCTCCGTTCCAAGAAACAGATGCCTAGAGGAATGATCACTGTCCCCAGACACAGAACAGCCTGACCCAGGACCAGAAGGGAGCTCCCCAGCATCTCTGCCAACATCCCAGGGGATGCTGGAAAATACTTTATAAGACAGATCTTCCCAGGCACAAGGACAGGAAGCTGCATTCAGCAAGCTCCGTGCCTGGAAGGAGAGAACTCTGTTAAGCCTAGCCTCTCATTCCACAGGTGAGGGTGCTTAGCGATGCCCAAAGTTCAAGGGTCAAAGTAGGCAACCAGCTGCCTGACCCCAACCCCACTACCCTGAGCCCTTCCTCCACACTCAGAGACACCTACCCTTCCTTAGAGAGAGACAAGTCTCCCCAAATCTACCCTCTTTTCCTACCACAGAGCTGCTGCACTCCCCACAGTGGAGGGTGTCAACTCAGGGAGAAAAGCAGAGGTCCAGAGATACTGTAGCCAGGCCAGTCACTAAGACAATTGGGATTTAAGCTAGTGCCAGAAGCAGGCAGCAGTCTTAAAGGCGGGAGACAGAGCCCAGGACCTCTGGTTGCAGGTTGAAGACCTCTGGCACAAGACAAGCGGTAGAACTCTTGGGGTCCCAGCTGGGGAATTTCAAGAGTCCTGGCTTCCTCCTGCTCACCTGTCCTCCTTCATTCCCACCCCTCCTTATCCCTAATCACCAGGGCTCCTCCGCTCCCATGTTCGGCTCAGCCACAGAGCTCAGAGGCAGCATCTGCCACATTTGTGGTGGTCCAAGGAGGATCTAAGCCTTCAGAGGCATTCATCCATCTCTGTGTTCTCTCAGCCCCGGACAAAAGCCTTGCACACCCCCTCTTCTGACATGCTCCTTCCTCCAGCATCAACAACAGCAGCAGCCACACTGACAGAGGTTACAGAGTGAAGAGCAGGCCAGCCCCACGTCTCTGTTTCCCACGTTCCACAGCACAAATAACTCAAGAAAAGCACCACTGTGAGTCGAATAAGCTGTCGATGGATGCACTGCCTGTCAGAGGTAGAGTCGGGACTCAAACCCAGACAGTTGGGGCGACAAAAACCTGTGACTTAGCCTCAAGGCCATACCACATTATGATAACCCTCACTTCAAGAACTGAGTTCCCCTGGACACACCGGCGCACGCCTGTAATCCCAGCACTCTGGGAGGCAGAGGCGGGCAGATCTCCGGGAGTTCAAGGCCAATCCGGTCTACACAGTGAATCCAGGACAGCCAAGACTACACAGAAAAAAAAACCCTGTCTCAAATCCTCACCCCCCACCCCCGGAAAAATAAAAATACAAAGGAGTTGAAGCTCCTGAGATTCCCTCTCCTCCTTCAATATACAGTACTTGAGCACTTGTAACTGTGATGTGCTGGCACTGGGCCTTTGAGACACTCAACATTCCTCCTGGCTTTAAACAGCCAGCCCCTGTCCCCATACTCACTAGCCACTTAAAAGTCAGACTGGGCACTCCTGACTTCCAGCACACAGGCTCCTCCACCAGACTTAAAGGATACCCTTGACCATTCATTCATTCATTCATTCATTCATTCATTCATTCATTCATTCAACACAGAGTGGGCCTACTGTGTTCTGGGACTCACAGTAAAAAATACTCCTTAAAGGACCCTCTTGGCACCTTAGATAATGTGAGCTGCCTGCTCTCTACTCCAACACGCTTCATCACAGCTCATTAAGAAGCCTGGCTGGGGAGGGCTCCCACAGTCCCAGGGGCTAAGGACACAGGTGCAGGACCCCAGGAACACAGTTCCTGGGTGGAGTCCTTCCCCAGAAGTCCCCTGTCTGACCCCTTCCTAAATCAAAACCTCAGTGTGTTGCTCCCATATAAAAATTCCTCTACTGCTCCCGACTTTGACTTGGCCCAGGCGATCCCTCAGCCCTTGCCACCCAAGAGAGACCTCTGGGCTCTCCCCAAAGCCATTCTTGGTCACAGGTTCCCCTCTTCAAACCATGTTTACTGTGCTGAGCATTTTGCACACAGGCTTCTGTTTCAGCTCCCCACCACAACAAAGCCGTGCTGGACTGTGAACCTTGTGCAGACTCAGACACTGAGGCTGCCGGGCCAGTGTCACATGGGGAACAAGGGACAGAGTTGGAAGGGGCAGAGAGTCATTACATTACCCATCCTTACGTGCATGCCTGCCCCATACCTGAATAGGTCCCTCTGTCGAACTCTTTCTCAACCTTCAATACCCATCTCAAGTCGCTCTTCCTCTCAGAGGTCTCAGCTACTCCATCTGCTCACAGAACCGGCTTCCTGCTTCCCGTTCCTCCCGCATTTTGCGGAGGAGCTGTCTACTCCAACTAGAAGGTGTCTCTCTGGCCTTTCCAGCCACATATCTGGCACCCTGCCTGGCACAGAGTGGATGCCCTAAAAGGCTGTTAATGTGAAATCAGAATGGCCCCCAGGCCCAGCTGAATTGGCCCTGGCTCCTGGCCTTCTTGACAGGCTCAGGGGCATTGCTGGACCCAGAGAGCCAAATCCAGCAGCCCATCTCCTCCAGACCCAGATGGCAGGCAGGCAGCCAGGACCCTGGTCTCATACTCCCCCTCTTTAGCCCAGCCCCTCTCTGCTTCACCAGCTCTGCGATTCTGGGAGTCTCAGCCGGTGATTAGGGCCCTAATCAGGCAGGACTTCCTGCCAGCCACTGCCAGAGGTGGGGGCGGGGCGGGAGGAAAGCAAGGTCAACCCAAGGTGAAGTTTCACAGGCAGGGACCCAAGGAGAACCTCAACCCCCACTTTAGGGGTCTCCAGGACTACACCTCTCCAGCCCTTTGACTGCTAACTGAGGACACTAAGGCCCAGAGAGGGAAGGAACTCAGCTATAGGGGAGAGCCAGGACAACCTGAGACCTGAAAAGCACCACTCCTGCATCGCCTTGGGTCCAGGTGACCCCAGGGTGGAAAACTTCTAGGCCTCAGCCATAGCTCTGCCCCTTGCTGGCACCAAGCCCAGCATTGAACCCCAGCTCACTCCTTAAAGAGTTGCTATGGGCATGCTGATTGCCCAGGCTTCTAGAGGATATGTTTAAGGGGAGGGCAACTTCTCATCTCTCAAGGATCCACAGCCTGGAAGGGCAGAGAGGAGCTGGGCTGAAGAGGCAAGCCAGGCTGAGGAGAGAAGCCAGAGAGAGCCCTCCCAGTGGTCATCATGATCAGACTAAGACCATTCTTCCTTCAAAAGAACCCTTAATGCTTTTTGCAGCTGCAACTGGGCGGGCTAGGGGTCCGGAAACAGGGCTCACCCCTGACCCAGAGCAACCTCAGCCTCCTGGGTGGGGATATCTGGGCAAAAGAGCAGGCCAAGACACTAATCCTTGGTGGAGGGAATGTCAGAGACACTAGAAAGCCAAGAACCCCAAAAAGGGTAAAGGCCTGAGAGGGAGTGGAGTGTGGCCAGGAGACTTACTGACCACTCTTCAAAGCTCTCAGCTCCTGTGTACACACAGGAAGGGCTGGGGTGGTTGTCCCCACCCCTTACCAACAAGGGATTGAATTAGATTGTAGCAAGAGGAATGCCTGGTAGACTTCAAGGAGCCCTGGAGGGTCTAAGCCAGTTTGCAGTGGTTACCTGGGAATCCCACTTGAAAACACACCCCTATGGCTAAGGGCAAAGATAGCCTGTTTTGGAGGGAGACAGACCAGGCCCTTGCAAGGCTTCAGGCAGCGGCTGTCTGAAGGGGGGGGGGGGGGAGGGATCCCAGAGAGACTTGTTTACTGGGATGGCAATTTTCTCAGAGTTCTCCATAAACACATATCTGACCCAGCTCTCTGGGGAGACAAGCCTGAGGTCCCCTCAACTCCAGGCCTGCCTCCTAACAGCAGACAGAGGCAAAGTCAGGGAAGGGCAGACACTGTTCTGATACTAGCAGCCCTTAAAGTAAGCCCATGGAATCCTGACCTATGGTCTCTCCAGCGTAGGAAAGGAACAACTATGATGAGAGGAAATGAGCCAACCAAGAGGCAGGCTCTGGAATGCATGATGCCCACTAAAAAAACACCTAACAGTGTTAACCAACAGAGCACTCTGGCTTTATTTGTTTGGGATGTTCATTTTTGAGTCAGGGTTTTGTGTATCCCAAGCTAACCTTGAACTTACAATGTCATACATGACCTCAAGCCCCTGATCCTCAGCCTCTACCTCCCCACTGTTGGCGTTACAGGTGTCCACTACCATGCCCAATTCACGCAGTGCCAAAGAATGAACCCATTTTTGTGCGTGCTAGGCAAGGATGCTACCAGCTGATCCACATCCCATACTTCAAAGTACTTTAAGTCAATTAATTCATTCAATCTCTGCGTCCATGCCATGAGGAAAACAGTGCGGTCTCGTTTTAGAGAGGAAACTGAGACTTATTTGCTGAGACCACACAGCTATAGGTAGGAATGGTCGCCACAGGAAGGTCCTCTGCCAGCTGGCTCTAGCCTCATGCCCTCCCTCTGCCTTGCTCTTTACTTCAGAGGAAAAGCTGCATTGCTTATAGGCTTACAGCTCTTCAGCAGGCCTATGCCAAACCCTCAGTCCTCCAGCCTCAGTTGGCACCAAAAGCATCACATTGAACAGCCATGGAGTACCAGTGCAGCCCAGATGACAGACAAGACAGGTGAGAGTGAGGAATGCTTGCAGCAAACAAGCCCCACACTCACTCCAAGAGAAGGCTGGGAAGGTCCCTGGAAGAAGCTTCCAGTGGCAGAGGCCCTCCTGTGGTCCTCATCTGGACGGATCCCTAGATCCACCCTTCTGTACGAGTCTCTGGCCTACCCCATGCTTGGGCCTGAGCTGCAAGCTCAAAGTCCTAAAAAGGCAGGGAACACACAGCCTAGCGAGCCCTGAAGGAAGAAGGGCCAGGGACTAACCCAGTCCCTTCTCATCACAGTTTCGACTACCCCAGGGAAGCCAAGGCGAGGACAAGGAGGGAGATGGCCAAAAGCATCAACCTAAGCAAAGGACCAGCTACCCTAGGGACTCCAGCTGCCAACACAGGCTGTGTATGGATGCAGCCCAGGCTATGATGCTGGCATCCCTGCCACCCCCACCATTCCTTTCCCGGCTGGCTTATGCCCACACCTCTACATGCCTAATAGCTCTGGAAAGCTAAAAGCCAGCCAGCCAGTGAGCCAGGGAGCCAGCGGCCTCCGGGGATAAAGCTGGGGACAAAGTAGAGGCCTGTCCCTCCCCCAGTGTCTAAAAACAACCTTCTCCCTCCCCCCACAGTCATTCTCCCTTCTGATTTGTTTTTTTTTGGGGGGGGAGGCGGGGGGAGGGAGCTCCACCTGTCTTCTGGCAAATTCCTATCCTCCATCGAAAAACCTCAGTTTCCCTTTCTTTGGTCAAGGAAACTGAAGCGAGAGGCAGCAATGAGCCCGCAGCTCAGTGTGTGCCTCCACTCAGCCCTGACATTCCTCCCCTGCTCTCCCCCATCACTGGGTTCCTTTCATCCAGAAGGGGGGGGGGAAACCGCTCCAGTTAAGAAGCCTCCCCTGTCTCCTGGCTGTAAACAAGGGATGCAAGCTAAACAATGAGAAAAACTTCCTCTTCTGAGGCTAGAAGGGTGAGAGGCGCTGCCCTGATTGGAAGCAGAGGGCTGTGCGTAGGGACCTCATCCTCTTGATCCATGGTTAGGAGCAAAGGGGCCTCAGGCATCCATAGAATTGGCTGTGGGGGCAGGCAAGCTGGGTTGAGCAGGCTGAGCTACAGAGGATGGAGCCTAGAGAGGGTCCTCAACCCTAAGGGAGCCCATCAGGACACCTGCTTCCCTGAAGGAAGCCCCGCCCCCAGCACTGAGTTTGGGAAAGTGTCAACCCCCATTGCCTCTCCCTCCAGGGAAAACAGGTTTGAGGAGGCCACAGGGAGGTCACCTGCTCCTCTCCTACCCTCCAAAGAGGCCCTTGAGAACAGCAAATGCCCTTGGCTTGTTCCCCACCCCCACCTCTACCCTGGCTGTTACTTATTTACTGAAGCCTGACAACACTGCAGTATTCGCAAAGAGGGAAACTGAGGCCTGCCCCTGCTCCCAAATCTCAGATCCTGTCATCTCTGCCCACCATCTCCAACAGCTGAGAAGGCTACTCCAGGCTACTCAGGGCAGGGTCTCAGAACACGTACCATGGAAACCACTCCTTGTCCTCAGACCATAAAAACCTGTGTCCTACGACCACCGACCACCGACCACCGGCTCTATTCAGCCTTTGAGGAGTTAACCAGAGGGCCAAGCAGAGTGGCCAAGAGGAAGCACTTCACAACAGCAGGGCAGGAAGCAGCTGGGACAGACCTGGGTTGGTCAGCTATGGGTGCCAGGGAGAGGCATATGCAAGGGCTCTCTACATCCCAGTGCAGGGAGGGTGACCCTGTGAGTCCCCACCCACACCCCAAGCCTGAAGCCACAGCTCTGACCCCCCATTCGAGGTCCTATTCCAGAGCCAGAGAATTCCCCAACTCTAAGACTCCCAGGACCTCAGCATCCCCAGAGACCTTAAAGGTCATCTTTCTCACCACATCTCGGCGCAGGAATCCTTCCACAGTGGCCAGCTTGTCTGAACCGCCCCCTTGGGACAGGCCACTCATTACCTTATACCAAAGCCCACCCTCCTGCTAACCAGCAAGAACTTCTGGAAGCTCCTGGTTAAATCCTCATTCTTCTAACACAAATCTCCATCATCCTTAATCCTCCCTTGCTCACTGAATGCAGTCTGTCAGTGCTGGGTGCTCCCAGAACAGCAGCCTCCTCCCCAGTCTCCCAGGCACCTCATCTCAGCCTACTCCTACTGGCTATCACCCACACTGGGCTCTGCGTTAGGGCTCTAAGGGAGGGAAGTTACACAGTATGTTTTGAAGGCCAGAAGTTCCAGGCCAGAACTAGGGGGGGTCTGAAAGGTTCGTAAGCTATCTCCTACATTACCCCCAAATCCTCAATTTCAGATCAAAGTCCTTCACCCCAACTCATACCCTACTGCCCTCCTCCTCTCAACTCCTTCTCCACAGACCTTATTGAGAGCCCAGTGTTGGTACGGCGCTCCCCAGCCCTGCTTTGGGCGAGAGGGGTAGGAGGTAAGGGTTTAGGGGCTGTAGTAGGCTTTGAGGCTTGGGGGAGAGCTGGGGTCTGGGAGGCAAGAGCTGCCGCCAGCTGGCAAGGGCAGGGGGTACTGGAGGCCAAGTCTGAGCCACAGTGGTCCCCACCCCACCTCCAGGCAGCTTCAGGAAGGGGAAAGGGCCCTCCCTCCCACCTCCTACCCCACCTCTGCTAGGCCACACAGAAGGGCTTCCATCCCCAAACATGGGGACCCTACTTTGCAGCTGTCCCTCTTATTCCCAACCACAACTGCCTTCCTGACCTCATGAGCTTGGAAACTTCCCCAACCAGTACCCATCCTGTCCCCTAACCTTATCCCACACCCCTGCTGAGAACCCAGCAGGCTTCTCTGCCTGTACCCCCAAACACCCCCTTTCAGTTTCCTCTGCTAGGGCAGAGGCCAGCCTAAAAACATCTGGGCAGGCAATACCAGCCCTGGTCCTGAGGTTAGCTCTGGGTGGCTTCTCCAAGCTTGGCAAGGGGTAGCAGACAGGAGACCAGTGAAGGGGGAGCATGTGTTCATTAACCACCTGGATTAGACATTTCTGACCAGAGGGGTGAGGAAGGAATGAGCCTACTGATTGAAGGAGGGGCAAGGGGCACACATGCCCGGCTGCACCCATGGCAAGGGGACATGGGCCCATGTAGAGGGAGAGGGGGGAAGTGATGTTATAGCTTTTAATTTTAACCCCCTGCAGCCTGGCCCTCCCCTGAAGTGCCCGCACAGATCTTGATGACAAAGAAAGAGCCCCCAAAGAGAGGAAGGTATCCCAAAGAAGTACCAGTCACTGGCAGAGAAAAGATTCATGCCTTCTCAGTCTTCTGCCTACTGGACCCTGCAATGGACATGAAGTAAGCAGAGACCCTCTCCTCTACCTCCTTGCCTCTGGTCCCTCCCCACTCCCTGCTGTATAAAGCCTTGCTAACACCAGCAACTTAGCAACACTCAAAACTCTTCCTGAAGCTGCCTCAGCACTTGCAGGGACAGCCGCACCCCAAACATCCCTGGCAGACCTCAGGAACATCTGACAGGAGCAGGGCTGACAAGTTGGCCCCAGAGGGGCTAGCTTAGCCTCGAAGTGTGGCAGGGGAGGGACTGACCTCACCTTCCCCAAATTCAGGATCTGAAGCCAGAGCCTGGTCCAAACATCAGTGCCAATAGACTGCTGGGCTGTATCCCTTGCACCCTCACAGACCGCACCCGCTCACCTTCCCAAACAAGAAGCCACTGGGTGGCAGGCCAGGGCGATGGGCAGTGGCAGGGCCAGCGGCTGGGCTGGCAGGAAGCTGGTAGCTCCCAGAGAGGTGGCGGTGAGTGAGCTGGCCCAACAGGGCAGAGGTAGTAGAGCCGGTCCCAAAGCCGCTGCTGGGAGCGAGTGAGCGCACTCAGGGCGCTGCCGGCTCCCTCCCGGGCGAGCGGCCTGGGGCACCGCCTCCTTCCCGGAGTCAGCGCTGGCCCCCCACCGCCGCCTCCTTTAACCCCTGCTACGCTCTGCTGCACAAACTGCTCCACAAGGCCCTGCACCAAGGTGCACCTGGGCAGGCCAGCTCTCCAGCAGCTTCCTGGGGAACAGGCCAGAGGGCTTGGGGGGCAGGGGGTGGGAAAGAACAGATAAGAATCAAGATGCCAAGAAGTCTATAGGAAAGATACAGCTTGTGAGGTCACTGCCAAAGGGTTGATGAGTGGTGGTGGTGATGATACAGAAGAACAAGCTGCAATTCCAACACGCTTGGGTACCAGCTACCAGCCATCTCCCTTCTGAACCTACTTTTTCCTTGGCTGTCAAATGTGACATGATAATCCCTGCTTTTTTTTTTCTCCCCTGGAGTGAGTTAGGACATATGCGATTCAATATTCAAAAGTCAGTGGAGCAGAATTCCAGTTCACAAAAGGCATGTTTTCACCCTCTTTAAAACGCATCCAAAAAAAGAAAGATGATGGGCATATCCCACAGTCGTGCCTTAACCCTGGGTACTGTTTGCACGCCTCCCGTGAACACCAAGACTGTGGCTAATCAGATCCCTTAAGTGAAAGGGCGGAGCGCGTGCTCAGAATTTATGCACAGGATCGCGTATGGTAGATTTACAGATGAGATCTCAGATAGCCCAGGCTGGACTGGAGCAGCTGTGTATGACCTTGATCTTCCAGTCCTTCTGCCTCTACCTTCCACGTGCTGGAGTCACAAGCATGGGCCACCACATTGGGTTTTATTGAACCGAGAACCTCCTACATGCTAGGCAAACTCTATACCATCTAGGGATGGGGCTCATCCCTAGCCACCCCCACTCTATCTGCTTTGACTTCCCTCTGGAATACTTGTGAAACCTATGACTGTGTAAATGCTCTCCGTAAGTAGTGGTTGTGCTGGGCTGTCTATGGAGGAATAACAACAGTATAAAGTCCGTACTTGTTGCCAGTCACAAGTTTCTTTCCAAATGTTTTCAATCAGCAGCTATTGACTCCATGGAGAAGAACCCACCAGTTTGGAGGGCTAATTATATACCAAAACATTTTCTGAATCTAGAGAGCCCACCCTACAATCAGTGCAACTTTCTGTATCTATGAAATGTGTTCATACTAAAAATAACGAAAGGAAAAAGCGTTTGGCAAGTTCTGATAACCATAGAAATGATAGAAGCAGGCAGGAGTCTCCTGAAAATGTTATGGTTAACTTTTTTTTTTTTTTTTTTTGAGACAGAATCCCACTGTGTCCCCTTGGATAAAATTTGCTGTGCAAACCAGGCTGGCCATAACTAACTCACAGGCCTCTACCCCTGCCCTCACCCTCACCTCCACCCCCATCCCTGCCCCAAGGGCTAGGTAGGGATAGCTAGCTTTAGCTGTCAATTTGACACAGCCTAGAATCACCTGGAAGAGCTTCTCAGGGGGGGAATTGTCTACACTGGGTTGGCCTGTAAGCATATGTGTGGGGGATTGTCCTAATTAAGCTCACTGATGTGGGAAGATCCAGCTTACTATGGGCGACACCGTTCCCTAGGCAGGAGTTCCTGAACTGTATAAGAATAGAGAAATAAAAATGTTAAAATTAAAAAGAAGAATAGAGAAATCACAAGCACAAGCAAGGATGCATACATTTCTTTATTTGTTCCTCTCTGCTCGGGAGTAAGGATGTGATGGGACCAGCTGTTTGAAGTTCTCGCCTTGATTCCCCTGCAACCTCCAGTGACGGGACTCCTCTTTCTCCCATAGGTTGAGTTTTTTGGGGGTATTTTTCACAATAAAAGAAATTAAACTAGGACAGAGGGACACGGTCATTTGTCACACACCCACTCCATGCTAGACACTTGAAGAGCTCTCTACCTTCATTCATCTGGTTACCACAGCTGAGGACAAGAGCCTGAAGTAGTTAAGTAACATGACCTGTCAGAGGTCAGGCAGGACAGGCAATGTCAGGAAGGAATTTGAGCCTGCACTTGCTAACCCTGGTCCCAAGCCCTCCAAGGTGTGAGTGAAAGGTTTGGGCCTTTCTCGTCTGAGCTAAGCACTCACATACCAGAGCCTCGGGTTTCCTCTGATGTGCATAAGTTTACATCCAAAGGACATAGTGATACTTTTATTCATTCAGCCAAATCCCACCCAGCCTGGCCCCTCCTGCCCTGCTTTAGTTCACACCTGGAGTAGAATGGCAGGGGCACCCAAGGGAGGGATGAGACTTCAGAGCACCTGAAGTCAGAGCCCCAAGGACCTTCCCGTACTTCAGTAACAATAAAGCCGCTAGGGAACAGAGAAGGGATGCCTCCTCAAGGACCTATATTGGAAGTGCAGAAAGAGGCAATGTCACCTTTCCTCTATTCCCTCTCTCCTCTTTCCTCTAGAGAAGAAACCCTCCCCACAACTGCCCAGAAAGAGAGTTCAAATTCCCACACCCCCAAGCCCAGCACCTCAGAACCCACATCCTTCAAGGCACCCTCAATTCGTCAGTGTGTAGATGCTGCCCAGGGATGACAGGCCAAGAAAACAATGAACTGTGTGGGGAATGAATCTCCACACCAGCTCCATACCAAGTCTCCCACTCACTGCCTTCACTCTGGGTCGGAGGTGACCCTGGGTCACCTCAGCCTGCCTACTTCCTATTCTACCATCACCCAGACTAGGGACCCTTCTGGGGCTTGGGCAGCCCTGTCCAGTTAAGGAGTTAGAAGATCCCATGTTAATTCCAGCTGCCGTCTCCTCTGTTCATGGGTCAGTATCATATTTTCAGGTCCCAGAAACTCCCTTCTCCTTTAGAGCCACACCACAGTCTCTCACCGAATCCCAGGGCCAACTGTGATCCCAGCTCTCCCTCAGACAGTTCCAGGAGCTCTGAGAAACAGTTCCAGGCCTTCTCTTTCCATCTTTTAGCTTTGACTTCCATATTCCATACCCTTTTCATCCAGCTCTTGCCTCTTCTCCCTACAACCATTCAAACACCACTGGGCTTACCACCTTTCTCCTCCATCAGCAACATGGCTCAGGTGGGAACTCCATGACATGACCCCTTCCTTCTGGCTGGAAGCTAGGCAGCAACGCCAAGCTTTAGCAGCTCTAGGATAAGTACCCTTTTTGTGATCTTCAGTGCGGTTTCTTTTGTGGGTTGTTGTTTGCTTTTGAAGACAAGGTCTCATAAGGGCAAGCTGGCTTCAAACTTGCTATGTGGCCAGCGATGGCTGTCAGTTTCTGATCCTTCTCTCTCCACCCCTTGAAAGCTCGAATTCCAGGTGTGCACCACCCTGTCTGGTTTATGGAGGGCTGGTGACCTAACCCAAGCAAGCCTTCACTTCACACACGGTAGGCGAGCACTCAATCAACTGAGCTACATACCTGCCCCTTCACTGCAGTTTCTATGGTCACACTCACTTAGTTGTCTTTTCATTCTGAATTCTGGACAGGACCCTCTTTGAGAACAGAGAGAAGATTAAGCCCTGACCTTCATGGCAGCTCTTCAATCTGGTACTACTGGTTCTGCCTCTCATCTGTCCCTCTCTAACTGTAGGAATTACTTTCAAACTTTTTATCAGGAAAAGGGTGTGCAGGTTGATAGCACTAAGGCGGGAGGCAGCTCAAAGAAAAAAGGTGACACACCAAAGGCCTTCAGGGAACAGCTTCATCAGCTGTGAGGTGGCGACCTAAGAGGCAGCCATGGGGCTGGGGAGTGAGGTAGGTAATTGGGAGGACTCCAGCACACATAGGACCTCTAGGGTCGCGGTGAGCAACTGCTCTTGTGCTCCCCACACCTGCACTCCTTGACTAGAGGGAATGCAAGGTGCTTAGGGGAAGCTAGATGGTGGTGGCACACACCTTTAACCCATGTGCTGGGGAGGCAGAGGCAGGTGGGTCTCTGTGAGTTCGAGGCCAGCCTGGTCTATAAAGTGAGGGCAGGATAGCCAAGGCTACACAGAGAAATTCTGTCTCGAAAAAAAACAAAAACAAAACGAAAAAAGAAAAGAAAAGACACTCACCCGGCTCAAACAAATCTGTACTATCACTTAGAAAAACACTCCCATCCTCCAAAAAGGACCCTTCCCTTCTCAAACTATATTATTAGGCAGACTTTCTCTGTACCCTCCAGGTTTTTTCCTGTACCTCTCAGGTTGAGTGAGGAAAGGCCAATTTATATTTTCCCTTTGCTTTCCCTGCTTTATCCAGCACCCAGCTCAAGCACAATGCAGTCTCAGTAAATGTGAAATGAATGAATGAATGAGTGAGTGAATGATGGAGAAATGGCCTGATGGATGGTTGGCTAATAATAAAGGGGACACTTAAAACATCTAAGTGTTGCACAGCACCCCAACAAGATCACTAGACAAATGTTTATCTCCGCAGCTGCACAATCGCAGAAAAACCCAAGTCTGTGGAGATATGGGAAGCATCACATTGATACACAGAGGCTCCAGACATCTGCCCTTCCTGAAATCTGCAGCAGCCTACAGGCCCCTCTGAAATGCCTGCCCTCCTCCAGCTAGCCTCTGAAGTCTGTGGAGGTTTCTCTACCTCTGCCCAATAGCAACTCCCCTTTCCCAGCCTGCCTGCCTTCCATACCTGGGCAGAACCTCAAACTCAGAGTTCCTAGAAACCATTGCACAGGAGCTGAAGGACTTGTGAGGAAAAGCTGGCTTTCTTCCTGATTACCATCCCATGGTAAAGGCACTTTCTGAAAAAAGTCTACTGCTCCTTTTTGGTTTTTTTTTTTGTTTTTTTTTTTGTCCTCCCCATTGCTTCTCCAAACTGCCTAGGTCTTCCTGGCCTCCCCTCCTCCAGGCCCTGACTACAAAAGTTCCCAGGGTTTCCCAGCCCCCCTCAAGCCAGCCGTGCCCTTTCCCTCCTCCCTTTCTCACATCCCCAAGCCCAGATTGCACATCTGGTTCCAGTTGTGGTCAGTCCATTCAGGGGCAGGCCTGGAGGTTTCTCATAAAACTGAATAATAACCAGCGTTGGAGCCCTGTGGGGTAGGGGGAAGGGAGAGAGCAAGAGACTTAGTGTGAGGGCGGGAGATGGGGTGACAATGGAGGTAAGGAGACCAGACCCCAGAAAGGAGCTGGCAGTGCCTGGCACCTAACAGGGCCCACGGGTTGCTTGTTCGCTAAAGACAGGCCATAGAAAGATATGGCATGGAAGCTGGGAGCAGAGAGAGAGATACAAAGAGGGGTCACAGAAAGCCAGAGGAAAAAAAAGGGACAGAACTGTGGGCGGAGCAACAGAAAACCCATTGAGAAGGGCAGGGAGAGATGAATGGCCTATGTCAGAGCAGGTGCTGAAACAGGCATTTCCACTGGAAGAAGAGGGAACAACAAAACAGGGGATAAAGGACACAAGAAGCAAAGAAAGTATAAGGACAGAGATAGGAAGCAGATGGGTCAAGACCTAATGTGCTGAATGTAGTGTCCTGGCTTCACAGCCCCAGATCCACAATGGTGGACCATCCCAGAACTGTCTTCATATGTCCTTTCATTGCGCTTTAATCAGCATCTAACAACTGTCTACATGGAGCTTTTTCCCCCATGTCACATACACGCTATGAATTTCTATGAATGCCACAGGGAACTCTGGGAAGTGGCAAGGATCCTGTCTGGTCTAGACCTGAGCTCAGAGTCCTTCTGCAGGACCAGCCAGCAGCCGAACACAGCTCTGTCACCACAGAGCACAACTGGGAACTCTGGAGGGTGTCTGGTCTGTGACACACACACACATCCTCAGAGGGCACACTTGGGTATAGCTCTTCTTCCTTCAAGGGACACAGGGAAAGGGACTGCTCTGGCCTCTGACTTATGAAACACTCAGCTGGCTGCAAGCCAGACTCCAGGATCACCCGCCACACCAGTCACTGTCTGTGCATCTGAGCTGTGCCCTTCCCTCTGCAGCTAAGAATAAGTTTGGACTGTCCTCCAGGAGGCTTTCATCAGTGTCATGCCTGAGAGAACTCTTGCCAGGGGCCCTTCAGAGGTAACCCCTAAAGCCACATCTATACCACTGTACCCAAGAGTCCCTTTCTTCTTCCCTTCCAGTTGCTGAATTTTCACTTATTTGTTCCTTAGAGCCAGCACTCAGCTGTATTTGCATCTTATTTAAATATAATTTGCATCACCTATGGGAATCACAGAATTACACTTGGGGAGGGGGCAACCAGATGCTTTCCTAGACTCTGGTGACAGACAACATGGGCAGGAGACGCACTGTTCTTCCCCAATACACACAGTTTCCAGCCAGGAAAAGCACTAGATTCAGCAGCTTCAGGGCCCAGGGTAAGTAAAGACTGTGCCTCCTAGCTATAGCCTCCTCACCCAGTCTCTCTGATGGCCTCCAAGGCCCACTGGATCACATTTCTAAGCAGATATTAGTCCTTGACAAAAGTCACAGCACATAATCCCTCAACCCCATCCCCAGACTTCTCTGAGAAACTCAGCTTTAAGGCTGGGAGGTTCCCAGGGGCCTCCCTATCTTTAAGGCAGGATTCCTCACAGGCATCCCCTCCCTTCTCTCTCCTCTCTTTCTAGCAAAGTGTCTTGCCTGAATCTGCATCCTTCCATGGAGCCTAAGACCCCTCCCTCACACAACCACACAAACCCTAGGCCCATAGTGTAAGGAACCCAGACTAGATGGGTGGAAGTTCCCAGCCCCAGGAAGGTGTTGGCAGGATCGTGGTGACATTCTTGGACATGGAAAGCCTAGTGGATTCCTACTCAGCAAAAGGGTGCTGATTAATAGATCACTGTCAACTTCCTGACTTGCCAAAGGGCTCTGTCCTCTGCCCTGGCTTGTTCGACATACTTATCAGTAATGAGACTGAGATGTGGGAGGGACACACAAGGGGTAGGGCAAGGGAAGAACTAAGACTCCAAACTGAATTTAAAAAACTAAACTGACTTTACCCATGGGCCAGAACTAGAAAGAGAACTTTCCTCTTGGGCTACTCCTCTCAACAACGGCGCAAAACTAATAACAAACACTGGTAATAATTCATTCCAGGAAAGTTCAGTAATTTAGGCCAAAAAGAAGTTCAATTTTGCTAACAGTAGGATGTGACTGCCCTCAAAAGATGCCCTTTTGAGTGCATTCATAGAAACACAGAGTTTAGATCCAAGGAGATGAAGGTTCCATAGACTCCATGTTCATCAGACACCAGAAGAAATGTCAGGTTCCATGTTCATCATAGACTCCATGCTCATCAGACACCAGAAGAAATGTCAGGTTCTCCTTTGTGCACAGCACCAGAGCATATCCAGAGGACTCCACTAAATATTGGCTGGATAAGAACACAAGGACCGCTCTTTTATTTTAGATGACAAAGAAAAGATGAGGGCACATAATCAGATGTATGAAGATGGCCTTGGGAACACGAGGCAGGGGGGGGAGGTCTCCATCTCCTACCACCTCCTGTCTCTGCTCAATATCTGCGAACCATTAACCTGGACCCAGTCCCAGCCCCCAGTGACTGCCCAAGCCCAAGAGGCAGGAAAATCCAGGAGCAGCTATTATGAAGGGGACGGTCGTGTAACATGGCCAGGCCTGTGGGCAGTGCTTTCTGGGGAGTGTGCTGGCCACACCACAAACTGACCTTTAACCAGAATGGCTGTTGGGCAGAAGGGAAGGAAGGGGGTCCAGATGGTAGCTGAGCACTTGGCTGGCACATGCTGTCCCAAGAAAGCCATTGCATTAGCCAACTGGCCTCTCACCTTCAGGGCTTCCACTGGTCCCTTCTCAGTAGCCCTGTGGGGACTGGCTCCAGCTGGACATCTTTGTCCGAAGTCTGAGGTTACCCACTGGCCCCAGCCCAAGTGCTTGGTGACTCTCCCTCGTCTCCTCTCCTTCCTCTGCCCGCTCCTAGTTCTTCTCTAGTGCATAGCCTTCGCCCTTCTCATTCTCATGCAATAACTCCATTCTCCTCATCCCACCTTCCTGACTCAACATGACTCTCAGCCCTCCAGGGTCCTATTCAAGACCTTACTCTAAGCTGTATATCCAAAGCTGCTGCAGGTTTTAATAAGATCTCACTTTTAGGACTGGGTAAGATTGGAGATTTCTCTCCTGAGGACTTTGTTTGTGTTTACCCTACACAAAATAGTAGTCACTTTCCTCCTTGAACTAGGATGCCAGCCCTCCTGACATGGGAGATTCAGGGAAATCTGGCCCTGGCCTGGCACTGGAGAACAGAGCCCAGGCTTGGATATTGCATGGAGTGCCTTGAAAGCCTACCTACCTATTTAGGGGCTATGTAACTCCAAGTAGGTTATTCAACTGCGCTGAGCACTGAGTGCAGGGTCTTGGTTCTTTCCTCTCACAGACACAATCACTACCCTATCTGTCTGTCTGTCTATTTATGGATCTATCTATGTGTCTATCATCTCTCATATACCCATCATCTATATATCTATCATTTATCTATATATCTATCATCTATATATCTATCTGTCTGTCTATCTATCACTTTGACCTTGTTCAAGGAATGCTCTAATGTGCTTTTCAGATGTCTGACTTCATGGTTTTTCATTCATTCTAAGGCCCTCAACAGCCCTATGGGCCCTGGGCATGAGAGCAACCAGATATCCAAGACTTAGGAGGCTAGGACAGGAGGATTAGGAAGCCAAGATAGGTTACCTAATGAGACCCTACTAAATTGGCAGGAACTTTCGGGACCAGTGTGCCTTGAGGACAGTAGCTTTCTCTGGCTTTCTCAGAGCCTGTGAGGATAGGATGGATGGATGGATGGATGGATAGATGGATGGATGGATGGATGGATGGATGGATGGATAGATGGATGGGTGGATGAACAAGGGCCTCTAGAGCACAAAATCACTGCAAATCTTCACAAGAAACCACACCTAAACACATACGTGCACACTATCTCCAAGGAGAGTGGCCCCACAAGCTGGGCATCCCCACTTAGCTTTCTTAATTTCTAAATCTTCTCCACTCCAGCTGTTCCTCTGGTTTGACCCCACTCCAGTCGGCTCTTGCTTATTCATTCATTCAACCACCCATTCATTACAGGCCCTGAGAATCGCTTGCAGAAGTTCAGGACACCAAGCAAAGCCAGAGAGAACCACTGTCCTCAAGACAGAAGACCCTGGAGAGACAGACACACAGAAGCCAAGGCACACACATAGCACAAATGGTAGAAAGGGTAAAGAGGTCTTTGGCAGAGGGATCCCTAAGATCTTAGAAGCCCCTTAGACCTATGCATTAATATATACTCACCACAGACAGAAACTGGTATGAGCCAGATCATGCCTTAGTCTGACTCCCCTTACTTGATGTGGACACTGCCCTGAGCTCACCATGCACAGCTGAGGGACTCGTTTAGAACTGAAGCCATTTGCCCAAAGTCAGTAACCAGGACATGCCAACCATACAATGAAGGTAGGACTTGACCTCCAAGACCAAACTCTCAGTTTGGCATTATATAAACTCTTAAGGTATCAGAGAAAGCATTATGATGCAGTTTCCATACTAACTACCACCATACACAAGCATGCTCATGTGCATGCATGTGCACACACACACACACACACACACACACACACACACACACAAAGCAGTGGCATTGTGGCAATGCCCAAACTCTAGACTCTCAGTTTGTTCTTCCACAAGGATAACTTGACATCACTTTCAGACACTTGACTTTTACTCTAGTCTGCTTAAAGAAGGCTGGATGGTGAATGCAATAAAGAACAAGCGCCTCCTCCCTAAAAGTGCAATATGGCTTGGAATGATTTCTTGGAATATGGTTCTTCATGTCACCAATAAGACCAAAGATGGGGCAATAGGGTCTCCAGACCCAAGAAAATGTTCATCAAGCAAACCCCAAGGCTACCCAATCAGAATTCAGGCCAACCCTACCCATTTCAGAAAAGGTTGAAATAAGTCCTAGTGGACCCCAGGAAAGATCTCTCTGGAGCCTTAATCTGGAACAGGTTGGGGCCTCTGTACTCCACCAGTCTAAAGATGAAGTATTGGCTCCACCTGTAGTGAAAACAGGAGCCTCACAACAAGGAGAAACAGTACAGCTGGAAGACCCAGACTGGATAAAGGATGTTGGGGCCCCAGGACCCACACATTCCAGCTTTCTGCAAGAGAACCAGCATGCAGCTAGGTAGGAGAGGCAAGGGGGCAGCAGCTGGAGCTCCTCCTCTGGGTGCTTCTCCTCAGGGACCCTGTGGGTGATTGCTTCTTGGAACATTGTGTTCAGGCTGTGAGTCTTGGCTGGAGCAGTCTCCGCTGGCACCTCTCCAGCTGCCTGTTTAATAATGTACAGCCAACCAGCCATTAACTGCACATTTCAGAAAAAAACAAAAGTCAGTGGTTGTTTTTGTTGGTTTGGTTTTGGAGGGAACCCTTCTTCTCAGTAGTTAGTAGTGATTGTGAAAATTGTGTTTCCAGAGAAAGGCCGGTCTCCAGAGCCGTTGTAGACCTCACCTGCTTCTGCCCTCCCCAACCCTGGCCCACTGTGCCCAGGCGCCAAAGCGCCTGCTCCAACCTCCACTGTGCTGGCGACACCCCGGCCTGCTCCCTGGAGACAGACGTGGGAAGTTCTGGCAGGACTGAGCCAGGACAGAGGAACTGGACTCTGAGGGGGGTCCAGTGCTTCCGAGGAATTCCAGAACTGTCTGGTCAGAGTTGAGAGCAGAAGGCGGAGGTTGGCAGCCCCACCAGGTATGAAGAGCTAGATGACCAAGTTCTTGTGGCCTGGCCTGGAGGCAACAGGGATACTGAGCCTCTCCTTGGTTTTTCTCCCAGGCACCAGCTCTGTTCTCTATTTGAGTAGTGACCTACGGTGGATTCAGAGCTAGAAGGAGAACAGTTAGAGCCAGAACCAAAGCTTTGTGGGAAGCTGTGTGCTACACAGGAAGGTTCTAGGCTTGTTGTAGCCTGGGAGAAAGCCTGCCAAGTTCTCCTTATTTCCCCAGGCCAGCAACATGCTGCTGCCATGTAACCTGACCAGGGTGGTGAAGCATGATTCACAACATCCAGGAGTAGATCCAGGTTCCTGTAGCTCTCCTCTGGTCCCCTTACAACCTTCAGCCGCTATACCTCATCTCCTCACTGAACCTTTGTTTCCTTGCTATCAGCAGAAAGTCCCTTACCCAGGCCAGGAATCCCAGCCAAAAAGTGAAAGTCAGAAAGTAAAAGCCAATGGTGACAGAGATGACAGAGTGGTGACAGAGGTGGTGGTGGTGATAATGGGGGTGGAAATGGAGGCGGAGGTGGTGAAGGAGGTGGAGGTGGTGATGGAGATGGAGTGGTGATGGAGGCAGAGGTGGTGATGGAGATGGAGGTGGTGATGGAGATGGAGGTGGTGATAGAGGTGGTGATGGAGATGGAGGTGGTGATGGAGATGGAGATGGAGGTGGTGATGGAGATGGAGGTGGTGATGGAGATGGAGGTGGTGATGGAGATGGAAGGTGGTGATGGAGATGGAGGTGGTGATGGAGATGGAGGTGGTGATGGAGATGGAAGGTGGTGATGGAGATGGAGGTGGTGATGGAGGCAGAGGTGGTGATGGGGATAGAGGTGATAACTTAGAGATTGTGATGAAGATGGAGATGGAGTTGGTGTTGGAGACAGAGGTGGTAGTGGTGATAACAGAGATGCTGGTGATGCAGATGCTGATGGGGGTGACAGATAGGGATGATGGTGGTACTGTGGCATCATTCTGAAATTCTGAATGTGTTCCACACACTACATTTTTGAGAATTTTCCCGGTCAGTCTAGCAAGTAGGAACTGTGTCTATCACCATAATACAGATGAGGAAAGTGAGCATGGGCAGGTGAATTCCCTCATCAATGTCATAAGCTGGTAATTGACAGAGTCAGGCCCTAGAGCAGGGCTCTTTTGTTTTACGTGTGTATGTGTTTTGTTTCTTTGTTAATGATGTAGTCTCATGTAGCCTTGAACTCATTTATCTGGTTGAGGATGATCTTGGACTGTTAACAAGCCTCTCATCCCTAGGCCCCATGGATCTCTCACGTGGAGGACACTCAGTCACAGCTACACACTATCTCTCTCTCTCTCACACACACACACACTCATTGTAGCATGCATGTAGGCATAATTTCCATCATAATACATACAGCCCACACATTGAAACTCAAATACACACATACCTGCACACAGAGGTGTGGTAAAACATGCTTAGATACACATACCTACTCATGCATAAAGCTCCCCCCCAAAAGAGCCACAAGGGCAGACATGCCCCCACAGGCACATGTGCGCACAGACACGTACACAGGAATCATACACACAGGCAGACCCAGCCTCACACCCCACCCCTGCACACATACTCACTGGCACACAAACATGCCTGAGAGTTTTATGCATGGTGGCTGGCCAGGCACAAGCACCCACGGGCTGTCTGGGCAGGCAGAGTTGGACAGGTGTCCAACATGCCCCCAGGGGGTTATTCCTAGGCGAGAAGGCTGCCGGCTAATAATACCACAGTGCATTCCTGGCCGAGATAAGCAGCCCCAAGCATCCCCGGCACGTTCCGGCCTCCATGTCTCACCCCTGTGGATTCCACCCACCCGCAGTGCTGTCCTGGGGCAGCACAGAAGCCGGCGCCCAGACACAGACGCCTTGGCAGGGGCCTGCCAGGAATCCTCTTGGCTTTTCCCTCACCAGGGTCCATCCCTTCAGCTGCCCAGGATCGGTTCCCCTCAGATAGACACATGGAGGGAAGGAGGGAAGAGGTCTGCATTCTTGGTGAGGAGAGGGCTATGGGACTGTCCCCCACAGTCTGCTGGCACCGTATTATACCACCTCCAGCACCATGGCAGAGACTGGGCTCAGGAAGACTATAGGAGCCACTCTCATATGGCATTACACTTTTATGCCATGGCCTCCTCACCATAGCCCAATGCTACCGATGTTACCATAGCCATTCCTCAGGTGACAGTGAAGGGACCCAGACTTTTTCCAGAACTTCCAACTCCTCAACCTGGCCTCCTCCATGACCTCAAACTTCCTCTCTCCTGGCAACTTTTGATGGACTGGGCAGGTGAGAGGCAATACTCTTTTAAAAAAAGTTTCTTGTAGGTCCAGGAATTGGTGTTCAGCCACACAGGCCCTTGTGGTCAAGCGATAATCAAATATCAGTCACTGAGGGCTTGCTTGGGGGGTGGGGGCTTGGAGCTGCTTCAAGGTGAAAGGGTGTTCCTAGACTAGGGTATAGAAGGACATAACCCTCACCCCCACCCCATCTCACCTCACAAGCCCTAGGGTCACAGAGAGTCTGAAGGAAACTTGGGAGCTATGAAGATAAGGTCTCCTCCATCCAAATGAACAAGAGAAGGGACCAGATCAAGAGCTGGGCCCTGGAGAATGAGGCAGAGTTTAGGGGTACCACAAACTACAGTATCCCAAGAAGCACAATGGAAATGGGATAATGGAAGTACAGAGGTCAACAAGAAGAAAAATGACAAGCATCTAAGGATGACAAAGAGACCAGCCAGACCTAAGGGAAGGAAAAGATGGGAGAGAACAGAGCCTTGGTTCCATGGAGGGGGCATCTACAGGTGTCTGTGGCCCTCAGCCAGTCTCTTTCCTCCCTGTTGTCAGACTGGTCTTCTAAAAGCACACACATATGGGGGTAGGGAACAAGCAGGCAGACAGGCAGACAGATAGATTCCCCAAATATCAAGCATCCATCCTGGTAACAGAGTTTGCCAGCTCTAGAGACAATCTGATACTTCTCAGATAAGGACAGTATGGCCAGAGCAGCATGCCAGCTTTGCCAAAATTACCCAGAATCCTCGGGGTGGCATGAGGATCTGAGTACACTCATGTCCTCAGTGTCCCAAAACGCAACCATTCTGGCTAGCAGTACTAAGAAGTGACTTGTCCTGAGCAAGGAAATGAGAGGAAGGAGGCAGGCTGAGGACCCTCTGGAGGGTTACTTTCCTGGCTCCAAGGATACCCACGGTGGATAAGGAGGATCAGACTCTCCAGCATGAGAGCTGCCAGGCTGGAAGAGCAGGGGCAGTGCTGGCAGGGAACTTGCAGAGACAGGGGAGCATGCCACCATGGAAGCAGAGCTCAGACATGGGCTTCCCACACCATCCCCCTCTTGGCCAGTCCCATTCCCTGCAAAGCAGCTGGCTGTGCTTCTCAGAGCTGACTGACCCATGGCCAGCCCCTCCACCACGGCCCACTGGCCATGCTCTAAGCAAGCCAGTGTCCTTACATGGACATCTCGAGGACTGATGCTCATTGGATGAGCACCCAAAGCAGCAGGAGCTTCCCCTCCCTGCCGACTCTCCCCAAGGTGCTGCTCTAGCCCCACTCTTCAAGGCAAGCACAGGAGGCTGGGAACAGGAAGGAGCCGGACATGGGTTCCCGATTTCACCATTTGGAAGTCTGCAGGGAAGGGGTGGAGGTAAGGGGTGGAGGAAAGCTGGGAAGACAGATTAGAGTCCTGTGAGAGAAAGTGATCACACCTCATCAATAGACTGGCAAGTAGTTAAAGGCCATAACACAGGTCAACATCACAATAGACCTGGATTCCAACTAGCATCCTTTCCAAGTCCTTCTGCTTGACCCAGAGCAACTGAGCAAGACAATATGCTTTTAAGATAATCAGTGAAAATTGAACACAGACCCGGTAGAAGCTGATCTCAAGAAAGTATTATTAATGATGTTAACCGGGCTAATGGTATTACCGCAATGTTAAAATAAAAGGTCCTTATCTGTTAACAACACACACTGAAGTATTAAAGATGATATCATGTCTGGGGCTTGCTTTAAAAACACACTCCAGAAAAAAGTAAACAAGTAAATGTGGGGAGGAGAGGGTTTGGAAGAGAAGAAATAAAAACAGTACAAAAATCAATCATTGTTGAAGCAGAAAGATCATAGGTTGTTGTAAAATTTCTGCTACATTTGTATATGTTTTAAATCACCCAGTTTAAAAAAAAAACAGTAATTGAAGGCTCGGGTTCATACTAGTTGGTAGAGTGCTTGCCTAGCATGCATGAAGCCCTGGGTTCTATCTCCAACCCTGTATAAACTGGCCATAATCCTAGCACTCTGGAAGTGGAGCTAGGAAAATTATAGATGCAAGGTCCTTGAGATCCTGTTTCAAAACCAACAAATAAAGAAGGACTGGAGAGATGGCTCTGTGGTTAAGAGCACCATCTTCTCTTCCAAAGGACTGGGGTTCAATTCCCAGCATCCACATGGCAGCTTGCAACTGTTTGTAACACCAATTCCAAGGGATCTGACACCTTCACACTAATGCACATAAAATAAAATTAAATAAATTATAAAAAATACAACAAAAAAGAATTTTCTCTCTCTCACACACACACATACACACAGAGAGAGATTTTCACTGGATCCCATACTGACTCTCAGATACACAGAGGACATTAAAGAGAAACATGAATCAACAATTTTAGTATAATATATAATATTATCTGTTTAGAAAGAAAATGCATTGTTAGGTGTGATGGCACACACCTCTAATCCCAGCACTCTGGAGACTGAAGCAGAAAGATCAAAGGTTCAAGTCCAGACCCTGTCTGAAAACACAAGACAATAATCTCTCTGTGTCTGTCTGTCTGTCTCTCTCTCTCTCACACACACACGTAATTATTGAGTAAGCCCACCAATCATATCCCTCAGAATAAATGGAAAATAGAAAAGCCTTTTACAACATATAGCACTGATACCAGTGTGCAACAGCCACAGTTCTGTCGGGAAAGCGTAACACCTGGCTGGCTATAGCTGGGACACCCACCAGCTCCCTTGAGTTCCCCGTGTCTACACACAGATAGGTCTCCTCTACCTAAGCCCTCACCTGCATCCGGAACATGCAAGCACATGGTTTTACCAGGGCCATGAGACATACAGGAGAGACCAGTGGATAGGCAGCTACACAAAACGAAAGGAAGTAACTATAATCCCCACCACCATTTACCGCGTCACAGCAGCTCTGATCCAATTCTCAATCCATCATCTCCAGTCCCCAAACCTCTCCCCCCCCCCAAAAAAAAAAGATGCCATTGTAGCCATTTCACAGTAGAGGGAAGCCCCAGGGCCTGGGCAGCAAAGCTAGAGCTTAAACTTGTCTCTCCAGTGTTAAAGAAACCTTGCAGGCAAAAGCCAGAAATTAGTGTAGCAAGAACCAAATATCTAGGGAAAGTATGCTTCCTTGGATATGACAAGAAAGATGACAAGAAGGAAGTGACCTGTGGGAGGCAGACAAGAGAGAGAAAGACAGAAGGACTGAACCATACAGGCTTGGAGAATCTAGAAGGCTACTACCCAAATGGGGAAAGTCAGCAGAAAGGGGAAGGAGGGTTGGGGGTGGGCGGGGACTGGAAGTCAGGAAGGAAGCCTAACTAACATCCAATGCCCAAGGGACACCAGGCTAAGCAAATCTGGCCTCCCATCTTAGCATCTTCTCTCAGGATGGTGGCCCTGATGGTTTGACATAAGCAAGTGACGTTAGCATCACTGAAGTCCTGTCGCCGCCCACTCCTTAACTGGGTGCTACTGGACAAGCTGCTTTACGTCTCCGAGCCTTAGACACTCCTTCCTCTTGACTGTATCTTTTTTGTTCATGCTAAAACTGCAATAATATCAAAAAATAGCAACTTTCTCATAGGAGTATTTTGAGCATTAGTTGACACGATCTATAGTGGTTAATATGAAACTTGGTGCCTGGTTGCTTAATAAATAATAAGTATTTCTATTATTACAATGATTACTGTTCAGATCTAGGCTATCTTAGAGCCACCTTTGTGCCCTACAGCACTCTGGCCTCTGCAGAGACTGGCTGAGAGGACCCAGAAGGGTGGGCAGCAGCCCCAGACAGGACCAAGGAGGCAGCTAGATGCTCTGAGGGCAGAGGGTGGCCCTGATCTCCTCAGCTTCAGGAATGTGAGGCGGCTGGTGGAGGGGTAGGGGGACATGCCTGGACGCTGAGGTCAGGCAATGTGTGTTTTTATTGTCATCGTCATCCTCACATGTGAGCCAGAGAGGAGGGGGGAGGGGGACAAGAGAGACAGCTACAGGGAACACTGTGTACAGCCACTCTATCCAGTCCCCATCCAGCCCTAGACCAGGATCCGAGGGCCCCACCAGACTTCTTCAGACTCTTCGAACAGTAAAGAGGTTTCAGCTTACACAGGACCTAGCCAGGAGCAGGGTACACACGCCATACACACACACCACACCACACCATTCACTAGGCTCTTCACAGCAGGCCTGTACAACAGGAACGATTTCCATTGTTCTGTCTCACAGATGAGAAAAAAGAAGCTGGTACAGTTAAGCCTGCTACCCAGAGATGCTCACAGACAGGACTCGCATCTCCCAGTCACCAACCCTGAGTCTGGGCTCTCAGAAGGACACAGGAATGGACATGATAGCTACATGTTCTTGTGGGTCAGTGCCAGCCAGCAAGGACTCCAGGGCTCTCCATTCAGCCTGCCACTGCCTCTAAGATACACAATACAGGATGGTCCAATTGTTCCTTGGTCAGCACCCCTAACACTCTGGAGATCTCATTGAAGAGGACCCAGCAGTATCTTAGTGCCTTGGGTCCCCTCAGGCTCCTCCCATAGGAAGGTCTACCTCAGAGCTAAGCCAATTCCCTCTTGTGCCCTTAGAGTGCCCTCTGTAAAGATCAAGAAAACTACTGGGTTACCCTCAGTGATGAAAACCACCAGGTAATTCTGTTTCTGCCTTGCTCTCTGCTTCTTTGTCCACTATGATGTGAACAGCTTCTAACACACGACACTGCTGGCATAAACTGATTTGTTCCACCATGCCTTCCCTGCCGCAGTGAGTTAAAACCCTTTAAAACCATGACCCCAAATCAAATGTTCTTGCTTTGTGTTGTTTCTCTCAGGTGCTGTGGTCACGACAACATGAAAGTAGCCAATATGGAAATCAAAGTTTTACGGTTGGGGGGTGATTAGACATATTTAGAGTTCTTCCCTTACATAGGGTCTATTTCTTACAAGTTCCCACAGTACCTTTCCAGCCACTGGGGGGAAAAAATCAGGCCCTTAAGAACTGTAGGGAGCTCTGGCCAGTAAGTTGGGCAACAGGCTCTCCCACAGGTCCACATCCCAGAAGGTTCCTCTGCATCTCTAAGTCATATCCACCACCACCTCAGAGTCTTCCTCACTCTTGCGCACACATACACGCATTCACCTGCCATGTGACCACAATTTCTTGCAGGGGATATGTGGTTAACCACAATGGTGTCTCTGCTTCCCTTTCTCAAGCTGATTAGACGAAAAGGAGGAACCAATAGACCACCTCAGTCCTCCTAGGAAGGGAGGGCAGTCTAGGTGTGTCACCAGAAAGAATGACAGTTACTCCAACTTGGGAGTGTCCCTTCCCAAAGCTGGAAGTAGCCAAAGACCCATCTTGTGGAAGGACATTCCCACTCACCTACAAATGTGGCCATGGAAAACCCTGCTGATTCTACACAGGCCTAAAATCAGCAGGATGGTTTCTCCTGCTCTAGGGATAAAAGGAAGAACAGGCCACGCCCGGATCCCACCTGGAAGCTAAGGTAAACTGGACCTGAATTTCCTATTTCCTTTCCAAATTGCCCCTGTAGCCTGATCCCTTCTACTCTTGATGACACAAAACAGCTCTCGGTTTCCTTTACAGCAAAGATGGGTAGGTATGATGATGATTTCTACATCAACCTGGCAGGCTATGTTACCAGGGAGCAAATCAAACACAGTCTAGGCAATGCTATAAAGGCACATTACAGATATGAATGACACCTACAATCAGTGACCTTATAAGACCTTCAATCACGTGGCTGGGCCTCCTCTAGTCTGTTGAAGGATTCAGGAGCAAATGCTGAGATGTTCTGGGAAATAACAGGCCCCGCCTCCAGAACAGAGCGCATCACCCCTGTCTGAGTTTGCAACCCGTTGGCTGGCCGAACAGGCCCCACACATGCCAGCCTGCAGTCCCGGGAAGCCTGCAGAACTTCAAGATAGGGCATATGCGACTGGCTTTCTTGGGCATCCTGACTCTATAAACAGTCAAGGATCCTACCACCACCTCAGGGGAGGGGGAAGGGATCCATACCACAGGAAAAGCATGCAACCCCAGACTATAGCCTGCAGGGTGAAGGCCACATAAACACAAACAGGTGACCATGTTGAGAAACAGCCAGGGAATAAGCGGCAGTTCCTTAAAATTAGCTGGTGTAGGCATGATGGAATAGACAACCCAAACTGAGGCACGTTTTCCAAGTAACTGACACAGCTGAAGCCATGAACAATACAGACAGAGGAACTGCCCTAGGCTAGGGGGATAAGGAGATGGAAGGCCTGCTGCATTGTGCATCCTCTGACTGGATTACAGGGCAGCCATGGGAATTCTGGTTGAATCCTGTTCAGCTCTGTCTATTCGACAGTAGCACCAAATCGGCGGAACTTCTGTTTTGACAACTTCGGTGTAGTATGATTTAACATGGCACTGTGCAAGGTGCAGGGGAATTCTGAAACGCTTTCACAAATTTTCTATAAATCTGAAATCACCTGGGGAGTTAAAAAAAAAAGTAGGTGGGGAGGGGGCAGGAAGAGATGGTTCAGTCAGCATGCAAACACAAAGACTTCATTTCAACCCGCAGAGCCCACAGAAAATGTCCCCAGTAACAGCATGCACTTGTAACCCTACTCTGGAAGGCAGAGACGGAAGGATCCCTAGGACAAGCTACCCAGCAGTCTAACCTCGTTGGTGAGCTCCAGGCCAGTGAGAGATACTATCTCAAAGGATGGTGCTCATGAAGGTGACACTACAGGTTGTCCTGTGGTCACTACATACACATGTACACACCCGTGAACATACATGGGCACACAAACCATTTTTTAAACAACCTAGACCCAGACTAGGGTCATAATAACCAGAGGAAAATCAAGCCTTTAGAGAAAAATAAATCAACCCAGCAAGTGTTCCCTAAATGCCCCCAAGGCACATCAAGAGAGAAGGCAGATGTATACGCGCCTGAGAAGCAAAGCAAGCCCACCTGGCCTAGAGATCAGGTGACACAGGTATTTCTGCTCTGGGATCCCAAAACAGGACAAATCAGCATCCGGTGACGGCCACCATAGTCACAAATCCCTGGCCACAGCACACCATGCATTGCAGAATAGACTCTGCACCTCACTGACTTCATCCATACGGAGATCCTTGCCAGAAGACAAGCCTAGTCCATCAGCGAGAACCAAATCACTGCAGAAATGGCCCAAGGCCACTCCTTTGTCAGCAGAGGCAGGAAATAAAACCGGCTTTGATGCTCAGTCCCCAGACCATCCAATAAGAGGCTAATTGCCTCCAATCCAACCTTCCTCTCCGTGACACACGGCGGCTGAGAACTCACCACCAGACCCAGCGCCATCTTTACTGGGAGGCCAGGGAGCCTTAGTCAGGCAGAAAATAAAGACAGTCTGAAGCCTCTATCCCCAGACTCCACTTACAGCAGAGTGATGGTAACAACCACTGGCGTCTACCTAACTCTTCGGGGCATTTTTATATGCATCCATTCATTCAATTCTCACCATAACTCATGAGGGAAGACCCTTCATGGATGGAGAATTCAAATCTTGAAGAGGCCCCATATCCCAGCTAGTAAAGGCAGACTCAGTGTCTACCAAGGCTCTCCTCAGTCCTGCATTCATATCCGGGGACCTCATGCCAACCTCACTGGCCACTGTTAACTTCCCAGCCCGCTTCCTCCTCTGCCCCAGTGGGCACTTTCACATGCATTACTGAGTAGTCCTGAGGATTGGATTCTGTGGATCCCAAGGGCTCAAGGACACAGGATCTCTGCAACTGTGCCCGGTGGTGGAATCCAAGCCGTGTAAGTTTCCATGGACAGGAAGAAGCTTTTGGCTGTCACTCCCATCATTCATGACCCAGGAGTGACCTGCCCCCTGCTGTGCCCCACAGAACCTGGCTTGAACCCAGCCACCCCTGGGCACCCTCACTTGGGTGCCCAAGGCCAGGGCCAGTAGGAACAGGCCAGGGTGTTAATCTGTGACTCACTCTGTGCCCAAGGCATACACACCCCTTTCCTCCTAGTGGCCCCCCACGAACATCCACCCACCTGCCCACTGCAGGGGACAACTAGCCAAGTCATACATCAGCCAGACACCAACACCCCCCTGGGAGTCCTCAGCAGCGTGGAACAAAAAGGAAGACCAACCAGGGAAGGAGATGGCCAGTCAGCAGGTGGCTGTGTCATTCTGCAGAGTACCCTAACTTGCTACTGCAGATCTCCTGGGGCCTTGAGCCCTATGTTATTATGGGGACACTTTGTCAGAATCTTAGATTAAGAGTCATTGAGCAAGGGCCTGTATCATATACCAGGATTGTACCCGCAGGCTGTCTAATCCTCACACCATCCTAGCGAGGTCAGCATGACAGCAAGATCAGTATCACCACGTGCCGTATGAGCTGCTAAGGATTGAAGCTGGAACCCTGTGAATGCCAAGCAAGCACCTACTGTATCACTAGGATACATTCCATCTCTTTTTTCTTCTCTTTCCTTTTCTTTTTGAGGAAGTCTTAAATAAGGTGACCTCGAACTCATCCTGTAGCCAAGGCTGGCTTTAACTTTCAGTATCCTGCCTCAGCCTCCTAACTAGCTGTGGCTATGTGATTACAGGCCCAAACTACCAGGACTGGCTCTGTGTATGTTGTGCATGCATGCATGTGTATGTATGTGTGTGTGTGTGTGTGTACACAAACACACGCAAACACATATGGAGGCCAGAGGAAACTTGTAAGAATCAGTTCTCTCCTTCTACTATGTGGGTTCCAGGCTTGATGGTAAGCACCTTTACCTGCTGAGCCATTTCACCATTCCTTAGTGACCACTTTTATACAAACAAGGAAACCAGATTTCAGAGATTATGTGCCAACAGAACACTTCTCGTGGAAATGGGAGAGACAGGGTGCACTAGTGTCCAAGGCCAGGGGTTGTAGACAGTAATACAGACCCTCCCTCCAGACAACACGGTCTGCTGAATGAGATGGAAGGAAGCTAGTCAGGGGCTGCTGAGGCTCACTGGAAGGGAGCACGGGATCAAAACATGGAGTCTAGCCACAGATGGTTCAGCCTGCACAAGCAACAGGGAAAGCCACTAAGCACTGACACCAAACACCGGGATCTGCACTGGCAACTTGTTTCCCTCCTGCCAGCTGCGGGGCTGGGGCAGCGATTTCACCTCAAGGCTCTCCTCTGAGCGCCTAGCCGCACGCCTGCTTTACGCGTGGTGCTTCCAGAATGATGAGGAACTGTACAAGGACACTCAGTAAACGGCGTTACAATGGGAAATCCTGTAAAGGTAAGGAGAGAAAAGGGGGTTCCTCTAAATGATGGAGGAAATTGATAAGCCTGTACCTAGGATGTCCAACAACAACAAAGAGAGAGAGAGAGAGAGAGAGAGAAAAGAAAGAAGCCTCAAGTGACCAGAATCAGAAATGAGAAAGGTGAGTGACCCCACAAAAATAAAAATTAAAAAAATATGAAGGAATAGTATAAACATCAACCAAGCTAGGTAACTACAATGGAATGGATACTCTTCCTAGAAAGATACAAACTACCAAATCCAAAAAGAAACAGAGAAGTTGAATAGTCCTTACAGCATCTAGATTGAATCAGCAATAAAAACTTTACCCACAGAGAAAAATTTAGAACCAAATGACATCACAGGTGAATTTTATTAAACATTTAAAGAATAATCCACTTCAATTGTCCACGGACATTCCCAAAAAAGAAAAGAGAAGCCAGGCACAGTGGCACATATCTATAATCCCAGTTACTTGGAAGGCCAAGATGGTGGATGAAAGGTAGGTGGGTGAAGTTCTCCTGAGTTCTGGGATAACCTGGGCAACATAGCGGGACTCTGTCTCAAAAACATAACAAAATCAGAATACAAAAAAGTAGCTACAGAATGAGTAGAATGCATTTTACCTCATTCTGAGGCCAGTTTCATCTTGTCACTCCAACCAAACAAAGACATTGTAAATAACAATAAAATAATAAACCTAGCCCAATCTCTCATAAACATAGATGCAAAATCCTTACCCAAACACTAGCAGAACTCATCCAATGACACATAAGAGTTATATACCACTGCCAAATGAGATTTATCTCAGAAAGACAAGGCTGTTCCAGTTTTTGAAAATCAATACCGGAAATACTGAACTATAGGATTTATGAAGCAGAAGTTGTCTCCCTTAGTTGCTTTTTCAGCTTAAGTTGAGACGGAGTCTCTAACTGAGCCTAGAACTTGCTGATTGGCTAGCCTGGCTGGCCCAGGAGCTGTAAAGATCCACAGGTCTCTACCTCCCCAGCGTTGGGGTTAGGCACACACACCACCACCATGCCCAGCTTTTCTTCCAGTGCTGACAATCTGAAGTCCAGGGTCCCATGTTCATGGATCAAGCACATTACTGACTGAGCTATCACACGAGCCTCCTGGTTTGGTTTTCAGAGAACTTATTATCCTCCTGTCTCCAAGTCCTGGGTGTTATGAGGGCTCAGGAGGTTTGACAGGTGTATGTACACCTTGACAGCTAAACAGTTCTGCTTGCCCAAGCACTCGGACCCTCTTCCCCAACCTCCTGTTCCCGGTACCTACTAAGACCGTCCTCATCATTGCAATTCTGTCCCTCTACAGAAAACAGATCATCCAGTGTGCACCCCTTCTGGGTTTGGCTTCTCTCACCCAGCGCCAAGTCTCTGGGTCTCCTCCATGCCCCTCTGTATAAGACTAGCCCATGCCTTTGTTTGCTTGCTTACTTGCTTGTTTGGTTGCATATTTGTCCGTCTGCATGTTTTGAAATAGGGCATCATGTAGCCTAGATTGGCCTCAAACTCACTATGTAAATGAAGTATGCTTGAATGCCTGGTCTTTCGGCCTCCACCCTCACAGTTCTGAGATCACAGGTATGTGCCGCTATACTTGGTTTATGAGGTGCAGGGGATAAAACCCAGGGCTTAGGCAAGTACTCTCTTTACTGAGCCACATTCCAGACCCAAGTCCATGACTCTTTAAGGCCAAGGAATATGTCTCGGAGACTGCATCACCATTTGTTTATCTATTGTTCACTAGCACAAAATATTTGAGTTTTCCCGGTTTGAGTCTCTCATGACTTTAGCATCTGTACATTCATCATCATTCGGAAATGCTTTTTGTTTCCCTCTGGCAAACACCTCAGAGTGAAACTGCTAAAAAGCCATACCAAGTTTGGCTAAAAATAGCCCTGCCACAGTTGGCCACTTGTTAAGAATCCCAGTGCCCACAACGCACCATACAGAGCACGGCCCAGGTGTCTGTGTTAAAGTGTCCGGGTGACTCCAACACCCATACAAGATCTCAAACCATGGTAGCTATGTTCATTAGGTGTCACAAGTTGGCCAACAGCCGAAGCCACACTGCAGTGGCACGTGCAATGACCTTGCTCTTCTGTGGAGAGGAGAGGAGATAGCATTTGTGCAAATGTCTAGGCTTGACATCACCATCTCAGCAAGCTGTTGCAGGGCTCTCATACTCCCTCCGCCTTTCATGAGGTAAGAGACCATAGGAATAATAAACTAAAGTGAATCAATATTCACTCCTAACTTCTTGAGCACTGTGTTTTGAACTTGGCACTCTAGTTGGGCTACCATTCTAAGTATTCATAAGACTCCACAGTATAGGCAGCATTATAATCACCGTGTTACCGATGAGGAAGTGGGTTCAGACAAGTTCGGTAACTTGCCAAAGGTCACAGGGTATTACTAAACAGTTGGGACTGAAACACAATAGTCTATTACCAAGGCCAAAGAGCTTAAACACTCCGCCAGGCTCAGAGCCACTGACTGAGCCCAAATCCCTCTCCCACTTGGCTATTCTTGGTGGCTGGAGAATAGGTTCCTCCTAGGGAAGGTTGTGAGCATATTAATGAGAGTCTAGCATCAAAGGTGATACTGCAATGAAAGATGGGTTCCTTACAGTATTACCTTTTCCTTTTGAGTTTAAACATGAAACTGAAGCCCCTTGGATACTGGGAAGGAGACTAAGTCATGGCTGTGGTCTTTTCCCCTCTTGGGCCTGGCCTGAGCACAGGAGATAACCTCAGGGAAGCAGGCAGGTGAGAAATCTCAGTCACCTAGTGCTGGTAGAGCCAGGCCCCTGCTCCTTCCATGTAAATCCCATCTGACCTAAAGGGGACCAGAAGTATTTTCTGGGAGGAGCTATGACCTGATCTGGAGCTACTGAGTGGAAAGGTTCTACTCACAAGTCCATCTAGGGACCAGTGAGCCTGGGCTCAATATTCTGTAACTCCCTGCAGAACCTCTGCAACTCTGTAACTCTCCACCCCAAAACTATACTTAAAATAACAACACATAAATACAATAGAGGTTGTAATATGGGAAAGCAGCAAGGGGCAAAGAGAACCAGAGAGAGAAAATCAAAAGTAGAGTGAGATGTAGGGCTGGAGAAATGGCTCAGTGGTTAAGAACACTGGCTGCTTTTTCACAGGACCTGCGTTCAAGTCCCGTGATAGCTCAAACCAGCTCTAATTCCAATTTCACAAGTTCCAACTCTCCCTCTCCTGGCCTCCAGGCAGCTGGCAAGCAAGTAGCACGCAGACACACGGGCAGGCAAAACACCATACACATAAAATAAAAATAAATTTTAAAAAAGAGTGGGAAGCAAATGCTGGTCATTGACTTAAAATCCTCAACCACAGAGAAAAATGGGGTGCAGGTAAGAACTCCAAGATGTATGGGGGGGTCTATGGGAGAAGTGTCATCTACAAGAATTGGAGAAGGGGTTTGCTGGATCCGTACTGAGATTCTAGTCCCTTCTCTTCCACACCCTTGGTCCTGCCACTTGCCTTTGGTCCTCTCTCACCTGGTCAACCCACTATACCAGATGCCAGGAGCTGCACTGGCCACCCTTGCTAGGTTTCAACGGTGGCTATTGAAACCCAAAATAGGGTTGCCGTAGCCCCACCCACTGCCCAGGCTGTGAAGACGAATGGGAGTATCTTGGATGCTGGGAAGTCCTGTGCAGATGCAGGTGAGGAAGCATGATCCTGTAGCGTCAGAGAGTACTCTGTTACTCAGGCAGCCTTCCTGAATCGATGCGCTTGGCCCTTTTCTCTGGGCAGCTGTGGCCAGCTGCTGATAATAGTTTGAACCTCAGTATCCCCCATGGGCTCATGTTGTCTACACTGGGTCCCCAGTTGATGGAGTGATTCTGAAGCTGGGTAACCTTTAGGGGGTTGGAACCTGAGCCATGGTGCAGGTGATACCCGCTCCTGGTTCCCACCATAAGAAGTCACTACCTCATGCACCCACTACCATGCCCACCCCAGCATGGCGGAAAATACAATCTCTCGGAAACTGTGAGACAAAATAAACCTTTCCTTCCTTCAATGGCTTCTGTCGGGTATTTCATCATAGCAACAGAAGTAACTAGCTTAGCTTTAGCACAGCTCTGCCGTGAAGATTTCATGCATTCCACCTACTGTCACAATACAAGTCCATACAGGACGCTCCAGCTCACAGGGCTGCCCTGGGTCCTAGAGGAGAGTACACAGGTGACACTTCTAAGGCTAAGACGGATAAGATATAGTGTTCCTGCCTCCACGCTCTTGAATCACTTCCAGGAGGCCAGCATTGCCTGAGAAGGCCCAAGCACCCTTAGCAAGAGACCACAAAGCCCTGGAGAGGCCTTTACCAACAGCTAGCTCCAGTGGCAGCCCCAAAAGAGAACCATGTCAAAAGAGGTTCCTCAAACCCCATCAGGCCTTCCAAAGATTGCTGGTAAGCCTGGTGGTACAGGCTTGTCATCTTAGCTACTCTATAAACTAAGACAGGGCTATGGTAAGTTTAACGCCAATCTGGGCTACAGCAGAGTTCAAGGTCTGCCTAAGCAACTCTCTCTCAAAGAAAGGTAACAGAAGGCTAGGGATATGGCTCAGCTCATTGGTAACATGCTTGCTTGGCATGGTTGAGGCCCTGAGTTCAGTCTTTAAAACGAGTAGTACTGGTAGAGAGCATGTTGACTGCCATGTGATGCTTGGTTAAAACTGGCCAGCCCTTCTCCAACTCCAGACCCCAGAGTAAGTGAATAAAGAACAAGCAAGAAAACTCCCCCCAATGGGCAGAAGGGTAAAAACTGGGGGGGAAAAGACACGAAACAAAGGAAAATCCCCACAGTGCTTTCAAGGAACCTTCTCCCACACTTCCTTTACTCAGTAACTGAAGCCACATGTCCCCAGTCACTCCAGCCAAAGACCTATGAGTCAGCCGTTCTCTCTCACACCCAGCATCCCACCCACCAGCAAGGCTTGTGGACCTTGAAATGCACCCCAATCAGGCCCCTTCCTCACTACCACCCCACGATCCTGAGTGCCACGGCAGCATCCAAGCCCCTGGGCCGTCTCAGGTGATTACCACTAGCAGCTTCTAGGCCAGTCCTTGCCCCGGTGCAGCACAGCTTCTCATAGTGGCAGCCCAGTCCTGTTGCTAGTGCTCTAAACTTTCCAGCTTGGACGTGGCCTTCCTCCAAACTCACCTCGCCTCGGGGACCATTGCATTTGCTCTTCCCCTCCTTCACAGCACCAGGGACATCTTCTGGGCCCCAGTTCACATAACACCTCCTCCAAGAACTCATGCCGGGTTAATCCTGCCTAACCCTCTTATCTGCTGCCTTAGAGCAGTATCCTGTACATGGAGAGGTGCTGGCCAGTTGCAGGGCATGGAGGAGAGAACCGCCAAACTGATCTAGCTACAAACTCACAGCACAGAACACAGCTTCCCAGCCAGAGGAAGAGGCAGGGCTTCAGTAGGAGCTGTGGTCTGGGGAGAGTCTTGCCAGCTGGGTGGAACACACCCACCAGGAGATCCCACTTCCCATAGAGGAAAATTCTATGAAAAGTCCCATCTGTATGGAGGTTCCCTGCCGAACCTCTCCCTTTCTGGTTGGCCTTTTTGGCTGGGCAATGCAGGATTGCTGTACCCTGGGGTGCCCGCACAGGTGAGAACTGTCAGGCAGGCTGCCACCCCTAAAAGTCATCGGTATCCCTCTGAAACAAGGGACCACTGGCTGCCACATCTTTCTGAGCCACCTATTCCCCACAACTAACTTTTCCCTGATAGTGAATTAATCCAATCCTCTTCACAGGTCTCCTGATGCTAGTATGAGATGGAAAGCAAAAGAGGAACACAGATCAGGAAGGACAGGGCCAGGGCCAGTGGACAGGGAAGGACAACCAAGGGGCCACAAAAGGCTATGATGGAGGAACCATGCCCACACTGTTTGGTGCCTCAGTTTCTCCAACTGTAAAACAATACAATCTTCTGACCTGTAGGATTACAAGATTAAAATATGATAGTGTGTACACTGGATGTATTTTCTAAAGCTTACATAGAGTACAAATGTTCAATTTTACTGAGCAACACTGATGAAGGGGTGGAAGGAAGGAGATGAGAGGAACGAGCAATTTGGAAGTTCCTGGGGTTAGAGATATAGAACTCTGCTCCAGATGAACGGAAGGAAGAGGACAATAGAGGGAGGAAAGGGGGAACACATACCACACCCCCCCAAAGACAAAGCTGATCCAGCCAGATAAGACAGACAGCTCCTATTCCTACTGCAAGCCACAGGCCCTTTGCAACCCAGAGTTTACAGTCAGGGAAAAGCACCTCTTCCAGGGTTAAGGTTAGACCCCCTCCCAGACCTGACAGTCCCTTCTCCTCCCAATCAGTTCCTGCTCCTCAATACCAGTTTGTGTTTGTTTTGTTGTGTTGTGTTTTTGAGCACCCATGGTGCATTAGCACTTAGCTGAGCACTCATGCCCTTAAGTCACTTAACACTCAACAATGCTTTTGGGAAGTAGGCTTCTCATCCCCATATCCTAACATCACCCAGCTAACAAAAAAATAAAGTAGGAGGGGGGGGGGCGGTTAGGCACCCAGCACCTAGCTCTGGCTGCCTTCTCACCTGGGCTTCTGCCAGAGCATCAAGTTTACACAGCAATGGCAGGTGAACCAGCAGGGAAGGGACAGCCTGGAGCCTGAGCAGCCGCTGGGGAAGAGTAGGGAGAATTCTAGCAGGTCTTGAACCAGCAAAGGAGCTGAGCCACCTGCCAGCGGTTTTCCTCCTGACTCATGACACCCCTACTTCCCCACACCCCATTTTTCCACGAAGCTGACCCATCACCCTCTGCCCAGACCTAAAAGGACGTTTCAACAATCAGGGACAACAATCACTCCTATCTTCTTCTTGCCTCAGTTTCCCTCTCCTGCATGACCCACCACTGAAGAAAAGAAGCACCCAAATGCAGGGCTGGCCTATGAGGAATGGTTAGCACCTTGTCAAACCACTCCACAGCCCCGCCCCCACTCTCTGTCAAGCAGCGGACAAGGCTACCCAAAGCTGCATGAGTAGGGCCCTACAGGGCAGTGCACGGCAGGACCAGGACCCCCAGCGAGCTCCTCCCCGGCCTTGGCCTTCACCTTGACCAGCGCTCAGCGCTTTGCATAAACAAAGAGCAGCGATCCCTCCCCGACCCCTCCCGCCCCTTCCCCGGCCGGCTGCCCCTTACCTTGGCCTGGCATTTCCGATGACAGGAGAAGCTGCAGACTGTGGGAGACAGAAAGAAAGTTTTAGCCGCGAGGTATGAAATGGAAACTCAGGCGCAATCTCCTCCCACCCCGGCCCTCCACGCCCGGCAGGGGGAGGGGGGACAAGAAAAAGGGAGGAGGGATTGTGGGGAGGAAGAACGGGGAGCCCGGGTGCGTACCCCGAGGGCGTCCGCTGGAGTCCCGCCAGGTCGAGGTGGTGGGGACCCAGGCCCAGTGCCAGCGGCACTGAGGATCAAGGGGGCCTCTCTCCTCACACCCGACAGCGGGCGGGCCTGTCACACGTGCACTCCCCTAAGCCAGAGGCCCGGCACACCCGCGGGCACACTCACAGCACTTGGGACCTCCCTCCCCCCACACCCACACCCACCATGCTGGGAGCCTCACACACACACTTGTGCTGCAGAGACCCTGGGATCTGTGGCACAAGACATGTGTGTGCACACACAAAGTTCCTGCCCGCATGTGAGTACGTGTACACACACACACTCGGAGAACTTGCTCTCCCTCCCACCACCAGAAGCTGGAATCAAATTTCCTATCATGTTCCAGAAGCCAGCAATGTCCCCTGTTCTGCTGCCCCACCCCCAGGGCACTTGGCACTCCTAGGAGGTTCCAGGAGCCCTTCCCAGGATTAGCTGAGGGCCTCTGACCTGGGTTCTGAGTCAATTTGGGTCTCCCGGTCCTTAGGTCTGCTGGGTTAGGAGAGCTTAGCCACTGGTTAGAGAAACAGAGAAACAGGCAAGGGAACACCCTAAGTCAATTCCTAGCTGCCCCTGCTACCTCACCCCTACCAGCTTCAGCCATCAGTTCTTAGCAGAGTCCTGCCTGGAGGGTAGAGGTTCAGAGGCCTCTCCAAAGTCACAGAAGATCTGGAGCTCCCCACACCCAACCAGGCCAGCAAGGTGGAGCCTGCGATGTCACCTTGGTCATTGGCACCCTGTCCTGGCCCAGCTCAGGCCCTGTGACTCAACACGGGCTGAGCAAGACTGTCCTGACCCTGGTGGCACACAGAGTAGCTCAGGGCCATGGCCTGTAGCCACATACGCCCCGCTGTGCCATCCCTGTTGAGCTAAACTTTTTCTGATTCCCTGAGTCCATGTCCCCACCCTAAGCGGCAGCACCCCACCCCCTCACACCCAGCGCCCTCCCCACATCACCCTCACGCCTTCCTTGGGACAAGGAACTTAGGACTGAGAAAACCTCAGTTCAATCAGCCTGAACCTGGGAGCACCCCCCTGCTCTGGCCATAGACTACAGATAGGTTTCTGCACCCAATTTCACCCGTGTCCCTGGGACACAGTAAAGGTTTATTTCTTTTTTATTTTTTTCCAGATTTATTTCTTTATTGTGTATGCAATGTTCTGTCTGCATGTACACATACCAGAAGAGTGCACCAGATTTCGTTATAGATAGTTGTGAGCCAACATGTGGGTTGCTGGGAATTGAACTCAGGATCTCTGGAAGAGCAGCCAGTGCTCTTAACCTCTGAGCCATCTCTCCAGCACCCAGTGATAAGTGTCCACTGAGTTGGACCTAGCTGAAAATCTCTCCATGACTCTGTGCCCTCCTATCATTTAATCATCTCCCACACTCAGTCTTTCCCTGCAGTATTAGCCCCTGCCACACCTCATATTCAACTAACAGCATTTTGAGTCCACTGGGCCTATCAGCTGCCAATCTGGACACTAGGGGCACAGTCAGGGGACCAGGACTCTGTCTTCCTCCAGTATCTTCCACATTTCTGACATTCTCAGGATGCAACAAGCTCTCTCCTCCCTAGGGACCTTTGTACATGCTGTCTGGCAGCCTGGAACTCTCCCTCTCTCTCACCCTCAGCCCTTTGTGGGTCCAATCTTTCTTAGCTGGTGGAATCCACTCAGGGCTGTCTCCTCATAAAGGCCTTTCCAAGCTGCCCATGGTCCAGGAGACCTCTTTAGTCTTTCTCATACCAGATTTATCTCCTTATCTGACCAGTTCACAATCTGAAGCCACTCTAGGTAGTTTATGGCTGAGCTACCAGTCTGCACCAAACTCCTGAGCTCAGGGAGTTTGCCCATCTCACTCAACCTGTATCATCTGCAGCTAGGACAGTGCCTGCTTCAGCTGGACCATTCAGTGTCTTTGTACAAGTCTGACAAGGCTCAGGCAGACCTGCCTGTGGTCCAGAACCAAGAATGTCTTGGTGAGCACAGCCTGGGATGATCCCAGCACTCACTTTGGTAGGTGCCCTTAGCAGTACCCTGCTAGGCCATAGGAGATTCTCAGTGGACAGATACTCAGCAAGTGGCCGACCTGCAGGCAATTAATTGCAAATGGCAGCCCAGAACTTCCTGAATAGGACTGTCCCTATCCCCAAGCATGATGCTCCACTTCAGAGCACCTATCTCCAGTCCCATTGAGTCCTTCGTCCTCCAGGGGAGCCTCCTTCACATTCTTGACCGCCAATCTCTGGTCTTCTCCAGGGACAGTGGTGCTGTTCTCTAAACTGACTCTCTCTTTCTGTCACTCAAAGCTTGTCCAGAACATACTGCTGTCCTCTCCAAAACCAAGAAAACATTCAGGATGGTACAGAAAGGAAGTGAGGTAGCCAACTCTAAGGAGAATTCACGCCCCTCCCCCCACCCCAACACACACAATACTGATAGGTCTGGTTTGGGAAATCTTTTTTTATTAATTATATTTTGCATATCAGTATCTTATCCAAATGTATTTCTGTGCATTATGTACATCCCTGGAGCCTGCTGAGGCAAGAAGAGGGAGTCAGAGCCCCTGGAACTGGAGTTAGAAATAGTTAGGAGTTCTTATGTGGATGCTGAAAACCTAGGTTCTCTGGAAAAGCAACGAGGGCTCTTAACTGCTGAGCCATCTCTCCAGCCCTCTTTTGGGTAATCCTGACTCTCCACCCACACCCACCCCCAGCTTGTATTTTAAAGGCTTAATCATCAACACAAGGTGATTATGGGGAAAGACTAAAGCTGTGAGAGCTGGGCCTCAAGCTGGTTAATTTCCATTGACAACTTGATTTGATTGGGAAGTGCCAGAGGTCATTCAAGCATACCTCTTGGGTAGCTGGGGAAACCAGTTACCCTGCCTTGAGAACACTCTCCTCACCACAGACCCCACTAGGCCCAGCTTGCCATCCTAACTCACTGTTTAGGGATCCCAAACTAGGAGCATCCCATCCTATCATTTCTGACCCACACACTGTGGGGGAACCTCTCTTAAACCGTTAGGTTTGGCAGCCATATTCACACAGCAGTAGATAAACAGTATAGAAACCAAAGCGCTGGGTTCCTCAGAATGTGCAAAGCAAGACCAGCACCGACTGACGATGGGATGGAAACCATAGGTCCTTTGCGGGTCTTACTGCTCCCACCCTTTTCCATCCATCTCTAACTCCTTCCCTTTGATCATCATGTTCCAGAAGATAATCCCAAAGAGGCTGAGGAGCCCCTGCCTTCTTACCCAGACCCCCTCCCCACCATGCGTCAGTTCCCCGGGCTGGCTCTCATGACCTGCCTTATTCCCGTCAAAATGCAGGCCACAGCCAAAAGTACACAGAGATTACACCATAATCCTACTCAGCACCAACTCCTCCCCACAGCCTCGGCTAGCTTCTAAGCCCCAGTCAGTACCCCCAAAGGGTCTGTTCCTGCCTACCACCCTCCCCAAATGGACCTCTAAATCTGCAAGGAACAGGTCTGGAATGGTGAACTCACATGTCTCCTTCAAGGCCTAGTTCAAAAGGTCTTTCCTTTTGAACTATCCCTATTCAGAGAGAGTTCCCCCTTCCCTTACAGAGTCACTACATGTACATACCCACACCTACACCCATACACACACACACACACACACACAAATACCTGCTTCACTTCACCAAAAGGGGGGGGGTATTCAATTGCAGCCTTGTATACACCACTAACATAGAGAGGCTTAGTAAACATGTGCAAACTTCCAACTAGGACTGTCCCCAGCTAAAGCCCTTGGGACAGGACTAGTATTTGGGAACACACAAAGTAAGCACAGTGGGCGGGGTGTACTGTGCCTTTCCTATTTGTAAATGCTTGTGATACCATTTAATTAACAATTTAGACACAGCAAGAAAATAACAACACTAGAACATAGCAACACACAGTTATAAAAACCATCTCAAACTAAGGAATTGTTTCTGGAACTTTTGCTCATATTTTTGGACCAAAGCTAGCCACAGGGAACTGAAACCATGGAAAGCAATGCAGTGGATAAATGGGACTCCTGTGTGTTCAGACTGACTGTGGTCAACAGCATCTTTATCACCTTGGTCCTAGTTATTATAAGGGATGCCTGTGTTCCTGTCCTAACCACTTTCATTTTGCTATGTGACCGTTGAACAAATAACTACTCTCTCTGGTCGCAGATTCTTGCTCTTTCTTACAGGCAGCCCGCAAGACCCACAGGCCTGCACCCTCACAATTAGATGGCTCAAGGTTTGGTTTTGGTTTTGAGACAGGATTTCTTTGTGTAGCTCTAGCTGTCCTGGAACTCACTCTGTACACCAGGCTGGCCTTGAACTCAGAGATCTGCCTGCCTCTGTCTCCTGAGTGCTGAGATTAAAGGGGTGCCACTGCCCCTGCTTGACGGCTCAATGTTTACAAAGACCATGGAGTTTTCCTTAGAGTGCACCAGCTGTCACCACAGTCTCTCTACCCCCATACCCAGGGTGACACGCGCTCACCCATCTGCCTTAGTCCTGGGCTTAGGAGACCAAATTACATGGGCCCTAGCCCTGTCCAGCTATGCCAGTCTATATAGACCATGCTGGTCTGTCCCCAAGCTGATTTGAATGTGCCCCTGCTGGATTCTTATGCTAGAACCCAAGTCTATTGTAACAGTGCTGAGAGGCCCATGCCCTCCACCCTCTCACCACACAAGTGTTGTCCCCTCCTGGCCCCTCTGGGGCATGCAGCAGCTGCGAGCTCTACTGGAGGCAGAGTGGCCCCTTCCCTGGACATCAGTTCGACTGGCACCTTCATCTTGGACCTGTGGCCTGGAAATGTGGGAACAAGGGTCTGCTGTTTGTAACTGACAGCCTGAGCAATTCTCTACCGTAGCACAGACAGACACTACCAGACCTCTCTCTCTCCAAGGAAGGGGAGCTCTCATTCCAGCCCTAGAAATGTGGCGCTGAGGTTGGCGGGAATACAGCCTCCTGGGATATAATTCTCCATTCTCCTTTTGAGCACTGGGATGTAGAGGAGACCTGGCAGAGAAAATCCACCCTGTCTCCAGTCTCCAAATTTCCCTCAGGCTCCCGAGAAAGGCAGACACCTGGTCAACTGTGGCCTCCCAGGTTTGGAGGGCACCAAAGCCATAGATCTAACTATAGTCCCCTTCTGTGCCAGCTCCCTGAGGTGAAGCACTGGAGACTGCCTATTTACATGAAGCTCCAGGAAGCCCCGCCTCACCTAGCCTGGCCAGCATGGCCCTAAAAGAGCAGAGCCCCTGTAGAGAAAGCTTTTGGTCACTTGTGTGTGGGGAGCTATACCCCAATCCCTCCTGTGGCTTCTGTCTCAGCTGGGCTGTAGGGCTATGGGCTGGGGTGGCTTCCTGCCTTGGGAACACAGGAAACCACATTGTTGGGATCTAAATGGCCTTTTCCTCTAGGACTTGGGTCAGAAAATGCACACACAGCCACAGTGTGCACCTGACCTGGCCCTAGGCCTTGGCTCTTCCCCAAGCACCAGGTCACCCATCTGTTCACTGAGCCATCAATGGGCCCTGCTCATGGCTCAGGCCTAGAGGTATGCAGAGGACACAGTAAACAGATGTTTGGTCAAAACATTATTCTAAGTGTTTATATGAGGGTTTTTTTTTAATGAGATTGACATTTAAATTAGAACAGGCTCTAAGCAGATCATGCTACCCTCCAAGGTGTGGGTTAGCCTCATTCAGTTAGTTGAACCCTGAAAAAGAAGTTAGGCCTCCCCTGCAAGAGGAACTCTGCCAGCACCCAAACTTGACCTGCACCTTGTCCCCGAGTCCCCATTCTAATGCTCTCAGCAAACTAAAACTTGCCAAATCCCCACTGTCACATGAGAGCGTTTAAAAATCAATTCCTGTGTATCCATCTAAACACCTACCTATTTACCTATCTATACATCCTTCCATTTATTGATCCATCTGTATATTCAAGACATACCTACAGTCCATCCTCCCATCCATCTATTCATCCATTCATCCATTGTTCTATAGATCTATAGGCCACTCAATTTATCTATCTATCCATTGTTCTATCCATCCATAGATCCATCAATCCACCCATCCATCCATCCTTCTGTCACCCAGAGATCTATCCTTCCTTCCATCTCTAGCTGCATATATCATTCTGTCCCTGCTTCTCTAGGAATGCCAACTTATACCTGAATCTTGGTGTATTTGGGGCAGTGTGCCTCTGAAGGTACAAGAAAAGGCCTCCCATGTTTGTGCCTCTGAGTTTTGTATGGGTTGTTTGTTTGTATTGTTTTGTAAAAACTGGGTATGAGAATTATAGGTAGAGGCCAACACACTGGACCCCAAAGCCTTGTTTTTGTTTTGTCTTGAGACAGATCACACTCTAACCCAGCTGACTCCAACTCATGATCCTCCTCCCGCCTCAGCCTCGTGAGCATTTCAATCATAGGCAGGAACCCACCGAACTCTGCTCTCAGGAATTGTCAAATTCTAATTTTTATAGTCAAACTGCCCATGCAAGTTTGCTTTCATGCGGAGTCCTAAAGATACCGGAGATCCTGACATCATGGCTGCATGTGGCCTCTGACCTGGCGTCTCTGTAGTCCCCACTGTAATCCGACAGGGAACATTTGCTATGGGTCCAGGTTTTGTTGTTTGGCTGGGGGTTTTTGTTTGTTCATTTGTTTGGTTGGTTGGTTTGGTTTTTGGTTTTTGGTTTTCTGAAACAGGGTTTCTCTTTGTAGGCCTGGCTATCCCTGGAATTCACTCTATAGACCAGGCTGGCTTCCAACTCTGAGATTCGCCTGCCTCTGCCTCCCAAGTACTGGGATTAAAGGTGTGTGCCACCAGGGCCTGGTTATTTGTCCAGTTTTTAGAAGGGAAAAATGAAGCAATGTCACCTGCAAGGCTCAGGAATGGGGTTTGAATCCAGGACACCTGAGCCACGTGTGGGACTGCCACCCACTCCTGCCAATTCAATGCATTTAATTCTTACAGGGCTGACATTGTAGAGGAGGACAATGCTCCAGAGCGCTGGCCCTTTGCTTTCCCTTGGATTTTGCTTCTTGCCTGCATCTCCAGAAACCACAGAGCTCCTTTATAACACTCTTTAAAGCCTCTGGCCAAATCCAAGCCCTTCACAAAAACTACTACGCATCTCCTCCAAGTCAGATAGCCAGACAGTGGCAAACAGGATATTTTTGTTCTTCAGCAGGCTGCCTTTGTTAGCCCTAAGATGTCCTCCTATGCAGAAGGGAAGCTCAGACCCCAGTGATGCCACAGGCCAGAGATCCCTGGAACAAGCTGTCCTCATATCCAGCCAGGGAGAGCTGCTGAGTTGGCTTGTCTCACTGAGGGATGGCTGCCTCCACTGGTGTGTGCTACTCTGAGGAGGCCACCTGTGGCTGCTCCCTGCTTTGGGGCTCACCAGAAAACAAGAGACATGAAGTGGCCTAAGCCTTGATTCAGACCAAGCCTACATGGTAGCCTTTGGGCTCCCAAGCTGGCCATGTAGTCTAGTGAGCAGATCTGAATCTATTCATACTCCTGCTGAGGAGAATTCATGGGACACCCCTTAGAACACTTTCTCTAAGGACTTGTGAGACACTCACTATTTAGACTAAGGAACTCCTACACACCCCTCAAGACCCAACTTGTACACTCCTTCCCTGCTGAAGGAAGACTAGCCAGGATGTGTTTGTTAAACCAGGCAGTCTTTCCCACACTTCCGTGCTAGTTCCATGCCTGGGTTCCATGAACGCTTAACTGGGAGTCCTCCCAGGGCTTTGGGTAGCTCTTGTAGCCTGTATCTCCACTATGACTAGTCCTGAAGATGGCTCAGCTTATGAGCATCAGAAGGCCCCCCAGGTACACAGAGAGTGAAGCAGCAGCCTACACAGGATGAGCTGGCTGACCATCCCAGCCTTCCCAAAGGGAATTGTCCAAACACTCCCTCAGCTCCTTTGTTGAGCATCCCTGGTCCAGTCTCCTAGTGTATAGATAAGGAAACTGAGGCTCAAGCTGTGAAGTCACCTGTTCAGGGTCACATGGGACACCCAGTAACACTATTCCTCAGCCCCTTGTCCATTTTTTGTGTTTCAGGATTCCACTAAAAGTTCTCTGAGTCCCTCCTGCTCCCTTCAGCTGCATAAGTGCAAACTGTCGGGGGGAGATGGGGACAGGACAGGGGGACTAGAGAGCTAGGCAATGGGGAAGCAAGTGACAGCCCATCTTTCTAGAACCAGAGCTTCCTTATGCCCTGTGGAGACTGGGTTCTGGACCCTGGCAGTCCACACAGCAGCCACCCGTGGCTTCCAGCCCCTGGTCCAGACTCACACTGTGTTGAAACCAAGACTCAAAGACTAAGAGGACCCAGAAAACACAGCAAGCTTAGATTATACTCTAAGAGAACAAAGAATAAAAGTTCACAGTGCATGGGGAGCAAAACAAGCCTCGAGTGAATGAATGTGTGCCATTGACATGGCTGTAGTCATGTCAAGGACACCAAAGCCTCAGACCCACAGGAAATTGGCAAAGCCTCTCCCACCTCCTGCTGCCATGAGGCTCAGAGGCATGGCAAAACCTTCCTGAGGCCTGGGTGAGAGTGTTGACAGTGTGTGCAGAAAACATCCCTGGAGCTTTCTCTCCCATTCCCCAGATGTTCCCAGCCTGGAGACTGCTCCATTGCAGGGACAGCTCCTCCAGAGATTAGCTACGCTTGCCTCCTCATTCAGATGTATACACTAACTCCACCCACTTTTCAACTGTCTAACGAATGCACTAAGCTTCCAGGCTATGGCAGTTTCTCCATCAGAGAGCTAAGCCCACTGGATCCCAGCTATTTTTGTCTCTCTGTGTCTGTCTTTCCTTCATTCCCTCACTGGCCCAGTCAAATCCCAGAAGCCATACAAGAATTTGGTAACCATGCCCCTCTGCTAGGGAGTGAATCGTACATCTGTATCTGGTGACCCTGGATGGGTGGGTCAATGGATGGATGGATGGATGGATGGATGGATGGATGGATGGATGGATGGATGAACAGATTGGGTAGATAGATGGACAGAGAATAGAATGGATGGGCAGATGGATAAGATGGATGGAAGACAATGTGGATAGGCAAATAAAATGGTCTGCTCACCTCATGCCACCACAATCTCTTGGTCCCACAGCAGACTTGGTCCATTCCTACTTCTCCCACTGCTGGCCCTGCCCAGGCAACCCTAGCCCTCCTACTGAGGTTCCCATGTGGCCAAGCCCAGAGTCATCCTTCCTCCTCCTTTCTGGGCTGCTCCCTAGGCCTTCTGTGGCCTGGTCCTGACACCTAGTAGAGTGTCTGGAATGGAGTCCAGGCTTTCCTCTGGCCTCATGGTCTCCTCTGCCTCGGGGAGGTTCAGGGTGAAACTGGGGGCACCTATGCGCATGAGAGTCAGATGCCCTGTCAGCCAAAATCCTTGAATCAAGTCATCAGGGAAGCTAGACACAGATATTTGAAAGCCAAAGGAAACTAGCCAGAGATTACCCATGGTCACACTCTGAATCCTAGGATTCCCTCTCTGCCTGTCTGGTACTGCCTCTCAGGTGAGAGGAACACTCCAAGAGGAAGAAAGTGGAGGGCAAAGGGAGACAGAAACAATTTCTGCGGCCTGAAGGTCTAGGGCAAGATGAGAGCTGTTTGTTGTATAATCAAAAGCAAAGCCTAAACACTCTCCCCAGATCGCCTGAGACGACCCTGCTAAATCTCTTGGAGAAGGGCGACTCCATGCGGCTAATTTGAGTATTGCATACATTCCTCTTGCCTAGATTACGGCTAGGTGGAATGCGGACCTTAATGTTCTACCTTCGGCCATTCAGACCTTTCCTGGATATAGACACACACACACACACACACACACACAGACACCACAGATCTCTAACCAAACATTCCTAACTCCATACCCAGCTGCTTTCCCTTGACCCCTCCAGAGTTCAGATCCTGAAAGTGCCAACAAGATATACAATCATCACCAGCCTGCTTCCTCATCTATAAAGAGGTAGAAGACCAGCATCTTGTAGATGCTATGAATACTGGATGAGACCATGAGTGAGGGTGCTTGGTCCTCAGTAAGTGCCTTAGCAATTGTTCTGGGCTCTGGTATGCCTTGCCTGGCCCTTTGACATGTAGGGAGGAACACAGGCAGAGAGGGTGGGCAAGAAGAAAGAGCTCAGCCTGTAGAAGAATTTTAATTCATAACATGGCTGCTCTGGCAAGAGATCATATCCAAAGACCTTCTAGGTCTGTGTGAGATGGCTGAAATACAAGCATGCCTTTAATCCCAGGGGACAGAGGCAGGCAAATCTCTGAGTTCAAGGCCAGCCTGGTACAGAGCAAGTTCCAGGTAAATAAAAGCTTAGGTCCAGGCCTGGTGGCACATCCCTTTAATCTTAGCACTTGGAAGCCAGCGCCATACAGATCTCTGAGTTCTGTTCGGTCAGCTGCGTTGAGTCAGGGAGTTAAGAGGCGGTGAAATGGAGCTGAGTTCATGGCAGTTCAGTGTGTGGAATTCAGAAGCAGTTTTCACCAAAGAGTTTTACAGAGAGACATTGAAGAGAGAACAAGAGGAAAAGACAGAATGAGACAGAGAGTGAGAAGGAGTCAGGGGATTAGAACAGATTGCTAGGGTTAGTTTGAGGCAAGCAGAACAATTCAGAACTGAGAGAAGCCAGATTGATTCAAGTCAACATGGAGAGGAGTTTTGAGCCAGAACAGCTGAGTTGAAACAGCCAGCAAGAGTTCAAAAAGAACGAGAAAGGGTGAGCTTATTCATCAGTAAGTCTCAGAGGCTGAAACCATTCTAAGCCTAGATTAGATAGTATGAAGGCTAGCGGCTTCCAGGACTGGGCCTAGGTTAGCAGATTGGGGCAGTAAGTCTCCAAGATGACAATTACTTCAGACGAACAAAGGATACTTTTACATTAGCCTCTTGGCATGGGGCAGGACAGGACAAGGGGTAAGCTCTGCAAGCCAGAGTTTGGGGGTAACCAGAGGCATCCTCTTCAGATGTAGGGAAGCCACTGGAGACTGGATTGGAGAGGTAGCTGATTGAGTAGGAGCCATAGTGAGAAGTTGAGAGACTCAGCCACATGGGGCTCCTGGTAGTAAACAGGATGTAGGGCTGAGTAACTGGGGGATGAAGCTGTCAGTCACAGGTGCCGACTGCCCTTCAGGACCTGTGATAAGACAGATTTCTCAGGACAGAGAAACCATTCAAAAGCAGTCACAATGGTGACTGGAGAGGCCCGGCTAGCCCACCGTGATTTGGGTCTGCTGAAAGTCATCCCAAACCACCCAGAAGGGAGGACAATGGCTTGGCTTATCTGCACTGCCGATGCCAGGCACATGCCGTCCGTGTGCCTTCCACGCACCAACCATGCACTCTCCATATTCCAACTACATATTTCCTTCCACAAGCCTTCCACACAGCAAACACGTACTTTCCCTGTGCCTCCCACATTCCCACCACTCACCTTCCACATACTTTTCCTAATCTAGTTATACACCTTTCACACACCAACATACCTTTCTTGGGGGCGGGTTTTTGTTTGTTTGTTTTTCAAGACAGGGTTTCTCTGTGTGGCCCTGGCTGTCCTGGAACTCACTCTGTAGACCAGGCTGGCCTCGAACTCAGGGAACATCAGGGATCTGCCTTCCTCTGCATCCCGTATGCTGGGATTAAAGGTGTATGCTGCTACCACCCAGCACCATCACACCTTTTAAACACATGATCTCCCCGGCCTCTGCATGACTTTCACCCACCTACCGCAAACCTTTCACAAGGCTCTTTCACCCCAAATGTCTGCCTTCCACATACCACCACATGCTACTCACACACCTCCCTACGCTACCTGCTTGCCACCCACATGTGAAGGCTGTGCCTTTATACGCTCTCGACCATTATCATGCCATCCACCACCTGCCACTGGTCATCACACACTCCATGTGCTTGGCATCAAGGTGTTCAATCTCCTCCAACAGATGAGAGACGGCCACACTTGCCCAGCAGAGACCCCCATCTGCCCTAGGCCAGACCAGTCCAACAAGAACAACGTGCCTCTGGTCCCCTCATCCACGCACCTTTGCAGATGCAGCCCTCCCGAGTGATGGCCTGTCGACAGATGCCGCAGGGCTTCACCTTTTTGAAGGCCTTCACCTTGAAGTGGTGGGTCTTGGGGGCATCCAGGTCTTCTGGCTGTAGGAAAAGAGGCCCAGAGGTCAATCATGTGAATGTTAGGGTCCTGGAGGCAAGAGCAGAGAAGCAAAACTGGCAGGACAGAGGGAAAAAACAAAAAAAAACCAAGGCAGGTATCCCAGTAGAAGAGATTTGCCTAAGGGCCAAGCATAGTTGATGGGACACTCACCCCAGGCCCCCAGACCATCAGTATCAGTGGACAGGGCCCAGACAGTGACTGCAGACTCTAGTACCAAGGGATCACCCTCTATGGCTTCCGCCCATGTTTCTCTTCATGTTTACTTTGGTGTTAGAGTGCAAATTAAAATACACTTAAGTGACTAAGTTTAAATGTGCAGTTCATCAGTCAGAGCTAAAGCTGAGTGGCCAGCGCTTGGCTATCTTGTATATGGTCCTGGATTTACTTTCCTGGTACTATAGATCACACAGGCCGAAGAGAGTGCTACTTACTATAACTTACCCAGTGCATCTCATGTAACTATATTCCAAAGGCTACTGCATGACCCCTCCCAGCTAACGCCTCCCACATCAGCCACGAACCCTCAATGCCTTCCGCATACCAACTGCACACCCGTATGTACCTCCTGCACACCAACCATACACAGTCCTGAACTGCTGGGACTTCACTGGATTTTACACTTCATAGGAATGGAACTGTAAGTATGTAATACGGTGTGCAGGGTCCCTTGTGACACATTTGCCTGTCCCGATGTAAGGTAGCTGTTCCTTCTGCTTCATTGCTGTGTGGTTTTCCATCGTGTAAGCACAGTAAATTTATTTATCCATTCCACGGTGGATATCCCTAATTTCTCTAGCCCAAATCCCAGCATGCCATTTCCCAGTCTTCTGTCAACTTTACCACTTTCTGCCTTTACTTTTATTTTCTGTTCTTTACACTGTGAAAATATTCTGGGGATCAAACTTGGAGCCTCAAGTGCACTAAGTGTATGCTCTCCTGCCAAGCAATACCCCTAGTCTCATGAAAATGTAATATGTTAAATATTCTGTTTTATTTTATTTCTTTGAGCCAGTGAACCATGTAGCCCTGGAACACATTACCCTCCTGCCTCTACCTCCTGGTGCTGGGCTCACAAGTATCAACTACAACCCCTGAAATAAGCTCTTATTCTAGACTTCTTGTGTGAGAAGAGCAACAGGTCAGAGTGTTCTTCTTCTGACTTACGTAGGTATACCTAGGCCAGCATGTGACACACACACAAGCTTCAGTTTCCCCTCCAGACAGCACTACCAACACATATTCACAAAACTCTGACAGTCGGTCATGGAGTCATAGGGGTCACGGGGGTCACAACCCTTTGGGGGTCAAATGACCCTTTCACAGGGGTCACCTAAGACTATTGGAAAGCACAGATATTCACATTACGATTCACAGCAGTACCAAATTACAGTTATGAAGTGGCAACAAGAATAATTTTATGGTTGGGGGTCACCACAACATGAGGAATTGTATTAAGGAGTCACAGCATTAGGAAGGTTGCAGCTGAAGCTCTAGACCAGAAAGCCCTGCACAGATACAGCCCAGGCTGCGGCTCACCCCACATGTAGACTACAGAATTCCTACTCTGGGTACTTCTCAAGTAAGTCCCTGCCCAGACACAACCCCTCTGTCTACGTTGGTCCCTCCTCTGCCAGGACTGCTGTCCAGGGCACAAACATATCTGGTGCCCATTCTGGGGACACACTGAGGCCAGGCCTCGGACCTTGCAGCATGCAGAGGGATCCTGCTCCCTAAGATCGCCTCATATGCCTCGTCTCTGAGCCTCCCAGCTCTGAGCCATGGCCAGAGGAAGAGTGGGCCACACACTAAGCAACCACAGAATAGACTCCTGTCTGACAACACTGAGGAGGCACTTCTGTGCCACCAAAACACAGGGAGGCAAAGGGAGATTGGATCAGGGCAGCAAGCCAAAGAGACAGGAAGAAATAGACAGAGGGAGGAGGAGGAAGCCGACTGAGAATGAGACAAGCCACAGAGAAGCAGACAGAGCAGACCAAGATAAGGGCAGAGAAGAAGAAAGGCGCAGGCCACAAGTACACAGACATGGAGCGTGAATAGAGGCATACAGCTAAGGGGGACCAGGAAACAAAGAGGGGTAGACAGAGGGACCCAGGAGCTCCCAAAGGCCACATCAGGGGAGATCTGAGCACCAGGACACATGATGATAGCAAAATGGCTTCAAAGAGCCCATTGTAGGAAAAATAATAAATGAAGAAATCAAAAGGTAGATGACAATAGAATACAGAGTCTCAAAGCACACACACACACACATACACAGTGTGCACGTAAGTCACAAAGGATAAAACTGTGGTGAGGTGGTACACCTGTGATCCCAAGTCAGGAGCCTGAGTTCAAGGTCATCCTGAGACAGACCCAAAGCTGTCTCAAAAATAAAGTGGGAGGTAGATTTCCCTGACAGATGCCAATCAAGTGATCAAAGTTAAGTTACCGTCCCCCAGGGCGGGATGAATGGAAGTCATACACCTGGGAGGGGTGACTGAGAACAAAGTGTCAGTCTCTGGCACTCCTGCCAAAAGCCACAACATGAATCCAATCAAGAGGAAACATCGGGCTGACCCAAAGCTGAGGCACAGTCTACAGATGAAAAGGCCTGGAGCCTTCACAAGTGACAAGGTTGCAAAAGTCAAGGGAAGACAGATTCCCAGACAGGAGGCGACTCCAGACAAGGCAGACAAAAGCCCTGGCAGATTCTGAACTAGATGTGTGTGGTGGCCCTTAAGGACATCTTGGGGACACCCAGTGGAAACACTGTGGCATCTGAGAATTAGATGGTAGTGACATCTTCATGTTGTCAACCTCTGATACTGACTTCTGCGCCCCATGAAACTTAAGTCCCTGTAAGATCAGGGAGGTATTCAGAGGGGCATAGTGGTCAGCAACACATTGTCCCAAAGTCAGGAGAGAAAGAACTTGGCTCAGTATCTGTAACCTTTCTGAAGCTTAAGACTGTTTTTGAAATCAAAGACAGGCAGACTAGGTGAAAGGCAAGAGGAAATGGACAAGACCAAGAATAGGGTCCAGCGTCCAGCAGCACCTCCTGGTGGTCATAGGGAGCAGCACTCACTGAGTTGATCCTGATACCGGACCCAGCAACTCCAGCAGGGGTCTGCTATTCCAACACAGTGACAGCCAGGGTCCAGTGAGGGGGTAGAAGCTTCTACCGGCCTCCATCCCACTGTCTTCACCCCCATTTTCTCAGCTCAGAGTGTAGCTGTCATATTTCCTGGTCAGTTTTGTCAGACATCCCAGGGAGGGGCCCTAGCCATGGCCAAGAGTGGGGGTAGAACAGAGAGGGAACTTGCAGTCCAGTTGGAGGGCTGTGTGAGGGAGGCAGACAGGAAGTCCAGAAGCACTCCAAGACTCCCTTCTCCCCCTGCCCCTACTAAAAGAAACAGAATTTGACATTCTAGCTAACCTTCCCAAATTTCCCTCCCTATACCCGCAAGTCCAGCCCTTCCCCCAAAGCCTAAGGAAAAGTCCCTTTCCCCACAGCACAGTGGGCAGGAAGGAGGCAAGTAAGACCTTCCAGGCTGTTAAGAAAACATCCAGGCTCATGCCTGGGTTTGTGGTCCTGTCTACCTGCGAAATCTTAAACCCTCCAACGGTGGAACTGGAAGACAGAAGGTGGTTACAGACCTCTGATCTCCATGCTCCCTCTAGGCAGCTCTGGGTGCCCATCCCTCTCATCCAGCTCTGATGGAAGAACACTGGGCCTGGAGTACACTGGGCTAAGTAGCCTTGAGAGCATGGACAACCTTCTCTGAGGGCCTCAGAGGCCTCAGTATGATGAGAAGCTTAGAGGGAGGAATGAGGGACGTGCTTGCAGCTGCAGGGAGGAGAGGCTTTAAAGGACACATCAGGCCCCAGAGGACAGAGTATAAAAACCTGTGGGAGGAAAAGTTGGCCCCATTGCCCAGGATGAATCGCAGGGACTCTGTCAGCCTCAGCTTCCTGCACTAGGAAACAGGGTGTCCAGTGACACTGTAGAAAGGGTCAGCACATGGCTTCTAGTGTCACAGGGTGGTAGAGGAGATGGTCTAGGTTGGGAGAGCCTCCTCCCTCTGAGACCCAAGGAAGATGCCACAACCTTACAGACCAGAGGCAGAGCTTGCCACAAGAGCAGGCTGGTGTTTGAGTCTAGCCTGCCCTCCTTTCCCCATCTGGGATTGTTCCTCAGGTCCAGGCAGAAGATGTGGGTGAGCCCCATAAAGCCAAAAAAACCCATAAAACATGCAGTGCCATCCAAGGGCGATGGCTTGTTAGGACAATGATTGCTGTTTTCCTGACAAGCAGCAGACAGCCACATGGGGCACAGCCAGGCCCTGCCCTCCTTGGATTAACTGGCAGGCCCAGAGGCAGAAAGAGATACGGCCACAATGCAGGCAGGAAGGTGTCCTGATGGCTCCTGCACTGTCCCACATCCCTACAGGCCAAAGTCAGAGCCAGGAGAAGGGAAGGAGTTTAGCTGGAAGCCCTTCTCCCCTACCCATAAGCCCCAGCAGCAGAGGGCTTTCGCAGCCTAAGGCCTTGGCCCATCTCAGCCCTCAGCCCTCCCGTCTCTCCATTCAGCCAACCAGAGGGTGTGGTACAACTGGCTGGACCATCAAGGGCCCTGGCCAGGCCTTGGTCCTGGTTGGGAAAAGCTGCTTGCAGGCAACTCCCTGCCTTGAGGGGCAGAGAGGCAAAGGGCTGTGTGCTAAAGGGGTCCAAGAGCTTCCTCCCCACCCCCAATTGAAGAAGATCACCCTGCTCTGCCCCCTCCTCTGTGGCTAGGCAGCTCTGGGTGACTAGGAAAAGGCAGAAGTCTTCTAGCCAGAGAGCTGGGCAACCTGGGAAATAGGATGGCCAAAAATAAGTGTCACCTTCCCCCTGCCACCATCCAGGCCTCAAGATTCCCTAGCCCTTAGTCTGGGAGTCCCTTAGCACCTGTCCTTCAGGCTTCCCCCTGCAGACCTCACCTTCACATACATCACAGAGTTCCCCAGAGTTCTCTCCCTCTTGAGCCCCCAATTAAGGGCCTGCCCATGTTCTTGGTCACCCTGGTGGAAAACTCTATGAGTCACTCTCAGCCCCTCCCTGCTCTCCCCCACCCTCCCAGCAGCCAGTTGCCAGATCCTGTGACTTCTGCCTCCTAATTCTCTCCACAGACTATTCCTCTCATTTTCTCAGTTCTGCTGCCTCTGACCCTTCTCAACCTCCTCCTCGCTTCTGCCTAGGATTGTTGCAACAGTTTCAGGACCTCCCAACACCATCAGAACAACTTCAACTCTGCAGGGGTCATGACACCCCAAAATGTTTCCCTCGGCCTCCTGGGGTGTCCAGGAAACATCTGGTGCTCACTCACCAGTCGGGAGAACCATTCTCTAATCCCACCCACCCTTCCTGTCAGTCCCCATACCCACTGCCCACTTCCAAATGTCCATCCCAAATCCATACAAGGCTGTGCCCAAGCCAAGGCCCACCAATTGCACCCACAAGCTATCATTTCATGTCTCAGTAGCCTCTTAAAAAAACTAGAAGTACTGGGGCTGGAGAGATGCCTGCTCTTCTGGATTAGACCCAGGTTCAATTCCCAGCACCCACATGGCTGCTCAAACTGTCTGTAACTCCAGTTCCAGAGGATCCAATACTTTCATACAGACATACATGCAGGCTAAACACCAATGCACAGAAAATAAAAAATGAATTAACAATTAAAAAAAATAGCAGTAATGAGCTCTGAACCCAGAACCTCACATCCTCCCACATTCGAGGCAGGCACTCTACCACTAAGGTGTATCCCTACCTGCTTGGTATCCATTTTAAAGACAAGCTCAGCTTTCCCACATAGAAGCAGAGCTAGGTGCCCAGGTCCCAGGTTGTGGTTCAAGCCCCATGCCTGGTTCCGCAGTGTGATCCATCCTGATCACTATTCCAGCCAACTTCTTCCTGGCAACATACTGCCATTCGCTGGCCCAGCTACCCTGACATGGACCTTGCAGAACTACAACTGTCCAGGAACCGCCTGCCCACCAGGGCAATCTTCTAAATCCCATACCTGATTGCTTTAAACTCAACAGTTAGAACTCCCGTGGGGAACCTGTTTAGACCAGGGCCCAGAGCCTACCTCCTCCTCACCCAGACACCTTTTCTACCTCTCATATCTCTCCTCACGCTTGACATCTCTATTTCCATCTTTCCTCCTTTTTCTTGTCCTCTCCTCTCCGTTCCTCTCCGCTCCTCTTCTCCCTTCTCCTTTCCCTGGCCCTTCTTTCTCTCTCTTCCTTCCTCCCTCGTTGCATCAAAACCTTTCGCTTCCCTGAGTGAAGTCAGCTACATATCCAGGAGGTCACAGAGACGCAGACAATCTGAAGTCCATGAACAGGGCCAGGTACCAATGTGGGAGACTGGTGAGGCTCCTTCCTTGAACCTTCAGTGACATCCTTCAATGAGGCTGACAGACTGCCTCAATCACATAGATGACTCCAGTCTGTCAGAGACAAAGTCCCAAGTCCCCAAGCCCCACCCCACCCCCATCTCCCCCGCAGTTAGTGTGATCTTTGACTGGGGGGTCCCCAGCTGCCCGTAATGATGATCCCAGGAAGGAGGCCTGGCCTTCTATCACACAGGCATGCCTGGTTCAAGGGTGATCTAGTGACATGTTGTTGTCACCACCCTCCATTGTTTTTAATCTCCTGTACTTGTGCTCTGAGAAGTCACTTCTTCTGTGACTCTAGTTTGAAATGCTATCTCCTTGGGGCTGGGGAGATGGTTCAGTGGCTAAGAGCACTGAGCGTTCTTGCCAAAGACCTGAGCTCAATTCCCAGCACCCACATGGTGGCCAAAACCAACTGTAACTCCAGTTCTTCTGACTTCCTATGGGTACCTGGCCCACACGCATACGCGCAAGGTAAAACATTTATACACATAAAAATAAATAAATAAAACTTTTTCTTAAAAAGAGCATATATCTCCTGAACTGAGAGTGATGACTCCACCTGTGATTACAGCACTGAGGAGACAGAGGAAGAAAGGGGTGGCAAGTCTGAGGACAACCGGGACTACACAGCATACCCAAGTCCAGCCCTAGCTATACAGCAAGACCTTGTCTCTAACAAGCACTCACTGGGCTGGCAACTTAGCTCAGTTGGTAGAGAGCTTTCTTAGCATGTACAAATCCCTAGATTCATCACCAGCATCATATAAAAGCAGGCATGCTGGTGAACACCTCTAATCCCAGCACTTGGGAGGTGGGGCAGGAGGGTCTATGTAGTTCAAGATCATTCTCCATACATAGTGAGTCCAAGGCTGGCCAGAACTACACAAGACCATCTTTTAAAATCGTGTGTGTACGTACGCATGTATGTATGTTTGTTTGTATGTATAACCTGAGAGATCTTTTCTAACCACCCCCTCCCAAAGTTCAGGTCAGCCTTGCTCTTTGGTAACACTCATACAAGTTAGGAGTTGGCTACAAGTTGCTTGAAGCATGTAGACCTCCTAGTGAATGGGCAGGGCATAGAAGAAGCTGAAGTGGACATGCAGTTAACTGGTTTCTCAACATATGATCTCCCAAACCATGCTTCACCTTCAAGGGTGCTGGACAAGACCTCCTTCAACCCGGAGATTCAATGGCCTCCCCAGCCCATCCCCTTGTCTCAGAAACAATGAGCCCATTGGCTACGGTGGTCTCAAACAACCGTCTTCTCCGTGATTCCCCCTCCACTGACCAAGTTGGACCACTTGTCCCTTCCTATCTCACAGAACCAGTTGCGATTCAAATGAAATTGTACAAGTTGAAGGAATATACATGGATGGATAATGCCCAGAGAGAAAGCTACTGGGAACACATACTACACCCAAAAGCAACCTGGGGAGGGGAGTGTTTATTCCTTCTTATAGGCTAGAGTCCCCAATAAAGGGTTGACCAGGGAGGAGCCTAGAGGATGGACACTGCTCTCCAAAGCTTGCTAAACTTACACTTAAACACAATCCACGAGCTGGGTATGTGGCACACTCCTTTAGTCCCAGCATTCAGGGAGCCAGAGGCAGGCGGATCTCTGTGAGCTGGAGGCCTGGTCTACAAAGTGAGTCCAGGACAGCCAAGCCTACAAAGGAAAACCTTGTCCCCAAAAAACCGAAAGGTAGGTAGGTAGATAGATAGAAGGATAGATGGACGGATGGATGGACAGACAGACAGGATCCATGCCCACGTGCTCAGAGGTGGTGCCACATCAATCATGAATCTAGAAAATACCCCACAGACTTGCCTACAGATCAGACTGATGGAAGCAATTTTTTTGTCACTCAAGCTGACCAAAACAAACAAACAAACAAACAAACACAAAACCAAAACCAAAAACACCCTAGTCAACACAGTGATGGAAGCAGGATTTGCACCCAGACAAGTCATGCTCTATAGAGGAAGACACTGAGGGCCTTTGCAAAATGCCTGTGAGCCCCTTTACACTGACCCTGAATGCTTTGCCATGAAGAACTGCCAAAATGAAAAGCCCTGCCTGGGTAGGCAGGAGATCATGTTCTATCCTGCCTCTCCTGCTAGGTATTAGGAGAGCCATTGTTGACTGAGCATTTGTATGTATGTATGTATGTATGTATGTATGTATGTATGTATGTATGTATGTATGTGAGGCATTTGCCTAATGGTGTGTGGATTCCCACTGAAAATTTAGCAACTGGGTGCATGGCTTAGCAGCAGAAAGCTCATCAACATGTGTGAGGCCCTGTGCTCCATCAATAGCAATAGGGGAGGAAAATCTATGTTGGTGGGAAAACCCAAGGCACAGAAATGTAAAGAGCTCAGCCAGAGTCACACAGCTCAGGAGTGCCGGGACAGTATCAAACCTAGGCATGTGACACTCCTATCAATCCCATGAAAAGACAATGTGCTCTTTCTCCCTGACCTGTGTACTTCACAGGTCACATTAAGGACCTTTGTATCAGGGGGGCTTGGTTACTGGTGCTGATTAGGGCCTTGCAGCCTGACTCCCCCGTCCCCCATCAGTCAAAGAGAAGTAGAGGGAGAAGGTTCAGAGCAGAAGGCCAGAGGAGGAGCCACATGGCCAGAACTACTCAAGGAACACAGGGCCTCATTAGAAAGCTTCTGACTGAAATATTCACTCAGCTCCCAAAAGGAAACTGAGATCTGTCACCGTCTGCTGCTGGCCTTGGAGAACAGTATCCAAGTTTCTGTGAGGTCCAGAAAAGTCAAGAGACCAGTGTTCTGCTAATGGGCTCTCTCAGAGCAGGGTGAGGGGCTGAGCTTGGTTCCAGTCCCTGGTTTGGGCCAAAACGAGCTACTCTGCAGCCAGAGAGCGGGTGTCTTCCCTAGAAGGAAGGGCCGCAGTCTGCCACCACACCCCATACCAGCACATTCAATTAATAGATGTGTAATTATTTTCTGAATAAACCCCACTTAACTGTGTAATGGCAACTGGAAGCATTTGATGGGAAAACCAGCTTATGAATAATGCACATCTATGTTCCTCAGCTAATGAAGCAAGGTTGACTTCTTGGGTTTGTGGGGACTCTGGGTCACAGATGTGCAGCTTCATAGATACAACATCTGCAGATGTCCCCAAAGAGAACATGCAAACCCACATGCCCTAGGCACGAGGCCTGCTTTCTCTATACCCTGTCTTGACTGGCCTCAGTCAGGCTGTACAGCTAACCAGTTCTTGGCTCCGGGAGAGCTAGGCAGAGTCCCTGTGTCAGGAAGGACACGGCCCACATGAGTCCTGTCCTGCCATGTCCTTCCCACAGACATCCAGCCCCATCACATCAGGATACATGGGATCCCCTAGGCCGGGGAGGAGATATGGAATAGGAAAGAAGTCAACATTTTCTTAATACCTGCAGTATTCTGGGTCTCCCATCATTCTGAACTTTATGTGACTCACTTCTTTACCGGCAGAGAAACTGGAAACTGTCTTAACTAATATCGTCCATTGGGTGAATGACAGAGCTAGGATTTGAGCCCAGAACTGCCTAGTATCAAAGCCCACACACCTGCTACACTGCCAGGCACCTATCAATGCAAACTGACTCCATGGAAAGTGTCCACAACCTCCATCCAGGCTCTTCTTCTGAGAGATGCCACCAAGACCTCTCCCATCCTGCTGCCAACAAACCCCAGCTTGGCCAACACCCACCCAGGAGAAAGAAGAATGGCTGCAGCTGCCTCAGGCAGGACAGGACATTCCAGGATGCCTCCCCTGCCTGTGTGTGCCCTTCCCCTGGAGAAATTCACAAGGGCCAGTGGTAGGGATAAGAGCTGGGACATTACGGTGAGGAGAGAACAGAGGGAAGATGAAGGCTCTGCTGGACTTATTAAAGCTTAAGGAAGGCTATTCACACCCTTGATCACCAGCCCCTGTTCCCAGGGAGGCCATCCACACTCAAGGACCTCACTATGAGCCAGGCACTGCTCAGGACACTAAGATGCTCTCTCCTGACAGGCCCACTGAAAATTCCTTTCTCCACCCGTGGGGGAAATTGAGGTCCACTGGGTTAGGCCTTCCTCTCAAAACCTCTCAGCAGGAGTACCTACTTTAGCCCTCTTGATGTCATCCCTCCTGCACATCCACAGCCCAGACATGAACTGGGCCAACACTACCCCCACCCCCATCTTACAGGTGGCAGCAGCCCAGAAACATTCCATAGTACTCAATCTATAGGCAAACATTTCATAGCACCCGAGGGCCACCTGAGACCCTTCTCCACAAAGTGCCCCTTGGTTCCTGGTCCCTCCTGTAACTTCTCTCAGCCTCAGCTTGCCCTCAGCTTGCCAGGCCTCCTGAGGACTAACTGTCTAGAAGAGAGACAGGGTGAGCAAGCCACATATGGACATCAACGCCGGTCTAAAGCCCCTTCCCCCAGCCGGCCATCGCTCTCAGAAACCTCAGCCAGGGATGACTTCCTCACCCTCCTGACCCCTGTGCATACCTCCCACAGCCCTGCAAAGTCTCTCTGAGAAAGGCAGCTCCTCTTGTCTCTGCTCCCTGCAACATCAAGTCTTTTCCCATCCCCCTTCCTGGGAGCCTCTGCCCATCACTTCTAGCTTTAACCCTTCCTTGTGGTCCCAGACCTGTCTTCAGGGCCCTGCACACATCATCCCAAAGGAGAGTCAGGCAAAACAGGGAAATCCTGATAAGAATGGGCGACTGAAGGAAGGGTCTAGAAGAGGCAAATGTGAAAGAAACAGAATTCCCATCAGCACAGCTTTTCTGGGTTTAAGAGTCCAGACGACTAATCTATGTTCCCAGTCCCCTGGCTCCCACCCCTGGCCAGTGCACTGACCCTTTCTTCTCAAGCTTATGCACTGAGCCACTGAATGGAGTAATGATTTCCACCCCACTATTTAGAGGAGCTAAATGGGCTCTAAAAAAGAAACGAACTTTCTGATTCTGCTCACAGTGCCTGCATCAATGGCCGGCTTGGAAAAGAAAGGAGGCTGAAGGACCCCATAGAGGCAGAACCCAGGGCCCTGGAGGGCTCCAGCGCATTCTTCTATGCATACCCCCTTCATCCTATGGCTTCAAGCCCCCCAACTAAGATTCTTAACTGAAGGATAGCGGTGCAACCTCAGACTAAAGTAAGGAGAACCTACCCAGAGCATGCAGGACAGACAAATCCACGTCATCTTCCCGAGGTTCTGTTCCTGTGCTGCAGGCCACGTGGGGGCCTGCCAAGGGCCCCCTAAGCTTGCAGTGCCCACCAAGCAGGCTGAACGGAGTGCAGAGTCCTAAGCGTCTGGTTCAGCCAGCATCTGGGCCTCCACTCCCCCTCCTCCACCCCCCTCCTCAGTGCTCCTCCCCTTGTCCCAGCCTCCTCTCTCTTCTCTCCTCCCAGACTCCACAACTGCCTGGGGGGTAAGAAACTCAGCTTAGCAGGGGGCGTGAGAGGGACAGGGCCAAGGGGTGTCTGCCCAAAGCAAGGCTCTGTGAAGCCACCCCATACACAAGCATAACAGCCCTAGAAGCCATAGGGGTCCCCGCCTCTTCCTGATCTTGCAGCCTGAGATCCCCTCCAAATTGCAGACCAACACAGGTATCCCGCTAAGAACCTTCCAGAACATCAGTAAATACACAGGTTCTGATGGCACAGTCTGCACACCCCAGGGCTCCTAGGCTTCTCCTCCAAGATCCCTGGCCTTGGAACACACTCTCATTTGCACACATGCAGCTAAGACAGACCCTGATGCCATGGGCAAGCTCCCCAGCACAGGACAGGCCTTGACATAGGAGAAGCTGGTGATGGGGAGGCCCTGCCCCCAGGCTGTGGATTTCATCCCAGTTTTTTTTTTTCTTCCTCCCCTTTCTTTCTTTCCTCCAACATCTGTCCCAGCCCTTCCTGCCCTCTGAAAGAGAGCCCGCTGCAGGCTCCTGAGAGAGTCTGTTTTTCTTAACTGTACCCTGGGCCAACATTTGGTTTGCATTTTCCCACTTCCTTCTCCTTCTCCTCCCCCCCTCCTCCTCTTTCTCCGCTCCTCCTCCCCCTCCTCTTCCTCCTTCCCCCCCACTCCTGAGCCCAGCTCTCGAATTCCCACCCTTCACCATGCAGTATCTTTACCATAGTGCCCCCACCCAGCCCTTCCTGTTCCCCCACCTCTGCCCAGGGGCACAAGGAGGTGGCAAAGAAGTCAGTGTGCAGGTCCAAATATGTTCCCAGGAAGCCCTGAAGGGAGTCCAACATAATCTGCCCCAGGCCCCCCATTGTCTGAATCCATGTTCCCCCACCACCACCAAAAAAAAAAAAAAAAAAAAAAACCGAAAGAAAGAAAGAAAAAAAGAAAGAAGAAAAAAAAAACCACTTCTCTCCTGAGCTCTGGCCTGGCTGGACCAAGTGAGGGGTGGGTGGAGGCTGTGAATAACAACTCTCACTGGAGCTGTCCAGGGAGAGACAGGGGCTCAGCCAACGCCCTCTGTGGATGCACAAACAGCAGGAAGCAGTCCAATTCACAAACACACACAGGCCAAGGACAGGGCCCCGCCCAGAGTAGGCACTTGGAGACCATTTGCCTACACTGAGTCACCCAGCAAGAAAGTCCTCTGGCCTGGGCTCCTTTGCACACAAACGAGTGTGCTGTTCATGCCCACGCCACGTGGACAAAGGGTTCCATGTCTCCTGCCTCTCTTCAGCCTGTCCAGGATCATGCTTTGACGCTGCCGATCAATGCCACACACAGCTCAACTCCAGTGTCATGGTGATCAGGATCTGCCCAGCCAGGCATGCAGTCTCCCAACCCAGCCAAGTTATTCACCTAGAAACTCAGGAACAAGAGGGCCACACTCTCTCTTCTCCTAAGGAAAATTTACCCCACCAGATACTCAGGTTGCTTACTACATAAAGGACTACCATTGCTTGGTAAGTGAAGGAGCCGAGGACACTGAAGAGAGGTGTCTAACTCCGGTATGTCCTATAGCAAGTGCCCTAGGGCAGGGTAGAGAGCCTGAGTCTCCTCTGCATCCTTCTCTAGGTTCTTCTGCAGAGCTGGGGCGGGGGTTGGGGGAAAAGCTGGAAAAGGGGGCTTGTATCTCTTGCCATAATATCTCAGTGGCTGCCATATCCCCAAGCCCAGGTTCCCCACCCCCAAACCAGCTGGCAGTAACTCAGAAAGAGCCCTTCGTTTTCCACGTAGCCATTGAAGTCCCACAGACAGTCACCCTTACAAACCTCCTCCCCTCCTTTCCTGGCTGGAGCATGACAGCAGAGATGTCTGAGTGCCCTGAGCCCTTGCTCTGCCCAGGCCCCCTCAGCAGCCCTCCTGGATCCTCTTCTCCCAGGATTCTGAAGATACTCAAGGATTCCCTGCCTGTTCCCATGGCCCTTGGCTGCTGTCACAGATGACATGCCTTCCAGCTGCTATCTGGGGAGTTCTGGAAAATAACCTCAGAAACCAGGCCAAAGATGCAATAACAATTATACCAGCCGGTCTGACCTCCACACACCTTGAAGGGGCTCTCCAGTCTCCCTTCCTGGGACCAACCCCCACCCCCACCCCGTCCTTCTTTGTCAAGCTTCTTGGTGACCTCTCCTGTACTTTAACCCTTTCCTGTGACGAAGTACTTTCCACCACATAATAATTATCTCCCTATTGACTGTTAAATGCCATCCTTGTTGCTTTCAGCTCTTCAGAGCTGGCTGTGTCCTCCCTGAGCTGGACATGGAAAAGCTCCTTAGACAAAGATGTGCTGTATTATCCCTTGAGAAAATGATGAGATGGCTCAGCAAGTACCATGAGTGCCCCCCACATGCACACAGTGGCATTTGTGTGTGCGTGTGCCCACAGAGAGATATTCATGATAGATAGATTAGATTAGATAGATACATAGATAGATAGAGTAATTCTTTTTTTTTTTTTTTTTGAGAGAGAGAGCGCGTCTCACCATTGGAGCCCTGGCTGCCTTAGAACTCACTATATAGAAAAAGGTCTCAAACTCATAGAGATCCACCTGCCTCTACTTCCAGAGCCCTACGATAAAGGCGTGTGTCATCATGAGAGGTTAACTGTAGTTTTAAAAGAATTAAAATTAAAATTAAATAAAAAGAGCTTGGGCATGGTGGCGCACACCTTTAATCTCAGCGCTGAGGAGGCAGAGAGGCAGGAGGATCTCTCTAAGTTCAAGGCCAGCCTGGTCTACATAATGAGATAAAGAGCTTCAGGACAGCCCAGGCTTCACAGAGAAACCCTGCCTTAAAAAAAATTAAAATAAAATTTAAAATTGTTTAAACGATGAATAAGTCAACCAATCAGCCAAGGGGCTCTAACATATTTTCCCACTGTTAGCATCTCCTATGATCCCCCAAAACCCTTCATTCTCTTCCCCTCAAACAGATGTGAGCAGCCCTGCCCAAACCTTTGCCCAAACTTGCAATGCCCACCCATCATCAGGACCCCGGATTTCTTCCTCCTCCAGATATGGCCTCTGGTCTGAGTTCCAGAAGGCCGAAGACTCACTGGAGGTCTTTCTCATCTTGGAAGCCCCATTTTGGGCCTCGGGCCTGAATGTGTTACATGCAGCAGGCACCAGGTGCGGTGCGCACTGGTGAGTTGGCTGGGTTCCCTGTGGGTGACTCCAGAGCCTACCAGCACAACCACAACCCTGAGCCATCCTGCCCCACCCCCACTCCCCACCCCAACAGACAGCTCTCGGACTGCTGTCACTGGTCTCACTTCAGTCCTTCCTTCTACAGCAGAAATGTCCTGGCTCCTCCCTCTAGCCCCCTGCGGTGCAGCCAGCTGAAGAAACAGGCTTGGCTGTGGGCTCTGGGCCAGTGGCGGCTTCCAGACACGCGGGGAGGATCCATGGGCCCAGGAATGAGCTAATGGTCCTGGCTGTCTCCAGTCCTCCTCTGCTCTTCAGTTTCCTTGCCTGCAAAATTGTCAGGCAGATGGGCCTCAACGCCCCTCTCAGCTCTATTCCTAGAGCAACCCGTTCTTCCTACCCCTGGATTCATGTTCCTCAAAAATCTGTTAGTGTCTCACCCAGTTCTTATTATGGCCCTGGGCCACAAAATCTGAAGGTCACAGAGCACTGGATCAGCAGGTCTGAGCGTCAGAGCAAGAAACTTCAGGGCCTGAGGGAGGGTGGAGAGGTAAGCAGAAATGAGGCCGTGGTGCTTGGGTTGTAACGTCCACACACACTCCTCCTTAGTTCTTGGGATGGACCTCACTATCAAAGCCCCAAATCTATCTTTATTGATTACAAAATATGAAAAGTGCAAATTTTAAGGTGATACATATACACGTATACTTAATTTGTCCTTCCAAGTCTACATATATATGTAAACACACACACACATATACATATATATAAACTTGGAAGGGCAAATTAAGTGTCTGTCCCCTGAGACACGCCTCACCTCACCCCAGGTCCTTGTTGAGCAGATAACTAACTGCACTTTGGTCAAAGGCTGTGGGGTGATCTCCCAGGTGTCAGCGGAGATAGAAGCAGCGCTCTTGGTCCTCTGACTCCCAGACCCCAGATTTCCCGCATTCTCCTAAGTTCCTCCTAAGTGCCCTGTTCAGCAGACACCACAAAGCCAAAGGAAGCCCGCAGCACTTCCCCTGAACTCCACACTCTTTACCCTGAGACTGGACACCCAAAGTCTACCTCCAAGCCAGAAGATGGTGCAGAGGGCTAAAACAGCCAGCTGAGGATCTCCACAGAATTCAGCCGCTAGATGCACACACTTCTTGCCCTCCAGACTCGCCTCTTGGCCCTAGCCCAGGAAAGACTAACACTGAATAACCAGCCGTCCTACCAACCCTCACCTTAAAGGTGTGAGAAACTGAGGCACAGAGCGGCTGAGCAACTCGCTGGAGTCACACAGCTAAGACATGAGTTAGTGGAGCTCCGAACATCTGATTTCTCATCTCTCGGGGATAGAGATCTGTTTTGTTGCCCCAGGAGCGTTACAAGTCAGTTACCCCGGAACTGGAATTAACTGTCCTCTCCACTTCTAATCCAAGAGCTGTCGCTGACAGTACAACTTCAGGAAGGGAGTCAGCCGCCCGGCTTCAGCAGGGTCCAGGACACATAGAAGGAAGAGTCTAAGGTAAGTGTTCCTAAGACATGGGTCAAGATGGGACCCGGGTTTCCCCTGGCAGGCAGGAGCTGGATGCTGCTGCTTCTAGGTCCATCCTTTCTAACAAGCCTTACTGCCTCCCCCATCCATGGGCATTCTTTGAGGTCGTTGGAGTCCCAGGAGCTCCTGTGCGACACCATGCAGGGTGTTCACAGTGCAACAGCGCAGGCATGCATTGAGTGGGTTCTCCAGTCCCGTCAGCAAGTTCTGGCACAAGATACTAGTTCCGAGCACCAGGTATATCATCCTCATGTCCACCGAGTCCCCTCATGGACAACTCCAGGCCCTGACCCATAACCCAACACCCCTCTAAGACTAAGATTGCCCCCCCTGTACTCCAGAAATCTGAGTGGTCCATGGGAGGTAGAGCCCCAAGCAGGCTGTATTCCACCCTTCATTTCCCCAGCTAACACAGGAAGGATCATAGACATACCCTGCCCTCCCCTCCCCCACCTCTCATCCACCCGCGCCCTGGAAGGGGACGGTGTCTGGGCCCAATCCTGATAATTTTTAATAAGCTCCTTCCCGGCTCTGTGATTTTGATCTCCTTTCCAGCTCTAATTTCCTGCCTGACTTGGGCTCTCAAAGGCTGCAAGAGGCAGCTGCAGCCCTTCCGCATGTTGCCCCTGCTGCAGCCCCCAGCAGAGTCCAGACCCCAGAGAGGTAGAGTAGGGTATGGACAGTGGATCCTCTCCTACCCTGTAGATGGGGAAGGGGAATTGCTGGATGGCTGGATCCACTGACCTGGTCCTGGCTGGCCATTTCTCGATGCAGACTGTCCCCAAAGCTGAAAACCCGGTCTCTTCAACATCTGAACTCAGAGCCTAAGGGAGGGTGGCTGGGCCTCTAGCCTTGCGCTCCCCAGAGGCAGCGCCTGCCTCCCAGCCAATCCCCAGGGACAATGCATTTTGCTGGAAGATTTCAAAGCATATCTTGGGTGACTGAGGTAGAAGCCTCCTGGCACCTTTCCTCACTGCGGAATGGCAGGGAGGGAAACTGAGGTACTGAGGCAGCACCTGTGATAAGGAGCTAGAAATTCCTGAGGAGGGGGAGAAGAGGAAGAATGATTATCATTTTCTTCCCATCCCTGAAGGAGGTCAAGACAAAAACGTCCCTAATTTTGGTTGAGTCCCCTTCAATGGAGAGGGCACATTGTTCAGCACCCTACCTGAACCGCACAGATTCCACACAGAAATCTAACAGTGTGAATGTTTTTTATAACTCCCATTCCACACGTAGGAAAACTAATACAGGCAGCTGTCACTGACCAGATCCTCAGCTAGGAGGTGAGGATGCCTGATTCTCTTAACCACAAGGGTCTGCCCACCATTCTGGAGCTGAACTAGAGTGGCGTGGGGATCAAAAAAAACATAGCCCTCTGCCTCTGGATCAGTCCCATCATTAGAGGCTCCTGGGGCAATAGCCATGCTGTTGGGGATCCCCCTGCCCATCCAGGGGATAAGTCAAGATTCCTGGCTATATTTCCTATTCTAGCCATGGCCCACATAAACTATTCTGAAGGCACTGCCCAGGGTTTATCTAGAAGAACCCTAGGGAGAAGAATACTCAGCCAGGACCCCCTTCTCAGTACAGCAAGTACCATCTCACCACCCCCCAAATCCACCTGCTGATTCCTCCCTGTGGCCCATTTTCTTCTCATCCCGACCCAAGGTCCCTCTATCCTTCTGAATAGACAGAAAGTCCTTCCAGAAGTCCGCTAGTAGCCACTCCCTTTGCAACTCACTCATCTTCCTGCGTTAACTGCAAGGCCTCTAAGATTGGGAGATGGGAGGGGGGGCAGGTTCCAGGAAAAGACTTATCTTCCTACAGAAAAAAAAAAAACTGCAAAACGCCCCCTGTTCCCTAACTAATTTCCAGGGCTATTCATCAGACTTCTGATGCTGAGCGTTTGCCTTGTAGAATGTCAGCTACTCTCCCTCCTGGACCCGCTAACGTGGTCTAGGGACTCCCAGGATTCCCTACATTAACGAGAGCCAAGCTGACAAGGCCACAATGGTGAGTCCCTGAAAGTGAGAGGCAATCCATCAAACTTGAGGGGTTGAGGTGGGGAGGAGTCGGCTAGAGGGCTGAAAGGGACCAGGTGTCGCGTTACCTGGCTGCGAAGGCAGAGGCGCCGGGGCAGGAGGCAAGAGAAGAGGTACTTGCCCCAGCGGATCACGCAGGAAAAGCACCAGCCCAGCCGAGTCATGTTGCCCGGGAAAGTGGGTGCCCAGGGCACGCGGGTAGCCAGAGGAGGACCTTGGAGCCGGTTGGAGGACCTCGAGGCAGCAAATCAGCGCCCTTCGCCCGGCATCTCCCGGGGCTTAGGTCCCCGAGGATCAGCTGGGGTATCCTGCCCCCTCTAGCGGGAGGAGCCGGGCAGCGGACCCTCGGCGTGGCGCCAGCCTGGCTCCATCTCCACCGAGTCCCTTTGGGCAGCTGCAGGGCGCTTCCACCCCCGGTGGTGGGGGTTTCCTCGGCCTCCCCCTCTCTCCTCTCTCTGCGGCGACGTGCCAGCCTCCAGCCTCTGCCGCCGGCTTCCCGAGCGCAACTTCTGAGGCTGTGGGGACCGGGCAGAGGCGGTGCCAGGCGCAGGGCGGCCGCCTGCGGGAAGGAGCGACAGCAGCATTGTGCTTGCTCTGCAGTGAGTGCGTGAGTGTGTGTGTGCACGCACGTGGATTCCCTCCAGGCCTCCCTCCGATCCCCAGATTGCTCCCCAGAGTATAATGTGATTAACTTAAGCGGAGGCTACTGGCTTCCACCGCCCAACAGAAACCCCGCAGGCGCAGGACAAGCACTCGGGGATGCGGATCAACTTAGCCACCCTCTGACCCTGGCCACACCCCTACTCATCCTCGGGGATCCGTTTCCAGCCCACTCCAGAAGTGAAAGGGCGCCCAGAGTCCAAATTACCCCAACAGGTTGGAAGGATCACGCCTCCCTTCTGCTGGGGTGTAGCGGGCTCCCCGCGCTTTCACTCTGCTTTGCCTGGGAAAGTAGGGATTGCTGAAGGGGTGGCTTTTGGTACTAGTGTTTGGGGTCATCACGCTAGGACCCTGGGACTAGAAAAGGAAAAGAAAAGAGGACAGACACAGGGCTCTGGAGAATCAGGCAGACAAAGGCGCAGAGAGGCAGGCGGGGACCCACAAGCAGAGTTGGGGAGTGGCAGCGACCAGCGCTGAATTTCTCCCGAGTCTGGCTGCCGAGAAGCTTAGAGGGCAGCGGGCCAGGACAGAAGAGGAGGGGGCGGGAGCTTGGCTGCTTCCTCAGCAACTGGACACTGAGGCCCCCACAGACCCTGGCCCTCCCTCCCACTGCCGCAATCCCGGGGCCTTGGCTTCCCCCAGTCACCATTTCAAGGCCAGATTTCCTGGGGATGTGTTCCACTGTCCCCAAACTTCCAGGGTCTTTTTCAACGGCTGCCAAGGGCCTGAGAGAGTCTTGCCAGCTGCTCCTGCCGCCCCCACCCCCAGACTCCCCTGCAATGCAGAGGCATTGTTAGGCCCACCCCTGCACCAGCCACACATGCCACCTCTCCGCGCCCCCGCCCCCCCCCCCGTGCACTTTCCCTGACCCCCTACAGACAACATGGGGGGGGGGGGGCGGATGGGAAGACTAGCAAAAGGCCAGCCAGAGAGAAGAGGTAGCTCCTGGTATGCAGATAGACATAAGGATAGCCTCTCAATGCCAACCATTGCCAAGCGAGAGGGCTCTATGATGAAACTTCAAGATGAAGACTGGAGAGACTCTCAGTCATGGGAGCCGGTTCCCAGGAAGTGGGCCTTTGTCTATGCCTACTACCCCCACCAGTGAAGCCCCTGGCACTGCTCAGTCCTGTTCAGGCCTTGAGGGGAGCCTTCACCCTCTACAGCCTCCCCACCTTGGGACCGCAGGAAACAGATTAAGACTGGAGGAAACAGAGTTTAATCCATAGCATGTGGGATGACCGGCTTAATTGAAAGGAATCACTCGTTGAATTTTTAAACATGGGAGGAAGTTCCTCCGACGAAATTGGCTGACATGAGGCCCTTGCCAAGCCCGAGGGAGGAAAACAGGGTGTCTTTTTCTCCTATGATGGACACTCCAGGAACCTAAAAGGAAAGAGGGGCTGGTGGGCAGGCAGGAAGGGAAGTGATGGCAAGCCTCAGCCTTCTGCAGGTTGAAACCCTGCTAGACAGGGCTCCTGGGCAAAGCTCTCCATTCCTAGCCTCTGACCAATGGGAGGCACCTTTGGCCCACCAGAGAAAGGGGATAGAGTTTGTGACACCTGGGACAGGAAGCAAAGCATGCTGCTGCCTGGAGACTCCTAACAGGTACCACACCATGCCTGTCTCAGCTCATGAACATCAGGGGAATTCGCCACACCTCCTCAGGTCTAGCTCCACCAAAGTCCCTGCAGCATCTCTGCGCCCTCTCAAAACCATTCCATGGCCTCCTGGAAGGTTCTACCAAGGACCCTCTTTACTTCCTCTTCCTTCAAAGAAGAAGAGTAGGGGTGAGTTTCCAACCCCCAAGGTCTCTTCCCTGTCTTGTTTTGTGTGGTTTAAGACAGGGTCTCACTATGTAGCTTTGGCTAACCTGGACCTCTCTATCTAGACCAAGCTGGCCTCAAACTCAGACAGACCGGCCTGTCTCTGCCTCCCAAGTGCTGATATCATAGGCTTAGGCCATCGTGCCCACCTTCTCCTTTCAGCCTTGATCCTCTTCCCCCTCATGTCACCTAGGCCACCAGCAACTCCAGCCAGGTCACAGTAGCTTCTTGGTCTATGCTCCTCGTTGCCAGCTCCAGGCCTCTGAGCCTCAGGAACAAAGGTACATGGTTCCTCACTTATGGATCAGATGCAGACACAGTGGACCATGAATTAGAAGTGAAGTATTGTATAAGAGAGGGATTACATGAGTCTAGGTAGGACCCTGTCTGATAGAGGGCTTTACTAGCAGGTACCACATAAAGACTTCTCTACTGCCTCCATGTGGGGGCCTAACAGTTTCTCATCTCTGCTTCTCCAGTAACAGTTTTGATACATTATTTTGTTTGTTTGTTTGTTTGTTGTTCATTTGGGGAGCATACACATGTCATGGGATGCATGTGGAGGTCAAAGTTCAGCTTGCAAGAGTCAGTCCTCTCCTAGCAGGGGGGTCCTGTGGGTTGTATTCTGGTTGTCAGGCTTGAGAGCAAGCACTTACATCCACTGAGCCATTTCACCAGTCCCTCCAGTGACATTTGTAAAGACCTGGTCACCATCCAGTGAATGAATGACAGCTCCTTGTCTCCCTGTCCATAAGGCATGACCATCTCCAGGCTTCCACAGACTCTGGGGCCTGACTTCCAACCTGACACCTCCAGCTCTTCCTCTCCACTCCCGCCACCCTGCTAGACTCCAGACAGGTACAGGATAGGAGGCTGTGCTACAGGTCCCTCAGGGCTGGAAAGAATAGGAATTTCCTCCTCCACCGTGAGCAATTGGTTGCATGAGCTTCTGCCGCCTCCTACTCCTGGGCTGCGCTCCCCTCATGACGGCTGCATCAGCCAAAATAAATACATCTTCTCATGAGTTGATTTTATTGGCTATTTTTAAGATAAATTTTATCTATTTTTTTGTCTTTTTTCTGTTTCTCTCTCTCTCTCTCTCTCTCTCTCTCTCTCTCTCTCTCTCTCTCTCTCTCTCTCTCTCTCTCTGTGTGTGTGTGTGTGTGTGTGTGTGTGTGTGTGTGTGTGTAATGTACGTGCAGATAGCCACAGAGGCCAGAGATGACATATGATCACCTGGAACACAGGTAGGCAGGCGAGAGCTACCTGACCGAGTGCCGAGAACTGAACTGGAAGCAGATCCCAACCCACAGCAAGATGGGGGTGGAGACTAGACCTCGTCCCCCACCCCACACCTACATATTCTTGGGTCAGGGCCAGGGAGGTCCCCTTTTCCCACAGCAAATCAAGGGAAGAAGGAAAGGGTTCCCAGAGGAGCCAGCACAGGTGTCTGGAAACAAGAGAGCAGGTCACAGCCCAACTGTGCCCTGGGACAGCCGTGGGAGGAAGGTCTACCTGGCAGCATAGCACAGAGTCTTCTCTGTGTCGGGCCCTAAGGGCTGCAGTGCCCCAGGTTGGTTTTGTCTTCTAGGACAAAGGCGCCTCCTGTTTGAGGAGAATCCCGGAGCATTTGATCTTAGGCTCTGGTTCTCACTTTCACACCTAAAGAGAGAGATGCATGGCTCCCTGGGGATCTCCTAACCCTTCCCCATGAAGGGCTTGGCTCCAGCAATCCCCTCTCTTTCCCCAACCACTGCCCCATCACTACCAAAGCTAGCACCTCTACCCTTCTCTTGTGATGTCCCTGTGGCCCCAGGGAGGTTTGCAGTCAAATGCAGGTTGGGCCCTGGGCCTTTGGCTGCCACACCAGAGATGGGTCTCCTCAACTATACACACAATATCAACTAACTACCCATCTAGACCCAAGGCATGGAACTCACACCCAGCCCCAGGCTACTCTACCTACCACACAACAGAGAGTCCTACAGAGTCACACATGGGCTCCAGGGTTAACAGCTCCAGGCGGCCTCCTCTGCCCAGCCCACAGAAGTCCTTCCATTCCCTCTAGCCCTTCTGTAGGCACTGATAGCTCATTTCCTCAGCGTACTTGGCACCGTTCCTTGTTGCTATATCTGCTTGCTTCTTCACAGTCTCCCCTTCTCCACCATAAGGCCAGCTCTAGAGGGTGCTATCAGTCACTCCCAGGTGTACCCTAGAACTAGCATAGGATCTGCCATGTGGGGTCCAGCAGGCAGAGCTGTAGACCTGAGCTGCTTGGTTAAGTTCACTGTTTGATTGCAAGAGGTAAGGAGGGAGGGAAAAAAGAAGGGATTTCGTGTTGAAGGGAGAGACGTCCCTGTCAGTTTCCAGATCCTGGCCAGTGGTGATTGTCACTTTGAGAGTTCTACTGTCACTGCAGCTAGGCCTCCACTCCACCCACCCTGACAAGAAACACCAGTCTCTCTTCTGAACCAGCCCTCCAATATCCCCTCAAACTTTGAAATGCCCCATTCCTTCCCTACTCCTGCTTTTCACAGGACCCTGAGACCTTGAATGATACGGTGATTTGCTATTCAACCAGCAAGTGGCAGTATCAAAGCTGGCAGAGGCCCCTGTCACTGGTCCATTGCTTTCCCATGGCCAGAAGGAAGGAGGGCAACAAGGACAACGTCTATCCTCCTAGGGGAGTCTATCCTCCTAGGGGATGTCCCTTCACTGCTGCTGACCCAAGTCTGTGATCTTCTACAGACAGGAAGTTCCTCCTGATACCTAACCTCCAGTCCCCTCTCAAATTCCAAACCATTTCCTTGAGTCTGCCTTCCTGGGGGAGAATAGCTTGGTCACTCTCTTCTACACAATAAATGCCTTCAGACACTAGCAGCACGTTATTCAAGCCCCCTCCTCTCCCCGCCCCCACGGCTCTCTGTTCTCTGGGCTGAGAATCCTGGTCCTCTGGGCCCCTTTCCAAATGATTTCCATCACCGCTCAGCCGCCTAGGACATGATTAACGGTGAATGGGGGAGGAGTGGGGACAGGCCAAGCAGGCTATTGATCCACTAGGGACCCCCGGAGTGGGGAAGGAAGGGTAAGGGCTCTGAGGTCATCCTGGTCACCCCTTCACCCTGGAATGTTCTTTGCAGGGCCCAGAATGGAGACTGCAGGCCTGCAAGCTTGGGTGCTGGCTGGGAACCCAGGCTCCCACAATAAGATTACAGCAAGGAAAGGCTAATTGATTCTGATGGATCTGAGAAAGGGGGGTTATGGATGGAGACTATGAAGGAAGGCAAGGAAGGAGGGTTGTGCAAGGGGATCAGAAGCCAGTCTGGGAAACCCCTTTGCATCAGCAGGAGCTAATAAAATTATGGTGCACCCTGCCCCCACCTCTTCAGTCCCTCCCCTCCTGGGAAGCCAGCCACTGCCAGCCTCACCTCAACTCCACAGAGGGGCACAGGGGGAAGAAAGCTGTCCTAAAGCCTCAAGACTGGGGACCCAGATGAGAAAGAAAGGTGGAGACAAAGGCAGTCCCCTGAGGCAAAGATGGGACATAGCCAGAGGCATAGACTGAGAAACAGGTTCCACCCACCCTTCCTTATCCACACCTTCACTGGGCCTCATTCTCAGCTCACTTCTAGAGCAATGTCTCTGTAGTATGGCAAGGGGGAACCCAAAAGTGGATCCCATGACTCTCTCACTCCTTCCTCAGCCTCAGCCTGAAGCCTACAGATGTCTGAGAATGGGGAGCAGAAGTCAGATCATTGGGACAGACACTTTTAGGACAGAGAGGACAGGAAGAAGGGAAGGAACTCCGAGAGAAGACTCCAGGCTGACAGAGGGAGAGAGCTAAACAGAACCTCAGACTAGAACAGGAAGAGGACCTGTGAATAGAGAAAAACAGAACAGGGAAACCTGGAGCTGGGGGCAAGCTGAGGAAACAGGGCTGGAAGAAGGTGGCTGGCTCCTCCCTTCTACAAAGAGCAAGGGAGGAAAAGAAGGGGCACGGGAAGAGGGGGAGAGATGGCACAGGGCACAGCCAGCCACCCAAGGACACTGAACTGAGAAACAAGCCAGACCTGGCCTCATCCACTGACTGCGGAAGCAGAAAGTCTTGACAAGCTTGCCTCTCCAGACTCACCCCACAGGAGAGGAGTCCAAGTTCAGGTCTCTAGATGGCTACAGTCACCGTGGTCAGGAGCCAGGGCCTCAAGGCTAAGTATCTTAGAAGGACCTAAGACAGATCCAGAACAGGAGATGATACGATGGTATCAAAAACCCACTGAGACACAAGTCCTTCCCCACTCCACAGATGTACGAGACACGGCATCCCAGTAGCATGGTTGGTTCTAGACAGCTACACCCCTCAAGTCAGAGCTTGAGCACTCTCCTTGGGGTTTTGCAGACTTCCTTCCCTCCTCTCCCCTGATCTGAGTGGTACAGTTTGGATACCTCCTCACACTGACCCCAAAACTCCCAATGCCACTTGTGGTGCTTTGAGTCCAGTTTCTGACACATTTTGTTTTTGTTCTGTGTATAGCTTTAGGGAAGAGCATGCCCGGCTAGACGCAAGCAGACCAGAGAGGAGAACGTCCTATATTGCCCTGCGAATGGACCCATCTGGGACCCATCCTCTCTGGGAACTTCAGAGTCCTCATCTGTGAAACTGGCATCACACCCCCCCTCCCCTCTCATCTCCTAAAAGAGAAGGATTTAAATACAAAAGCTACAGAAATATTAGCGTCCAAACCCTGGTCCTGGAACCCATGGGACCAGAACCACCATTAACATCTTCTGAAGAATGGAGACAAGAAGCTGACCTCTCAGGGAGGAATAAGAAGTAAATTAAATGTAGAAATGCCTCTACCAGCTTGACACACCAAGGCACCCATAGGTGCCTGGACCTGGCGTCCGTTGGAGAAGATGCCCTGGGCCTGTCCTCTAGCCTGCTGGCTGCACACTGACCACTGCATCCACCAGACAGCACTCCAGCCAGGGCCCTCCACCAGAGCACGGTGTCTGGAACACGCAGTTCATAGCCCAAGCCAGGCATGAACACTGTGGGAGGGGAGCCAAGTGTCCCAAGAGGACACCAAAATAGTGCTGGCCAGGGATGGGAAGTGGGCCAAAGACGAGGTAAGATGAGGGTGCAAGAAAAGGCTTGGGTTCAAGAAGACAGGGGTCAAGAGGCTGCCTCTCAATCAGAGAGCACGGAAATGGAAGCCCAGGAATGCAGTCCTAGAACCCCACCCCACCATAATGGAAGACGAATGAGAGGAAATGGGGCAGGGCTGAAGCAGAAAAGCTTTAAGTTGGACGGCAGGTAGCACCTCCAAAGAGATACCATACTGCCGTTCTCCATATTTCTCTTTTAAAACCCTCGAAAACAATCTTCCATTTGCAGCACAAAATCTCAAATTCCTCTTCACCTTCATTGGGAAGCCCCGTACCCAGAGACTCCATTCCCACTCAGCTCCACACCCTAAGAATCATCTTGAAAAACCCAGCACTCACATCTCCCAGCCACGGGTCTACTCAGACCCCTTGGAGAATAAGGCCGCTTTCCAACCAGACAGCTGTTCCCATCCAGCTCTTCCCCAGCTGGGCTGCACCTGGGCCCTCCCACCTGGCTCGGTATTGCTCTAGTCTTCCTTCCCCAGGCTTTCTGCCTCATGGGAAGTAGAGTAAGGCTGAGGGTGTGGGTGGGAAAGCCAGGAGAAACTGTAGCCATCTGGGGGACATGGAGGAACCCAACTGCTGTTCCCATGCTTGAAGGAGGGGCTTCGGACATGCAGAAAGAGGACAGGGGGTCTGTCCCTCATGGGCCTTGGATTAGAAGAGCCATGCTCGGCCCACCGGGCAGGGCAGGGTCACAGGGATATCCCCTAGAAATGGAAATGTAGAGGCTACAGGAACTTTCTGACTATGCTAGACCCCACATAACAGTGATGAATGCCATCCTCCTGCCTTTACCTCACGCTGAAACTCTCCTCCTACAATAGGCTTGCCCCCTGGTCCCCAGTGAAAGACCCAGTCTTCTGAGGAGGGTGACTGCTGCTGAGGAGAACAAGGGGACAGATGCTAATCCGCCATCACATTTGTGCAGGCAGGCAGCAGTGTCTCATGGCTCTTGTCAGACGGAAGTCCACTCTTTCTCTGTTCATAGCTCCAGCAGATGGTGACACGTCTCCCAGTAGATGCTCCGTGCTGTTCCACTTCCTAGTCACCACCCCTGAATGGCCTCAAGGCTGCACCGCAGAAAACAGATAGGAAAGAGAGTTGGGGCTCCATGAACAAAGCCAGAGAAGTGACCTTCCAGCCAGCCTCACCCTCAAGCCAGCCTCCCTCCAGCAGGCATCATCAGGTTCACCCTCTCATTCATAGATGAGTGAGCCAGTCCTGAGCTTCTTCAACCCCAGCCAAGAAGCAGCCTTGTCATCAACCAGGCTGATCCTGCTAGGAAAGGACTAAGACCCAATTGAGCACTTTCCTCAGAGCCCACTCCTGCTTCCTGACCCACCCCAAGACCACTTGTTAAATATATTCATTATTGCCCCTGACAACAGTGTCAAACTTGAGGGAGCTGGAGAGATATGGGTGAATGGAAACTGGAAGCCCTGGCATGTGGAATCCTAAGCAGGCTGAGGGGCAGCAGGTAAGCAGCTGGTCTCCCACTATGCCCGGCATAAGGCTCGGGGCTGATGGGCACAGATACCTTGGCAACGGAGATGACAGTGAACCTGAAACAGGAAGACTAGTAAACACTGAGGAAGCCATCATGATCCAGATCTAAGCTATTGTCCAAAGAAGAGTGAGACAGTGCTGGGTCTGGGGACACAGGTCAGGCATTGAAAAGCAAGCGTGTGTTTACTTCTCTGGGTGGCAACAAAATGGGGTCTTCTCTGGAGATCCAATAAGCCCAAGTGTAGACACCCAACAACAGTGACAGGAGTTGGCCTGTGAAAACAGCTCAGTCTGGCAGCAGGATGCAACTGATCCACTCTTTGTGCTCCTAATTTAAACACTGAACAGAAAACTGGGCAACAAGCATCTCAGAAGAGCTTTCAGATTAAGCCATAAAGAACCAAAGCCACCTGGAGGAAGCAGTGTAAAGAGAAGAAAGGCTACAAGATGGTCACAATACCCTCAGGGAGAGGAAAGAAGAAATCACATCCATGGAACAAGAACAGGATGCTATTAAATAAGAAGAGCCTTCAGGGAACCTGAAGGTCTTGGGAATGTCAAGGCCCTGAAGCCCCAGCAGAGCCACAACTGAGCAACATGCTTTGCTCTCTGTCGCTTTAGCAAAAGACAGGACTCTCCCCTCTTGGATTCAGCAAGACTCTCAGGTCCCAGAGCTCACAAAAAAGCGCTTAGCCACATTTAAGACCAGGAAATGTGGAGGTCTGGCTATGAGGAGGATGTACACAGGCCAGAAAGAAAGATGAGGGACCAAAGGCTGGAATTGAAGACCGATTAGCCTGGCAGCCTGGAAAGCCCACAGAGGGTCTTGCTGGTCCCTGTCATGGACCCTGTAGAGGTTGCCCAATTGTTGCCCAAGAGACAGAAGACCTTTATTATCCAGGTATGGAAGTGGCTGCATTTGGAGGTTAGGCTGCTACTCAGCAACTCATGCATGCAGAGCTGGCTCTGCACTCCACTGCGGCCCAGGCCACTGCCCATGGCCTGGGAATGCCGTGCTCTGCCTGCAGTGTCCTGGGCTGCACTCAAGTTCAGGCCACCAACGCTTACCAGCTAGGACTCCTGCATTGGTCTTGCCCTTGGCTTGCTTTTCTCTGCCCATGGGTCATTTACCAACACCAGCAGTCTCATCCTGAGAGTTGTTTGCGTCCATGGCACTTCAGACTCCCCAGTGCACCAGGGTCCCAGAAGACCATGTCCCAAGGAGGCCATGGGGGACCTGTGGGTTGGCCCCTGTCTTTGCCCCAGTCACCAAGCATATATCTATTTTTATCTAGGACCCAGTAGGCAGCCAGCCAGGGTTTCTCTAGCCTGGAATCATCAAGCTGGCCAGGACAAAGGAATGACAGTGCCCTAGGGGAGACCCTGCAGGTTGGGGGAGACAGAGAGAAAGGGGTCTATGCTAAGGAAGGAGAAGGTAAGGGGCCCCCTTTGAACTGGCATTAAGGACGATGGGGTCTGCCTGGTTTCTCCAAGACAGATACTGAGAGTGATCTGGCGAGGACCAGTGCAGAGAGAAGAGAGACATGAGCAGAGACAGAAGCAGACAGAAGATGGTGACCAAATCAGAGAGAGAAGTTGGTGATAGCGGTGATCATATCCACCCAGACACAGCAGTGTCAATGACTTGGCCTACTGCCCTGGTCCTGAGCCAGGAGGATCCCTCCACTCCCTTCCCAAAGGAAGCCAGTCTCTTTCCTCCTGCTGGGACCACTCAGCCTTGGTCCAGGGCCTCAAGAATCCATGAACCTTTTCAATACCCATCTCTGCGCACTAACTTACATAGGAAATAAGCCAAGCTAACTGGGGGTGGTGAGTGGGCAGGGCCTCCTGGGAAGAAAGGGGACAATGGAGAAGGGGAAAGGGTGTTCCTTTGTCCCTCTGCAGGCTTGGGAGCTCAGATCCACACAAAGACCTTTACAAAAGGCCTTTGGCTCTCAGAGGGGGAGATAAATGGAGAAAGAAGGGAGGGGACAAGAGAGACCCCAGAGCTGGAAATGCTCCTCTGTGGGTATGGGAAGCAAGATGGAAGTTGTTCTCACAGTTCTACAGTCAGCTACAGAGCTCAGGAGGAGGGAGAACAGGGAGGGCTCTGGAAGTGGGGTTCATGCTCTCATAAGGAGGGGTGCAGAAAAATGGGGTCCGGAGTCTCCACCCACCTGCTGGCAGCAAATGAGGGAGAGATCATTGTGCAAAGCACATGCAGATCTAACCTCACACTATCTCCAAAGAAGGGGCTATCCACAGATACCTTGCAGCCTTTTCTTTCATCTGGTTGGAGCAGGGGCAGGTGCTGTGAAGGCTGAGGCCAGGCTGGGGACTGTGAAATTCCCAGGTAGGAAGTAAGGCTGACTAATCAGGCAAAACTTTGACCTCTTACAACCAAAGAACTCCATCCCCACTGAAAGGCCCAGAGTACCACAGACCGGCTAAGATGAGCCCAGAATAACACAGGATAGCTATGGCTGTGCCCAACACAGAAAAGGCTGTTTATACTTCACTTATCCATATTCATGTTCTATTCATTTCTCTATGTACTGAATTGGGCATGCTTAGAAGTGCTTAGAGAACAACCTGCAGGAATTAGCTGTGTCTCCCCACAACCACACCACCCTATGTGGACCCCAGAGATTGAACTCATGCTGTCTATGGCAAGTGTAACTCCATCTCTCCAGCATAAAAAGGCTCCTTTTAAAGACATCAGCTATCATTGTAGCAAGCAACTTGTAGCTCACATGCCAAGTCAGAGACCCCAATTATGGGGTTCTCCATATAACCAGAGCCACTCTTCTAGAGGGGCTTCATGCAGACGCATGGAGGGGTCAATCAGGTGATCCAGAAGGCCTTCCTAATTCAGAAGGAGACATGCAACATGAACACCAGTAACATGCTGGAAACACTGCTTGCCTCAGTTCCCCAGATCCCTCACTAATCATCCAAAGTCTGTGTTCTCCCTCCAGTTTCCTAGACACAGGAGCAGAGGGTCCCAGCTCCATCATATCACACCTGCCACCAGATGGGCCTGGCCTCTGGGCTCACAATATTTCACAACTAGCCCTCTCTCATTTTGTCTCCAGGATGCTATGAGCTAATCTGTCTCCAGGCTTCATCTGATGCCACACGCAGACACACACACACACACACACACACACACACACACCAGAGAGGAGCTTCCAGGCCTGCCTGCTCCTCCTACACCAACCCCAGCTGACCTCAGCATTCCAGCCTGCAGGCTACCGAGAGTGACAAGAAAGAGAAAGAAGATGCCAAGGATAGAGCGAGGACGGGCACAAACCGTGCCACCTGCCCCCCAACCCCTTTCTCACCCCCCACTCCAGCCTCAGAGCTTGGCTTGCACCGTGCCATTTTGGCATGTACCAGCTTCTGGGAAGCTGGCTCTTCCCAGAAGCCTGGTGCGGTGGGCTCCGCTTCCCTACTTCCCTACTGAAGTCACTGAAGCTTAGCGACATGGAAGTCATTTTGCCCGGAGTACCCAGCTAGGAAGCAGCCAGCCCTATCCTCAGGTGACAGTTCCCAGGGCCACGTAGCTTGGTAGCTTCGTTTCTGGGCCTCTGGAAGTAGGCAGCAGCCACACCAGCAGGAAGGAATTTTGTAGGAAACAAGAGAACCACAGAGAAACCGCCCCCTGCCGCAGCTCCACCAAAAGGCAGAGGAATAAAGGAGCCCTACTTAGCATAGTGAGTGGCTGGGGTCAGGAGGCCGTCTGGATGCCTCCAGTCTCAATACAGTCTGCCAGCTGCTGTGGTGGGAGCTGAGAGGGCAGTAGAGGAGGGGGATAGTCCAAGCTGACTGCCCACAGATGGCCTCAGCTTGGTGCCCAGAAACATTCGCTTTGCTCCAACATCATTCAACTGTTACAGCCCAGCAAGTGCCAGGCACTTAGGCCCCACACTCCAAGCAGCTCAAAGAACAGTCAAGGTGAATGTCAAGGGTCATGTCCAATTGCCCATCACCCACCTGCCCAGTGTGAGCTTTAGGGTGGGAGGGGGAAAGGGGCTGAGTGCCATACCTTGCAACTCTCCTGGCCCAGGGCACTATGCCTCAGTTTCCCCCTCAGCACTGAGGCACTCAAGCCAAAAGACAGAATGGGGAGGACAGGGGAGGTGTTAGAGTCCGAGGGAATCAACCCTCTGCTCTAAGTATCTGTCTAACAAGTGAAGGACACTCATGCAAAAGCCAGAGCCTGGTAGCGGGAAGCCGGAAAGCCTGGAATCCAGTTACAGCCCAGGCACAACGTCATCTCTTTTAGATGTTTGAGTCATTCCACATTGCTCCCCAGTAAACATACACACAACAGACTAAAAGCTCCACTCCTCTCCAGTGTCCTATAAAGGCAGCTGGAAATAACAAGGTTCTGATTCCTGCTGAAATTCACCACACTTTTTACAAAGACTGAGCATCCCCCAGGTAATTCCAATGTGGTAAAGAGAGGGAGAGCACCATGCTAAAGCACTATGGACTTCTCTGATGGCCAGCTTTGCCCCCACAGGCTCTGACCTACTCTCCTCTGAGTGAAGAGGCCTAGCCCTTCCTCTGCCCCCACCCCCACCTACCCTCCCAGGCCAGTCTCATGCATAGCAGTATGAGATTCTCAGCCTCCCCACTCCTTCCTCCCCAGCAGTCCTCCGACCCTCACACTTCTGATGCATCTTATATCCTAGAGGACCATATGAATACTATCACTCAATAGCGATAGCAGCAATGATGATGATGGCCACAAAGCTGACCATAACTTCATCCCACATCATCAATATGCCATACACTGATAGAGCAGCGGAGGAAACCTAGGCACAAAGAGATTATATAATATACTTATCCATGCAGATTCCTAAAACTGCTGAAAAGTCCATGCTGGACTCAATGCCATTCCCAAGCCCTCTGGGAAGCTGCCACCCCACACGGTCTCCTCTGTAGCAGAGAAGCTATCTGCTCCTGTAAGACAGATAGATACACAGGAAGGAAGAGTTGGAGCATGAAAGCTGGCCAGAGAAAGAAGGGAGAGGAAGACTCCCAGGTTAGGAGCAGGCCAGGGTTCTGGGCCAGAGCAGCAAAATAAAGGAGATGTGGCCAGAGATCTCTTTTCTCCCCTCTACCTCTTGCCATAAACTACTAGCTGCCCCTCCCCCCTCCATTCCCAACCTGCCAGCAACATCAGTGACATGGCCAGCAAGGCTAGCAGTTCCCAGCCCAGGACTTCTATACTCAGACTTCTACAGAACCCAGGTCCTGATATCCCCACACCTACTCAGCCTTCATTTCCCATCCTGCAACTCTGCAAGAACAAGACCCACATGCCTGGCCAAGGTCTCAGGGTCTCAACAAAGCCAGGCCTGTCCCCTGGGAGTGACACCTGGGCTGGGCAGCAGGTAAACCGAGCCAAAAGGACAAGGCAGAGAGCCAAGGCATACTAGGTGAGTTCTTGGCTCAACCACTTAGCCTGCCCGGTCCAAGTTCCTGGAGTTGGGGTGGGGGGTGTCATAATAGAGATGAAGTCAGAGATAAGGACAGATAGTCAGCTTGCTGGAGGTTCACTAAGGGAGAAGGAACTGCTGGCTGATACAGCATCCCACCTACCCTTAAACACACACAACATGCAAACTTCTGTGCGGTCCTGCCACAAGAGAAAGACTGGTCAACAAGTTTCAGTCACCCCATGCCCCACCCTCCGTGAATCATATACCCTGTGCCAGGAACAGATTAAAAATGTAGAGCCCTCACTTCCAAGGCCTCTTCACAGCTCACAAGCATCTCAAGGCCAAACCCTTTATCTCTGCATTCAAGCCCCTGCCTATACAGGCCCTTCCCACCTTCTAACCCTTCCTCTCCCACGATTTCCCTGAGCTTTGAGTCCTACTGAAACACCGTTGCCTCCCCTCTGGGTCAGTGAACACCTACTTGTCTCTAAGGAACCCATCTTCTGCAAGGGCTTCCCAGACAACCTCAGGCAGAACAGATCTGGACCCAGTCAGGCACACCTGATTGGAAGGTGAGCCTCGCTGCAACACTGCTCCCATGAACAGACTAACGCCAGTACCCTTGGAGTTGGCTCTATGTCGGGAGCAAGTCTCCTACAAAAGGAGAGTTCCAGCAAAGGAAAGGGTTTACTGAGTGAAGACAAATCCCAATGGAGCAAATGAAAGCCCTGGAACTCTAAAACTATGGAGGAAAAAGTAGGGAAAATATTTTGGAGATATAGGCACAGGCAAGAGGTTTCTAAGCAGGGATCCAAACATGAATGATTGGATCCTCCACCTGACTCAGCTGTAGCACTCCTGGGTATTAACCCACATTCACACACCACAAAGACATCGAGGCAGGGGCTGGCAAGAGGGTTCAACAAGTAAAAGGGCTTGATAAGCAAGCCTAACGGATTGAGCTAGATATCCGGAAACCACACGAAGGTGGAGCCTACTCCACAGAGTTGGACTCTGGTTTCCAGTGCAGGTGGGCACCCACAGCCACACACAATAATAATAAGAAGAAGTTTAAATTCTGTGTGTGTTATACATGTGTACATGTTTGTGTGTGTATGTGTACATGGTAGGAAGTGAGCACACATATGGAGGCCAGAAACCAATGTTGGGTATCTTCCATGCCTGTGGCGAGTGTGCACGTGTGTGTGCAGGTATACTCAGGGCAGTCGGAGGAGGATGCTCTACCTTGGTTCTTTGGTATAGGTTTCTCACTGAACCTGGAGCTAACCTAGTGGCCAGCAAGCAAGCCTCATCAACTCTCCAGTCTCTGCTCCCCGTGGCACTGGCGCTCCAGTGTGTATGATGCTTTGCCCTGATTTTATATGGATGCTGGGATCTGAACTCACAGCCTCATGCTTGTGTAGCAGGTAGCCCTACTCACTGAGCCGTCTCGCCGGCCCCCACCTTATTTAGAGACAAGGTCTCTCACTAACTGTGGAGCTCACTGATTCAGCAAGACTCGCCAGCCAATACGCATCCATGATCTTCCCGCCTCTGCCTCTCCATCACTAGGACTACAGGTGCACCCACAATGCATGGCTTTTTACCTGGGTACTCGGGACTTGATTTCAGATTGTCATGCTTGCCCAGGAAGCATTTCATCAACTTAGTTGTCTCCCCAGCTCCTAAAACACCATTCTAAACACCGCCAAGCCCTAATATTAAGATGAACTATAATAATTAAGATTTTAACATTTATATGAACATGGCGGTACATGTGCTCCATCCCAGCACCCGGAGGCAGGAGCAGGCAGACCTCTGTGAGTTTAAGGTCCTTCTGGTCTACATAACAAGTTCCAAGCTAGCCAGAGCTACATAGAAAGATCCTGACTCAAGAAACAAAAACTAATTTTAAAAGAAAGCTATCGTCCATTTCAGATGTTCTATTACTGTAGCACAAATTGACTGTGACCCTCAGTAAAGCTGTGTGGGTGTACACCGTGCTTAAAGAGGGCAGGTGAGTGGGAGAGGGGGAACTAGGTGACTGAAGGATAAAAAAAAAACGGACATGTGCAAGAGAAGAAGGAGGGTGAATGGAGGAAAAGAAATACAGAAAGAGAGGAGGCTTAAAAGGTGAGCAGGCACATTGGAATAAAGAAGCTCCTTCTGGGTGTAGAACCAACCTGACACCCAGGACCACAGCCCACAGAGCACGGGACTTCAGCAGCATCCGAAGACTCTGAGGATCACGTCTGTGGCTCCTCCAGGCCATTTCTGACCCTTCTAGCTTCAGGTGTGTCAAGATGACATAGGGTGAAATGGGAATAGATAAGGACGTGGAGAAGTTTCTGAAAAGGATGCTGGCAGAAATGCCTGGAGCAGCAGTGCCTAGGCAAAGGTTGACACTGAAGCCAGGAGACACCTGCTTCAGGCTCCCAAGACTGCCACCCACTGCCAGCTCCAGCTGGTTGCCAAATCACATCTCCCTGGTCTCACTGGTTTCAAACCTGGCAAAGTCGTATCAGCTGACTGCATCCAATCCTGCACGTGCTTCTGATGACCTTCAACCACACCTGACCTTGATCCCATTGGTCAAACCCTGGCTCCTATCCTCACACACGCACCCTCCGCTTGGCACCCAAAGGAACTCAAGCTCAGATGGAGACCAAGTTTGAAAGGGAGATCAAACTCTACTGGGTGGCAAGCCAGCCCTTCCCAGTCCTACCCACCTGGGTGTGGGTTTCCATTTGGTCCTCTCTCCTTCCATAGGAGTCTCCGCCTTAACACATCTCCTCACACTTCCCTGCATCCAGGGAGCATCTGTGTGCTATAAAACCTTTGTTAAGTCCCTGGGACACCAAGCTTACTGAAGCTTAATCTTGCCACAAGACCCTTGCTTATAGACTTACCAGGGAGACAGTCTTTTGAAAAAACATTCCCAGAGTGGCTCACCAACTCTTCCTGTTCCTGGAGAGAAAGGAACATGGAGTTGGGGCTGAGGGGACGGTTCAGTTGATAAAGTGCCTGTCCTGTAAGCATGAGGACCTGAGTTCAGATCCTCAGAAACCAAATAAAAAATCTGGCATGAGTGGCATACTTCCTTAAACCTCAACACTTGGGAAGGAGGGCATAAAAGCAGGAGGATCCCAGAGCTCATTGGCCAGCCAGACCAGCCAAATTAATGAGCTTCAGAGTCAGTGAGAGATCATGTTTCAGAAAATAAGGAGGAGATTAATCAAGGAAGACCAACTGATACCAACCTCTGGTCTCCACATTCATGCATATGCACCAGTGCGCACACGCGCGCACACACACACACACACACACGATGCAGCACAGATACATGGAAGTGGAGTTCATCTATTTTACTGTCCTGGGATAGGGCTCTGGACACCTCAGCTGTCCAGGTTGGGAAGGGTTAACTGGTCAGAAGCCTGGGGGGTGGGGGGGCTGGGTACCAGCCACCTCTTGAGTAGATGGAAAACCTCTGCTCTCCTCTTTTCCCCTGAGGGCTGCCTTAGCTTGCCTGCCCTTGGAACCACATTCTGCCAGGGGACATTGGCAAGTTCGTACAGCAAGCAGGGAGGCAATAGCTGGCTCCTTGCCCATCTGGAAAGAGAGAAGGAATGAGGCCCTACCTTCAGCCTCATACCTCCTGTTCCTGCCAGGGACCAGGCCTGCCCCAAGGCAGAACATGAAGCTGAGGAGGAGGTAGTCAGCTGAGTGCTACCGACTCCACTACAGCGCCACTCTCTAGGTCCCTTTCTTCCTCCCCTTCCCAAGTCCCACGCTGAGGCCACAGAGAGGTGCTTCAGACCTGGCATAGTTACCACAAGGGCCAAACACTAGGGTTCCAGGGAGTCTCTTCCCACCCCCAAGATACTGCTAATGCAGTTGTCAAAATACCTGGCATGCTTCATTTATAGGAAGAGCCCCCTGGTTGATTCTTGCTGGGTCTTCCTACAGCCATCAACATGGAAGCATGCATGTACAAAGCAGACATCAGAACATACGATCACTAAAAGCCACATGTGAAAATAATCACAAGGAATCAGTCACAAGAACCCCTGATGCCTGCCAGTAGAGGACACGATCAGTTTCGTGTATCTTCACATTGTGGAATACCACCCAGCCAGGAAAAGGAGCCATCTACAACCGAGTACAAGAATAGGGATAAGATTTACAGCCGTAGTGTGGATCATAAGTCAGGCACAAAAATCCACATTCCATTCCATCCATATGAAATCCTATACCAGTCTGTACTGTCCTGTTGGAAGGCAAGATAGTGAACATCCCTCTGAGGGGAAACCAACAGTGGTAAGAGGCAGGAAGGAGATCCTTGGGGTGCTGGGCTGGAAAACATTTCTCTTCCTCCCCCTCCCCCAACTGGAGGAGTCCCAGGACCTTCTATACCTAGGCAAGTCCTCTATGACGAAGTTCTACCTCCTGCCCTTTCTTTGAGACAGGGTCTCACTATATAGCCCAGTCTGTCCCTTCACTCACAATCCTCCTGCCTCAGGCCTCTGAACAGTTGGGATCATAGACATACCAGAGGCTCTGTTTCTTAACTCTGTGTATGGAGCGCAGGGACATAAGTGTCTCAGGAGCCTGCACACGCTTCTGTAAAACACTCCAACTGAACCATGGAGTGGGTTGGGCCTCATAAGCCACCGTATTTATGAGAGAGGGGTCACTCTGCCGCCTCACCCTGCCTCTACACTCTCTCTGTGCCCCGATCCTAGCCAGCCTCAGCCTCACTCTGCTCTCCCCATCATCATCTCCTTCCCAGAAGACCTGCTCACCTGCCTGGGATCCTGGCTTGGCCTCTACTCCTTGCACTGTATAACCATGGCCCAGAGAAGGGTCTCATGGCGAGTCAAAGCAGCTACAGAAAGTCTCTAAACATCTCTAGAAAGTCCCCACCCACCCCTGTCCCAGGACCCTTAAGCAGGGTACTCCTTCCCCTAGACCTTTTCTCTTCCCTACCTCTGCTCCTTCCTCCCTCTGACAGTCACTCTACTGTCATCACATGACAGGCTGACCCAACCCCTGCTACCTCCCCCAACCCCTCCCACCTCCATCCAGCACTATTACCAGAAAAGTCTTCATCTGCAGTCCTCTCCATCTTTCCCACCCAATGGATAGTCCCCTAAGGCAAGAGCAAGTGCTGTCTGATTTCTGCCTTGTCCCCAGCTCCTCACCTGATGCCACTTACAAGGCTACTTGAATCAACATGAAGCAAATGAACAACCAGACTCCTACCTTGCAGGCAGCCTTTGGAAAAGACAAAAGTTGCATTTGGGGACAAAACACCAACCCCTATGGGGCCAGGACAACTGAGTGTAGTGGTAGTTCTGGCATTCACTTGCAATGTGACATTAGGCGACTCACTGTCCTTCTCTTCTCTGAGCTCTGGAGTGCTTGTTTGTGAAACACAAGACAGATGGAGCAGAGCTAGGGCAAGTTTGGAGAGCTGTACAACAGTGTTGGTGTGTGTGTGTGTGTGCAGCAGCTGTGTGGGCACCTGTAGCTTTCATCACATCCTCACCGAGAGCTGTGGTCACCTCGGGTTCAGAGCCATGAACTTCAGCTCTGAAGCACTAGGATGCTAGCAAACTAGAAGAAGAGAAGAAGAAAAGGAGGTGACCCACAGGAGTGAGAGCTGTCGGTGCTGTAGGATCTTGCAACAGGGGTGATTGCGGGCCTGCTAAACTTTGGGGACTCCAGGCTTCGAGAAGCAGAGGCCAGACAAGCAGCCCCAAAGGGTGGCTTTAGGAGGGGGAGGAGGCATCATCCTGAAGTATCTTCCTTCTATTCATGCCACCATCAGACAAGCACACACTTGTTTTGGATACGGCACAGAGTGAGGAGGCGAGGCTGGCACATAGAGATGCCCGCCAGGCCCTTTGGCGCCCAGGTCAGAGAAGCTTGGCGGGAACACTCAGGAGGGATGCCAATCCCCACCCTCCTTCCTCCTCAGGCCCTCACAGGAGCCTCAGGTGGGCCCAGCATACACAAACCATGAGGACCAAAGAAACCAGTTGAGGACCATGAGATGGCTCAGCTGGTAATGGGATATGCTGCCAAGCCTGATGCCACGAGTTTGATCCTGGGGATATGGTGGAAGGAGAGAAGTGACTCTCACAGGTTGTCCTCTGACTTCCACACACGTACCATGGTATGTGTATACAACACACATATACACACAAATTAAAATACTTTTAAAAATTAATAACTAAAAAAAAAAAGCCAGCTGAGAGGTATAGGATCCAAGCTCAGATAGTGCAAAGCTGGAGGAGACAGTGCCCTCTAACAGGGAGGAGAGGCAGGTCTCAGATTCAGGCCTGCCAGTGTAGTGACTGCTATAGAGACAGAGTGGATAGGAGTGGGAAGAGGGGGCTCCTCAGCAGAGTGAGAAAGGCAACACGCATAGGAGACAGAAGACCACAGTGGGCAAAAGAGGCATCCTGAGCCAGAGAACAGCAAGGTTTGAGAAGAGAGTCAGAGACATGAGCCCAGCCAGCCTCGGGGCAAGAAGTTGGCCCATGCAGGAATGGCGGCTGGCACGTGTCTGTGGCAGTAGGAGGGCCCTGGCTGCCAGCCCAGATGCCTGGTAGCTTCTGAGCTGGGTTCCTGGGAGGGTGAGAGCCTAAGAGATGTTTATCCAGAACAAGAACGTGAGTATCACACCTCCTCCAGCAAGGGCCCCAGTGATAGGTAGAGGCTGCTGTTTCTTGAGTTGCATAGTCTCCTGAGACTTGCCTGTGAATGGGGTCCTGGGTAACCAAGAGAGCTGCCAGCCCAGCAGCCCCTGCTTGAGCCAGGACCTGGGCACATGGCTGAGATGGAGCTTTATTCATGCAGATAAGGAGGGAATGAGTCACAGCAAGTTCTCCCAAGAGGCCACTGGAAAACCAGCTCATCCAAATGCAGACAGATACTTGTCCCTGAATACAGACATCCCTGTCCCTGTCGCTAACACACAGGGCACATACAAATCCTACTCTCTCCTCTCTCCTCTCCCCTGAGTCACCCATCTCCAGTGCCCCTGGTTCCTCTCCCGGATCTCAGCCCCAATTATTTATCCCTGCCCACCCTCACATGACCAATGGGTATCCCCCACCATGTCAAGGCTGGCTGCGGGGAGAGTGGGAGGGAGTAAGAGTCCCGAGCCCATAGGCAGAAAGAGCAGAGAAGGGTTGGGGAACGTGTCTGAAGGGCAGCAAAATAAAACAAGGAAGTGGATGGTCCTAGCCTAGAGAGCTGTGTCAAGCTGGAGATAGGAGGAACCCTTGTGTCTGAGACGCCTCCCAGGGCTCTCCGCTCCAATCCCCAAACCCCAGGGACTCACCCTCTAAGGGAAAACCAAGATTTCAGATGGGAAGAGCCACTGTCTCCTCACTAACCCCGGACATCTTGTAAGGCAGAGGAGTGGGAGGCTCCTAAGCAGGGGTAGGGTTCAGGGAGGATATTCCAATGTCTCTGAAGGGACCTGCAGTCTAAGAGCTCCATCATGTCACCCCAGTTCTGTGCCATCACCAGTCATGTGGGATACCCAAGTCATACTCCCAGGCTCCCTGAGCTCCGCCCCCCCACCCCCACCCAGGTTCCATGAGAATCCAGCTAGGGCATCAGCCACCAGTTAGGACACAGATGACAATTCCATCCTCGAATCTGTCCCCCATCATAACCAGTCACCGCCTACTGCCTTGCAGGACAGTGCATTTCATTTACAAATCCCCAGCCCTGTGTCTGTGCCTGTGGCATATACCTACAGACACGCTGTCATCTGTACCCTAGAGGGACAGCCAGTCACATGGTGCAGTGATGCGAGCATGTCCATAAGTGCACATTACCACATGGGTGCCATCCATGAGGAGGGGCCGCGATGAGGTCGCAGGATGTACTTGGGGTCAAACCTGACTCTGGTGGCCTCAGGACCCCAGTCTCACCCAGAACACACTTCAGCACACAACCCCATGAGGCTGTGACCCCTACCTCAATGGACAGGGGTTCCTGCAGGGGCTGGAGCAGAGCTGGCCAACACCTTCTTTGCCCAGGAAAATGCTAAGCCTGGGGTACCCAGCCAGGCTGCTCAGCCACAGCAAGCACCTGCTTCCCTGGTCCTCGCTGTTTTGGCCCCTGGTCAGTTTCCCACATCCAGGTTCCAAGACTCACCCAGAAAAGAACAGGAGGGAAGTTAAAGGGGGCTCCGGTGGACCCACTCACCTCCAGAGACCCTGTTATAGGCCCTGCTGACCCTGACAGCCCCTTCCCTCCTTGTGGAAGAGACCAAGACAGCCACACTCCGCCTCCCCACCCCAAGCTAAGGGGATAGTAACCTTTCTCTCCTTGCACCAGCACCCTTGAGTGGTTCCAAATTCTCACCTGAACTAACTGTGCCTGCTGCCTTCCTCTCTCTGCCACTTTCTTTTCTCTTTCTTCGTTTTTGCTTTTTGTTTTATTGGTTTTGGTGTATGGGGACGTTTGGGGTTTGAATTTTGGTTGGTTTTAGTTTGTTTGAGAAACTATCTCACTATACTGGTCTTGGATGGTAACCCTCCTGCCTCATTTTCTGTAGCAGTGGATCACAGATCTGCCACCAACGCCTCACAGTTTATTTGTCCTTCAAGGACACCAGAGGTCCAGGTGTGACCTCCACGGAACTGGCTGCAAGGCCCTCCCACGCTCCAACCCACACCTTCCCAGACTCCTTACTGTCCCAGGTGGACTGTCCTCTGCCGCGCCCGCTGCCCGCATCCAGCCCGCAGCGCCCTACCTGAAGCAGCAACCGCCCCCTCTGGGCTCGCACCGCACCCCCGGGCTCACACAGCTCGGGCCTCGCCGGGCCCGGCGGAGTCCCGGGGGTCTGCGGACCGCAGTGGGGGGCAGGCTCGAGCGCCTCGCAGCACACCAGGCTCACGGTGCAGCCCATCCGGCCCGGCGCCCGGCGGGCCCGGGGCGGGGACGCCGACTACCCGCGAGCCGGCCCGCCCCCGGCCGGCCCCAGCGACCTCAAGGCCCCGGGCGTCTGCGACGCGGGGACGGAGGGCGACGCCCCCGGCCCGCCCCGTCGGAGTCCGCCTCCGCCTCCGCCCGGGCTCCGCCAGGCAGCGGGAGTGCGGGGCCCTGCGAGGGGCGGCGACACGGACTCCGGAGGCAGACGGTGGGGAGGGGACCCGAGGGCGCGGGAACGCGGGAGGGGCGGCTGCCCAGTCCCCAGGACAGGCTGAGCTGGGAGGGAGAGCGAGGAAGACAGCGACGGCGTGACTAGTTTGCGAGCGACTGAGAGACTTAAAACCAGAGAAAGGAACTGAGGGGACAGAGATGGTGGCAGGGACGACAAGTGAGGAGGTGTTGGCGGGGGACGGGGCGGCGGTCGAGCTCTGTCACGGTAAGAAGGGCGGGACGTGGAGCAGAAAACAGCAGGCTTGGGGGTCGCTCTGCCCTGCTTACAGGTAGTTCCTCGAGCTTGTAAAAGTAGTTCTAGAAGTCGCTAAGCTCGGTTCCCAGTCAGTAGGACCAGTCCCCAGGCCAGCCTAGCCTAGAAAAAGGATGACCCCAGCATCAGGAAGCTGAGCGATGTCAAAGAGAAAGGCCACCCCACACTAGCAGGCCACCTGGCGCTTCTTCGGGTGTTTCACTTTCGTCCCCGGGAAGTGGGTTGGGCTGGAAGGAAGGCACCCCACCAATGACCGGGTTCTTGAAGCCGGCTGGGGTAGAGGATACTTGGTGGTCGACTCTCCTCTCTCCCCACCTGGGCAATTTCCAGCCCAGTGACAGAAGAGACAATCCGAGAGAAACGAGCCCACTTGTTCCTCAGTCAGCCTCGTTCCGCCATCTGCTGGCAACAAGACAGAAAGACAGGAGCAGGTGCCGGAGGACAGGGGGCCCCTACAGGTGTAGTGTTTGGCCACCAGCTGGCCCTATGCCAGATCAGTTTGAGGGAGCCACCCATTCAGCCTCAGTGCCCTGGATCTTTCTCTACTACTTCTCCCTGGCCAGGGATTGGTCCAGCCTCCTCCAGGCTGTGCGTGAGTCACTCCCCAGGCGGGAGAGCTGGGAAGGGTATGCAGAGCCCACAGTCATACTCAGGCTGCAGAACCTCGCTGCCCACACCCCAACCAGGCAGGCTTTCCCCAGGTGAGCACAGGGAGTCCCTGGGCTTGGGGATAGGGTAGAGGAATCCTGGGGAAAGGTCTGCACCAGCTTTTTAAAATAAGAGTAGAGTACGTCTGTCTAATCCTTGGTCTACAGATGAGAAAGCGGGGGCCTAAGAAAGCGTGAACTGTTGGAAGACACACAGTGAGTGAGTAACAAGTTCAGGGTGGGACCTTTTTCTTCTGACTCCAAGCCCTGCGATCTATACACTCCTCTCCTATCTGCTCTCTTTTTTTCTTCTTCTTCTTTCTCCTTTCCTCCCCTGTGATCCACTGCCATGGGGCTGTTATTCCCCCCCCCCCAAACTCCACAGCTGCTGCCCAGGAGGCTGGACACCTGGGCTTTCCCCCTGGACCCAGATCATCATCCTTCAAAGGCAACAGTGTCCCTCCCTGAGTCCCAGGAGAGAGGGTGGTGGATTAAGACCAGGCACCCTACTCTCCACACCCAATGCTGGGTTTACTCCAACTCTGCACCCTCCCTCCACCTACTTCTGCCTTGCCTTCCCCAGGGAATACATATTTTCCACTCAGCTGGGGCCCTGGAAAGGATGAATGTGGGTCTCAAGACGATGACACCCTGCTGAGGTTCAGGGGCTGTCAAAGGGGAAAGGAGTCAAGAGTTCCCCAGCCGGGTGTCCCCATGGCACAGGCATTCTGTTCATGTTCACGTTCAGTAAGCAAATCGGAGTTCAGCCCATAGCTTTGTGATGCTGGCTTAAGATTTGTCCTCTCTGTGCCCAGTCACCTTGTGTAATACTACACTCTGGAAGCTACCAAGGGGATCGAATGAAGCAAAGATGTCAGCAGTGATCATGGTGACTGACACCAGGGATGACCCAATAAGTGGGGGCCTCATTCATATCTTTATAAATTGGCCTCCAAGAAATAACTGGCCAGAGCAGTGGTGAAGCACACCTTTTTCTTTTCTTTTTTCTTTCTTTTATTTTTTCTAGACAGGGTTTCTCTGTCCTGGATTCACTTTGTAGACCAGGCTGACCTTGAACTCACAGAGATCCAGCTGCCTCTGCCTCCCTGAGTGCTGGGATTACAGGCATGAACCACGGCACCAGCTTTTTCTTTTAATAATTTATTTAATTTTATTTTGTGTGCATTGATGTGAAGGTATCAGATCCCTTGGAACTGGAGTTACACACAGTTGTGAGCTGCCATGTGGGTGCTAGGACTCAAACCGAGGTTCTTTGGAAGAGCAGAAAATGCTCTTAACCACTGAACCATCTCTCCAGCCCCTCTAGAGCACACCTGTAATCCCAGCACTCAGGGAGACAGACACCATTCTGGTCTACAGAGTGAGTTCCAGGACAGCCAGGGCTACACAGAGAAACCCTGTCTCAAGAAGGAAGAAAAAGCTGTTTTTCATTCTGCCAGTTAACTTGTTGTGTGATCCTGGTATGTTCTCATTCTCTCTCAACTCTAGACTCTCATCCTATCTGATGTAAGGAAAGTGAGCAGAGGAGCAGGGAATCACATCACTTTCAAGCCTCCATGGCGGAAAAGGGGACCATCCTCAATATCACCAGAAACCTGAAAAGTATGTCCTATGAGATTTTCAAGGGCTGGGTTGCAGGAGAAGGGGGTCTGGAGAGCATCACTCTTATAGGCCTGGCTCCCTGATGTCTGCTGTCTACCATCCTACTTGCAGATGCTGTCTCTGCCATCCTCCAGGGATATGGGGATGGGCAGGGGCCAGTGACAGACACCAGCGCTGAGCTACACAGACTCTGTGGCTGCCTTGAGCTGCTGCTGCAGGTGGGACCCTCCACCTACCCTTTCCTCCCCTGCCCTATTCCTTAGCTTTCAATACTCAGGAGAGCTTTTTCAGATATATACCCAAGACACTATCTTCCTTCGTTACCAGGCACTGTCTTCTTGCTTAGGGAGCAAGTCTTTCATGAAATAAACTTTCTCCTAGAGGCTAGCACTGGCCTTCATTCTCTCCTCACTTTTACCTCCTGGGGAACTTGATGAACCTCCCATATAAACATGAATATCCCTTCTCCTCTTCCTCCTCCTCCATCTCCTCCTCCTTGTCTGACTTCACCTCTTGACAGTGAGCTGCACTTCTGCTACCGATGTCTCCATCTCCCACAGCACATCAGGATTGCACCTGTCCCAGGACCTTTATCTTTGCATTGTCCAGGATGCCGTTCCCTAGATATGTTCATGACATCAATTCACACGGCCCTCGAGTATGGAGGATTCCTCAGGCTAAAATTTCAGACACACACACACACACACACATACACACACACACACACACACACACACACACACTTTGTATTCTTTTTTTTCTCTCCACAGCCACCATCACTATCTAATGCACTGTATGCTTTGAAATTTTAGCTTATTCATCCTCTGACTTCCCTACCAAGATGTAAGCTGCATGAGGTTGGTTCATATAGGCTTTGTTTATTGTTCACGGCCCTAAGAACAGGGCCTGCACATAGTAAAGTTCTCCGTGTTTGTGAGTGAATGAGTGTGAACTCAGGCTCAGTGAGATCAAGTATCCTGTCCCTGTCACACAGCCAGTAAGGACAGAGCTAAATCATCCCCCCCCCCAAAAAAAGGGGGCTGCAAGAGCCCTTTCTTCTCCCATGTGCTTTCCCAGCATGCCAAGGTGCTAGGTAGGTTCCAGAAGGAACCACTGACATGCATTCCTTTCCCTCATCTTGGTTCTAGTTTGACCAGAAAGAGCAGAGGAGCTTCCTGGGGGCTCGGAAGGATTACTGGGACTTCCTGTTCACTGCCCTGCGACGGCAGCGGCGATACACAGAGCAGACCAGCTTCGTATGCTCACAGGACAAGGTAACAGGAGCAGGTGATATGAAGAGAAGGGGGTAGACGTTGGAAGTGCAAAGAAGCTCTGGTGCCAGCACTGGACAAAGCATGGCTAGAGGCAGGATGCCAGCCTTCCTGGTGGTGCTCATGCCCTCACTCATTCCTGCTCCCTATCGGGAGGCTTTTCACCCGGTCCTCACCTCCATTGGCCCTGGCCTCACTTCCAGCCACATATTTCTCCCCCACCCTTGGCCCACTCATTCTCCTTCACTTTTGTTCCCATCTGTAATCTCTCAAATTTGGCCCAGCTCCCCATCCTGAATTCACCCTCAGTTTGGTCTTCCCCACACCCGCAGCTGAAGACCTCTCTGGGAAAAGGCCGTGCCTTTATCCGACTCTGCCTTGCCCATGGACAGCTGGCTGAGTCGATGCAGCTGTGCCTCCTGAACCCAGAACTCACTAGGTGGGTATGCCAGCCTATCATCCCATAGATGGCACCTGAGCCATTACCCTCCTTCACTTCTAAACAGATGACTGACCACCAGGGATAAGAGAACGAGTGTCAGGAAGAAGAAAGGGCCTAAGAGTCCTGCATGTAGTTTGAGGTACTTGGGCCTCTGCCCTCCAAGGCCAAGCTCAGCCACAATCTGCCTGGGAAGGTGCCCTGTGGTGATTCTCAGAGGTCAAGGGTGAATCTGCTGGTCCCTCTTCACACAGGGAATGGTATGGCCCCCAGAGCCCTCTGTTGTGCCCTGAGCTCCAGGAAGACATCTTGGATTCTCTCTATGCCCTCAATGGAGTTGCCTTCAACCTGGACTTGCAGCGGCCAGACCTGGATGAAGCCTGGCCCATGTTCTCAGAGTGAGTGAGCTCTCAGCCTCCAACCCAAGCCATTCTTCCCTCCTCATTTTAAGAACTGTCTTTTTAGATTATAATATAATTATATTGTTTACCCCTTCCCTTTCTCCCTCCAAACCTTCCCATATATTCTTCCTTGCTTTCCTTTAAATTCATGGGCTCTTTTTTTCATTAATTGTTGTGAAACACACACACACACACACATACAAATACAATGTACTTAGTCTTTATAATGTTACATGTGTGTTTTCAGGGCTGACCATTTGGTAAAGATGAGCAATTGGTGTGCTCTTCCCTGGGGAAGACTTGTTTCTTTTGCTCTCAGCATTCCTTAGTTGCTTGTAGTTCTTTTTCTAGGGTTGAGTGTTCATGAACTTTTCCCGATTAGTGTTAGCATGTTTATGGGTCATGCCCTAGTTCATGTTTAGGCAGACATGTTGGTGCGATTTTATTGGTGTAGACTCTGGCATTTCTAGATGATACAAGCCAACCCCTCGATCCTCTGGCTCATCTTTCAATCCCCTCTTCTGCTATGATCCCTGAGCCTCCGATGTAGACGTATGTGTATTGGTTGTGACTAGGCTTTACAACTCTGCACTTTGGTTGTGGTTTTCTGTAATCTGTTGCAAAGAGAAGTGCCTTGATGAGGGGCAAGGACCATACTGATCTGCAGATACAAGAACAAATATTCAGAGTGTAGCTAGAGATTGTGCTGGTTTAGGGAAGTGGTGGTTATACATTCTTCTCCAACACCCATGGCTTCACTACCCCTGGGCAGTGGGCTAGGTTTCCAGTACTAAGCATACTTTCCCTCTTGTTGAGCATGTCTTAATTCCAATTAGAAAGCTGTTGGTTACCACCAAGTTACGTGTAACACTACTACACCTTAGGGTTATCATGACATGTTGGTTCTTGTGCTTCATAGATGTCACAGCTGGGTAGAATGTCGGTTGTTTCCTTCCTTGGGAAGCCTGCCATCTCCCCCAGCCCCTGTTCTTGATTTTTTTCTGTCCCCACTCTTCAGCCTTCTCTTTCCTCAGTATCATCTCAAGCTAGGCCATGCTAAAAGACTAATTGGTCACAGCGGAAAGTGAGAAAGGTGGATAGGTGATAGGATGCTGAGATGCAATGGCTGTCTAGATGGAACATGAGATGACTGGCTGGCTGGAGAACGGAAACCACCCTGGGGGGATGTGGAGAACAGGAATGGTAGTAGGCTGAACAGGTGTTCCAGAAGCTGGGCAGCCCCCACTGGAGGACCAAGCTGACCCAGATTCCTGCCTCTTGGTTTCAGGTTCCACTGCTCCAATCCCAGCCAGACCCAGGAAAGAAGAGCCAGAAAGCCCAAGCGTTTCCCAAAGGAGGTACCTCTACCTTCTTTCACCCTGACTTGCTTCTTGGCCATCTCTGAAATTCTCAGATTGAACAGGGTCTCCTGCGGGTATACAGAGAGCTAAACAGGACAGAGGTGGAAGCAGTATGTGGATCAGGGGTTAGGAGAGCAGGGGGTGGGGAGAATTTCTGTTCCTGGAGAAGGGGAATAACGACAGGGGAGCACTAGAACCATCCGTAAGAGCAATGGGGCTTTTAGGAAGGGAGGGCAATAGGGGTGGCTGGAGGCTTGCCGGAAACAGACAGAGAGCACACTTCTACTGAAACCTCTGAGCTGGGTCTTCAAATTGGCCTCTGTCAGCTAAGGGAGTGACTAACAAGCCTGATTTCCCAATTCCAACCCAGCTCTTCCCCTTTCTAAACACAGCTAACGGTCCTTGGGCTAGTCCCTGTCCTGCCTTCTAGGGGAGTTGTGCAAATGGCTTGAGACAGCCCTCATGCAGCTCAACACAAGGCTCCTGGCTCCTGCTCCATTCCTATGCGGCAGCTTAACACTGTCATCATCCCAGGAGCTCCCAGACACTAGATATTGCATCATTAAGGACTCAGTCTCAGACCTTGAAAGAGTTTGAGGCCAGTTCATAGACACCGATCAGGAACACATTGCGATCTATGCAGTCAGCCTTCCACATCTGTGGGTTCTGCATCTGTAGACTCAACCAACCGCACATACAAAATATTTAGGGAAAAAAATTGTTGCATTGGTTCTGAACACTGTGGGTTCTTTTACCCTCAATGTTCCCTAAACAAGGCAGTATAATAACTACTTACAAAGCATTGACACTGTGTGGGATATTAAGGCCATTTAAGAGGGACTTAAGCTATGTGGGAGAATGTGTATTGGTTATATGCAAATCCCACACCATGTTATAGAGAAGTCTTGGGTACCCAGGCATTTGAGCACCCTCTTCAGGTCCTGGAGCCAACTCCCCTAGTATCAAGGGATGAGTCTAAGCCACAGAGAAGGCTTAGGGGAAATAGGAGCACAGAAAAGGCTTCCCTGCTTCTGCTATGCTGAGGATCAGATCCAGGGCCACACATTCTAGACAAGCGCTCTACCGCTGAGCTACATCCCCATCAGGAAAGTCACTTGAGTGATCATTAGTCAGTTCAAGATTCCACCACCATTTTTACAGACCAGGAATTCTTGTTCCCCTTTTACATATGAGAATACAGAAAGACAAAATCAAGTACAGGAGAAAAGGTGAAGGAAGGCGGAGGAATTTAGGGGAGAACAAAATCAACCCAGACTAAGGAGGGGGATTCTACTGGCCAGGCAGGGAGGGGAGGAGCTGAGATTATCTCAGCTCTAATGACTTTCCCAGTAGGAGACCTGGCAATCCCATAAGAAACAAATATGTTGTCACAGGGCTTTTACTCCCCTGTGTCTCAGATCAGTGACCAGATGCTGATATGGGACTTCTCTACAGGTGAGATTCTCCAGAGGAGAACAGCTGCCAGGAGTAAACACCAGTGGAACCAGCTGTCTGCAAGATGCAATGAGAGAGGTCTGCCCACCTGACCTCCCTACCCCCTTGCAGCATGGTGATCTTCCCACCTTTCTGGAAGAGAAGAGAGAGGATCCCAGGAGCCTCCGTTGTTCCCAGAGCATTTGGGAAGCAGAAAGGGAGGGATTTCTGCTAGACCAGAAGGAGGGAGACCCAAAGACAGGGCAGTTCCTGCAACATTCAACAGCCAGCAGCCAGCAACAGAGAGATGGTACTAAGGAGGCTCAGCAAGAGGTGACAGGAATGAAAGATGAAGGCAAAGGAAGTGTGCCAGGGACAGAAGGTCAGAGAAGAACAGAAGGGATCCAGGAAAAGGCAACCAATTGGGACCATGACCAAGGGCTGCTGGCCCCCAGCCTGCACGGAAGAACAGAAGACACTAAGTTAGGAACCATGCAGGGGTGGGATCAGCCTTATGTTCTGGGGCAGACCTGGGTCCTGCAATGCCTGGGAACAAAGAAAGTCTCCACCACAGAGAAGCCACAAGACTGGACGGGAGTCACCAGTGTGAGCATGCAGGGGGATCAAGCAGAAGTGCCCCTGCAGCAGGAGGTAATCAAGGTACAATGTCTATTTGTCTCCTCTCTAGCCTGATTGGCAGCCACATGTCTGCAGATCATTCCAGCCCACCGATTAGTGTAAGGGGTTGTTTGCTTGTGGAAAGACCTTCTATGACCCAGGCTGGCTTTGGATTTACTATGTAGCCAGGATGGCTTTGAATTCCTCCAGCCTCTGACCTCCAAAGCCTGGGATTATTTGTATACATCATCACACAGAGCTCCAAAAAACAATTTTGGCTTACCTTCTCAGAGTTACTATTTGGAGATGTCTTTTGACAGTCACATATCCTTTAGCTCACAGAGTGTCCCTTCCTGTGAGTGCTTCCTATGAGGCCTACTTCACTTATCAGTACTTCCTGCCTAGTCATGCCAACATTTGAGTTCGGGACCACGTCCCATCAAGTCTTTTGGGAAGTCACAAAGTTTGGGTTCCCTTACCATCATGGAGGTCTCTCAGTGTCTAAGCTCTGTTGCTATTCCCTCAGCTAGTTTTGACATGCTTTCCCAGAAGTCCCCCAAGATGTATCCCAAGATGCCCCTCAGCCTCCTTTCTAGCCAGAGTCTTTCAGTTTCATGAACTTGGCAGTGGTAACCCCAGGCTCACCCAGCTGCCAGAGGCATGGCTGTAGCCTCATAAGGAAGTTCAACAGATTAGCCCAGGGCTGGGGTTTCTGCCTTCCTCTTTTAAATCTTCCTTTCCCATCTTGTCCCAGGACTCCAAGTATGAGCTCCAGATGGAAGAGGAACCGGTTCAATGCCAGGAGCAGCTGCTGAGGACACAGAAAGGAGAGCTGCAGGTGCTCCGGCAGCAGCTCAGCAGGTAACCTTGGTAACACCAGCAGGGCTAGGGCTCCAGGACTCCTTGGTGTCTCAGTGTACCCGGCTTGTGATGGGAATAACCCCAGGATACTGAGGCCAGTGCCATCCTAGGTATCTTTCCTGGTGCTATGAGGCCCACAGTTCTTCCCCTCCCCAGCTTCTACCCCAAGGATCCTAGAAGACACCCTGCACCCTATCCCTAAAATCCTCCCATACTTGGACTTGACTCCTGATGCCTCTTCTGGGTGCAATGCTGCCTTTTAAAATCTGCTCTGACTCCACCATGCCTCCAAATCTACCTCCCCCACACAGCGTTTAAAGATAGAATTCCACTCTGTAGCCCAGGCTGTCCTGGAACTTATGACAATGCTCCTGCCTCAAGCTCCTGAGTGCTGGGATTACAGCATAAACCACTATGTCTTCCTTTGTCCCTCATTTTGTTGTTTTTGTTCCCTGTTACACAACCTTTTTGACTTTCCCCCTGGTGGGACATAGTTCACCCAATGTCAGCTTGTTAGCAGAGAGGACCTGAGAGCCAAGGCCTGCTGCTGACGCCACAACAGTGGGCTCTCTTGTTGTTTTGTGTCTTTTATTGTTTAGTCATCTAATGCAGCTCAAACTGATCTGCAGTCTGCAAATTTTTTTGTCTCTGTCTCTTGGAGGTAAGACTGCTGTCCCATACCGCCGTGCCTGGATCCCTCAGCCAGTTTTGTTTTGTTATATAGCTCAGGCTAGCCTGAAACTTGCTGAGTCACTGGAGATAGCCTTGAGCTTCTGATCCTCCTGGCATGCACCACTGTGCCCAGTTTCTGTGGTACTAAGGGTCAAGCATAAGACTTTGTGCTAGGCAAGCACTCTACCAACAAAGTTACATTCCCAACCCAGTTGTTTTTGGTTTTTGTTTGTTTGTATTGTTTTTTTAACACAATCTAATATAGCAGCAGCAGGTTGGTTCGAGGACCCCATGGCTGCTCAAGTGCTTTGCATAAAGGTGGCGCAGGGTCTGCAGAGGACCACTGCACAGCCCCCCCCCCCTGTGCTGTATGAACCTCCCTAACTTGATCTAATGCCGTGAAAATAGTTGTACCACTACATAGTATAAGGAGCCATGGGAAGAAAGAGCATCTGTACATGCTCAAGACACACAATGAAGAGATTTGTTTGTTTGTTTTTGTTTCCCAAATAGTTTTGGTTCATGGTTGCTTTAGACCAGAGACACAGATTCAGAGAGCTGGCTGTATTCCACTGTCTGTGTCTACCAAACAGCTCCATGTTCCCTTCTTTTCCTTGATCTCAAGGCCCCAAAGGCATATCTGTCGCAACCCTTTCTGTTTTAAAAGTCTAACCCATGCAAAGATCTTCTGAGTCTGCCTCTAGTCTTCATGGGCCGAGGGTCTGTGTGCCCCTCTGTCTCTAGAGGACGCCTTCTCTAAGCCAGATCAGGGAACAGTCTCACCCTGATCATAGGCTGAGGGTCTATGACTCATACTGAATCACTGGGCAGTTTGCTGTCTGTCCTTTGAACAGCTGGGACAGACATGGGAGCCCAGACCCCCAAGTCAAACAAAGCCTTTGGAGTCCACCCGATACTCACTACCCAAATTGCTGCTGTGACCAGTGAATATTCCCATGACTCAGATCCTAAATGGAAATGGGGTCCTTGGCTATGCAAGAGCCTCTGTGGCTTCAGGAAAAGTTGGTGGGAGCCAGCCAAGAGGCTCCAGAGAGATGTCACAGCATCAAATTTCTTCCTGTATCTGGGGACGCTGCCTCACAGACCCCTGTCACCCTGCCCCTGTCGCTCAGTCATTCCCAAACACTTTAGACCCCCCATTCTAAACCCAAAATACTTTCGTGGGCAAAACACAAAAGCCCTGCCTTCGTGTAGCTCACAGCACAGGGCAGGCATTAAGCAGGATCCACAAGTAGAGTATAGAGCAGTGGGTTGGAGTAGGCGTGTTGTTGTTATTATTATCTATTTATTCATTTGTGCATAGGTGTGGAGGATGAGAGTTCGTGAGCGTGAATATGGTTACACATGTGCTGTGGTATACATGTGGAGGTCAGACAAAAACTGATCGGAATCAGTTCTCTCCCTTCAGCATGTGGGTGCCAGAAACAAAACTAAGGGTGTCACTTGGAAGCAAGTGCCTTTACCTGCCAAGCTATCTCCCGGCCCCTGGAGTACAGTTCTAAGGAAAAAAAAAAATAGGGCAAGAGAATGAGAAGTGATCACTGTGATGTTTTTGAGAGGGTAGCATGGTCACTGTAGGCCTCTCAGAAGCTGCAGTATTTGCATAAAGACCCCAGAGAAGTAAGGAGCCAGACTTTTAGACACCAGCTAGAAAGATGTTCCAGGCAGGGAGCAGGACAGGAACAAAGGTTCTGAGGTGGGAAATTGCACAAGGTTCAAGGAGAACCTTGGGAGCCATTCTGGCCCCCAAGAGAGGAAGAGAAGAAAGGTCTGGTGAACAATGGGGGCAGCTTAGAGAGAGCTTGGGAAGTCATCAAAATAACCTTGGCTTTGAATGCAAGTAAGAAGGGAGAGTTATAGAGTCCAAGCAGAGGAAGGGCATGATCTGAGATATATATCTGTATATATATGATATGTATGTATGTATATCAGATATATACTTATGTGTATTATATACATGCTTAATTCACAAGTTTTTAGTATATTGATAGAGTTGTGTAACCATAGCACAGTCAATTTTTGGACATTAGTATTACCTCTGAAAAACCCCTGTGCCCATTAGCAGTCATTCCCCAATTTACTTTCAGTTCATAGACTTGACTGGTCCAGGCTGACCATATTTTAAAGGGCCCATAGTACAAGACTATAGGTTTCTTTCCTCAGCCCACTGCGACCCAAATGGCCACCATCATGTTCCTGGAGCCTGCTATGCCCAGTCCCACCTTAAGGCCTTCCATCCTGTTCTTTCCTCTATGTGCTTCCCCTTTCCTTTGGGTCTTTATGCAAATACCAGCAGCTCCTAGGAGGCCTTCTTTCCAGAAAGATTTTTGGTAGACAGATGTCCTAGTTAGGGTTCCTATTGCTGTGATAGAACACCATGACCAAAAGGAACTTGAGGAGAGGGTTTATTTCAGCTTACCGTACCACAGATCGTGCGTTCTTAAGGGAAGTCAGAGCAGGAGCTGGAAGCCGGCACTGATGCAGAGGCCATGAAGGAGTGCTGCTTTCCAACTTGCTCACTCATGGTTTGCTCAGCTGTTTTTCCTTTTTCTCTGCCCCACCCCGTTTTTGAGACAGAGTTTCTTTGTGTAGCCCTGGCTGTCCTAGAACTCTCTCGGCATACCAGGCTGGCTGCCCGGCATCAGAGATCTGCCTGCCTCTGCCCCAAGTGCTGGGATTAAAGTTGTGTGTCACCTCCGCTGGACTCAGCCTGCTTTCTTATACCATCCAGCACCACCTGCCCAGGGATGGCACCACCCACATTTGGTGGTGAGCTAGGCCCTGCCACATCTATTATCAATCAAGAAAAGACTCTACAAACTTGCTTACAGACCAGTTTTATGGAGGCATCCTCTCGATTAAGATTTCTTCTTCCCATATGATCACAGCTTGTGTCAAGTTGACATAAAAACTAGCCAGCATAGCTGGGCTTGGTGGTGCACACCTGTAATCCCATACCTCAGAAAGGCAGAGGCAGGTGGATCTCTGTGAATTTGAAGCTGACCTGGTCTACAAAGTGAGTCCAGGACAGCCAGGGCTGTTACACAGAGAAACCCTGTCTCAACCCTTCCTTCCCCACCCCACCCCCCCAAAAAACTAACCAGCACAACAGGGTGAGCAGAGGTATTTAGCCTGGTGACAGAGGGGGTGCAACTGTTGATATGTGGGTATAGTTTGAAGCCAGACTTCCTAAGATATGGGCTGTGAGTCTGAGGGAAAGAGTTAAGAACAACCATTCCCAGGGATGAGGAATGTTGGCATGGACAGAGAGATTTGTGCCTGTAAAGTCTGGAATGCCTGTCAAACTTCCAGGTCGGACTGTTGGGCGAGAAGTCAGGTATGATGTGCTGGAGTGAGGGTGCCCTGGGCATTAGTAGCAAGTGATGTCAGCTGGAGTAGCATTTCCCCAGCCTAGAAAGCAAGCCCTGCCCAGACTCAGGAGCCAAGCACTGACCCCATCAGTGGGCAGAGGGACCGTGGGCATCCAGCCACTGGCAGGCGTTCACCACCAACCAGTCCAAAGTCCCAACCAAGCCATGGAGTGAGAAGCTGCTTGGGCCATTTCATTTTAAATTTAGTAGCTTCTTGGAAACTTGTAGCAAACCACTAACAAAAACAAGAAAAGGCAAGAATAGAGTTGAGGCAGTTCCAAACCCAGAACAGAGACAGAAACTTAGGAAAGCCACATTTTTTTCCCTATTGCTCTTTAAATTGAAAAGACAATGTAACATACCTTCTAAAAATACTTTAAATTAAGATAAAACCACCTCAAGGCTTCTGCTGCTCCCTCCACAGGCAGTTGGCTCCCAGCTGGCCACGGTGTTCCCAACCTAGATTCCTAAGCATTTGCGCTCCTTCCAAGACAGGCCTCCCATAAATGAACCTTTCCAGAGGGTTATAATTTAAAGTGGAAATGTTAGAAGGAAGGGGGGGTAAGAAGGAAGTCAAGGATGGAGAGGAGGAGAAACGGAGAGGAAAATGGAGGATAGGAAGGAGGAAGGGAAAAGTTTAACAGTGCCTGTTACAGGAACACTCCAAGTTAGGCCCTGAGTCTCTACAGGTGCTCACATTGGTGTGTGGTGTATAGGGTGTGTGTGTGTGTGTGTGTGTGTGTGTGTGTGTGTTGTATGGTGATAACAGGTTTTTGTGGTGTGTGCAGTATGTGGTGCATATGCTATATAATGTATATGTGTTCATGCCTCTGTATCTGTGTGGTATGTAGATACTGTCCCTATACGTAGACTTTGGCTTCTCCAGGGATTCCCATCACCGGTCCTGTGCCTTCCTCCTCAAAACCGAGTCTCCTTCGTTCCCAGGTGTCAGACAGAAAGAGCCCAGTTGCAAGCAATGCTGGAACATGGGCAGCAGGAGGCTGAGAGGAGAAGCGCCATGTATGAGAAGGAGCTCGCAGGGCAGAGGGACCTGATCCAAGCCATGAAGAAGAGGGTGCTGGAACTGATTCAGTAAGAATGGGGCTCGGGGCGGGGCACTAGGCTGGAAAGGAGGAATGAATGGTAAGGGCTATAGGGCCAGGCTTGAAGGCCACTCCAAAGCAACTCTCGGGTTCTAGACCTTTCCATCCGTGAACTTGATTCCTTCTGTTAGTGACCTCATGCTGTCACTGATTACACGTCACATGTTACAGAGGAGGACACTGAGGGTCAGAGGCCATGAAAGACAGACAGCATTTAAACCACAGACTCCTCTGGCAATGATGTTTGCTCTCACTTCAAGAACTGCCCTCCGTCTCCCATTATGGTTAGAAGAGATCCCCATCGCTTCTAGCTCACAAGTAGAGAAGGGATTGAAAGAAGGAAGAGAAAATGTAGAATACCAAGAAGTGACCACTTGCCCACACCTACCTGCCTACTGGTCTTCCTTAGACCTCTGGGCCTGGAGCAGCTGTTCTAGGTAGCAGAAGCTGAGCTCACCAGGGCTTACTCCAAACTTCTAAGCTCACTGAGATGGGAGAGACAAGTAAAGCACGCTAGCCCTTCAGTCAGGGAGAGAGACCACACACATGCGTACCCCCACAGTCACAGACACTCACACTCATGTGCATCCCTTTCCTGAAGCTCAGGAGACGCCATGAACACACAGGTTGCTGGAGTCACCTAGAACGAATTTTTTGTGCCTAAAATTCTCACATTAAAGATGAAAAGAGAATAAGGTCAACTTGGAGAAAATTAATAGTTTAAGGAGGGCAGACAAAGGTACTGGCCTCACAAGACAGACACCTCAGATAGAGCCCCCGGTGCCCATTGTGGAAGGAGGGAACCAGCTCCCTGAAGTTGTCCTCTGACCACACGTGTGTGCACACAATCAGGCCTGTCATTCTAGCCCTGAGGAGGAGGAGGAGTCAACAGGATTGTGTGTTCTAGAGCAGCCTGCGTTATGTAGGGAGACCCTGTTTCAGAGAAAAAAAAAGTTTGTTGATTTGTTTAACTCACCAAAAGGGTTAGAAAATAAAGATTAAGCAAGCTCTCAGAAAACAAAATAAAAGCAGGTGTGAATAACAAGAGAATGAAGACATAGAAATTAGTGTAGGGGGCTGGAAAGATGGTTCAGTGGGCAAAATGCTTGTCATGTAAGCACAAGGACCAGAGTTAAGATTACTACGTTTATGTTAAAAGCCAGGATAGCATCCCTATAAACCAGGTGCTGGGGAAGTGACCATGAGAAGACCCCTGAGGCTTACTGGCCAGCTCAGCTAGCCAAGCGAGTGAGCTCTAGGTTCAGAGAGAGACGCTGCCTCAAAAAACAAGGTGGAAAGTAATTGAGGAAGACAGCCAGTGTCAACCTCTGGCCTTCACATGAATGACTACACATGAGCACATGTACACACACCAGTCGAGGTAGGAGTCCTAACACCCTCTACAACTGGCTAGAGGTTTCCAGAAAGAAGAAGCTAAAATTAAGTAGGTTATCAAGTATGACAAAAATTTAAAATATGCATTTTCAAAAGGTTCTGATGGACACCAATCTTTAGATCTCACGAAATGATCAGCACTATAAACAAATGGGGGAAATTTTCAATTCATACCTAGATGCAGCATTGTGAAATCTCAGAGAAGCAGAGAGAGAGAGAGATAATATTTTCAAATGTTCTAGAGGAAGACAGGAAATACATTAGAAAGATAGGAGACTTCCACATGTGTCAGTGGCTACAATGTAGTAACTCTCAAGTTCTCAGAAAAGCCAACTCTTGAACTAGAATTCCCTGTCTAAATGAGCCATAAATTAAATGACGAAGGGGAAGGTGAAATCAGACAGGGCTCAGAAGGTTCAATTCCTCCACAGCCTTTCTTAAGAAGTTAGTTGAGGATGTGCTCCAGAAAAACAAGGAAGTAAGCCAAGAAAGGAGAAGACGTAATTCAGGGAGCAGCAGTTCCACCTAGGAGAAAGAAAAAGGTATCCCTAAGCTAGCGCACGGGTAGGGAGGTCGGGAGGATGCTTGCTGTGACAAAGGATTTGGGGTAGTCAGGCACAGTGGTGCATGCCTGCAATCCCAGAACAAGGAAGGCTGAGGCAGGAAAAATCACATGTTCAAAATCAGCCTGGAATGCATAAAAAGAATTAACAAGAGAAACTGACAGAAGAACCCAGACTAGGGATGTGACCACGTTGGGAGGAAGGAGAAGTTGATGGGGCCAGTAACAAGTAAGATGACTCCTTCACTATCGGGGGAGGGAGAAGAAGGTTTTCTAGCAAAGCAAGTATGTGCATCTGTTACTCAAATATGGAAGGAATACTAAGGAGAAATATGCTAGTGGAGGGGTGTCTACGTGGTTGGTTTACCAGTGAAAAAGGAAGGAGTAGAAGGGTGGCGATGCTTTTTATATAAACCCTTCTGTAGAATCTGATTTTTACTTAAACAATTTTTACTTATTATTGTGTGTTTGTATGTACATGAATGTTGGAGGACATGTATCAGAGGTCACCTTGGTGTAGTGCATCCTTTTCTTCCACAGTTATGAGGCTATCTTTACCCACTGAGCCATCTTACAAGCCCCTATTTAATTTTCTTAAAAGATTTATTTATGTATATGAGTGTTTCATCTGCATGTATGCATACAAACAATACACATACACACACACATATCACTGAAGAGGCTAGGGAGACAGGTCAGTCAGTAAAATGCTTGCCATGCAAACATGAGGACTAGGATTCAACCTTCAAAACTCATACAATCAATCTCAGTGCTAAGAAAGCCAAGACAGACAGATCTATGGGACTCACTGACTAGCCAGCTCTCGTACTTGGTAAGCTTTAGGCCAATGTGATCTAACCCCATCCTTTCTATCACCACCAACCCTTCTCTGTCCCTCTCTCCATGCCTCCCCCTCCATCAGTGAAAAGGACCACCAATGGCAGAGGCTCCAGCAGCTGTCTACTGTGGCCCCAGGACACTGTGAGGGCTGCAACAAGGTCTTCAGGCGCCTGTCGAGGCGTTATCCTTGCAGGTAATGGAAAGACCCAGAGTCTGGGACAATCCACAGGTCCCTGTCTAACCACAGAAGGAAGGACCAGGGGATCTGCTTGGTTTGGTTTGATTTGTTTGGTTTCTAAGGACTTTCTTTGTAACATCTATTTCAGTGTGGCGGCAGGGGCGGGGGGCATGCGTGCATACGCGCACTGTAGCACACATGTAGAAGCAGAGGGAAATTTACAGAAGCTGAGGGTTCAGGAGTGAAACTCAGGTCACCTGGTTCAGTGGCAAGTGCCTTTACCCCCTGAGCCATCTCACCAACTGTGGTTTAGTTGGTTATTTTGAGACAGGGTCTCATGATGTACCCCCTGCTGGCCCTAAACCCAGTATGTGACCCAGGCAGAACTCAAACGTATGATCTTCCTGTTTCAATCACTCCCACACACCAACATTACAGATGTTCGCTACCACTCTAGGGAGCAGGAAATGGGTGTTTGTGAAGAGCTGCTTGAGCCTGGCCCCACCATCATACCATCTGGCTCCTGCTGCTAAGCAGAATCTTGAAAGAGAAGAGTGGGCAGGGCCATGAAGGAGGAAAGGTCTAGAAGATGAAGCCAGTAACCTCCCGGAACGCACTGCTGGGCTCTGTCTAGGAAGAGGGTCCCTGCACTTCAGTACAGAAAGAACCTTTCCCTCCCTTCCAACGAATGACTGCATGGGGGAAGACAAGCAAGGGGGGAAAAACAAACCACCAGGAGAAGCCGCCACCTGAGGGAGAGGCTCTAGAGTGAGGTATCAAGATGGCCTGTAGGAAAAGGGAAGCATCCAAGCTAGCAAAAGTTGCCCTGTTGAAGCATGAGGTCAGGCAGATGCTCCCCTAGAAGCAAGCCCAGGCTTCCCTGCCTCTGCCCCCCAGGCTCTGCGGAGGCCTGGTTTGCCATGCCTGCTCTGTAGACTACAAGAAGAGAGAGCGCTGCTGCCCAGCCTGTGCCCAGCGGGAAGAAATCCAGAATACCTGACCAAGAGAGCAGCCACCTCACCGGTCTACACCCTCCATTCCTCTTCCTAACCCTGAAATCTGACCCCTCTTTACTTCTGGAAGCTGGTGAGCTAGGGATCCCAGCACTGCTGTGGGGGTGGGGGAATAGAAGGAACATCTGGCAGCCACAGATAGGCCTGGTTCTGCCTTCCCTGTGCCTGGTGTGAGGGAGACATGCTATGACCTCTCTGTAAAGTCCCTTGAGGCACAGTCAGTTCTGACCATGAACAAGAAGAACCTAGGACCCAGCTGTTTCCTAACCACACTCCCCTTCCCCCATCACCCACAAGAGGTGCGGCCTAAGTACACAGGCACTGGAGGGCCTTCTCCTCCAATCTGCTTCAGGGATCACTGTCTCATTTCATTTTATTATATGTTGACATGTAATAAACATTACATAGGTTTGCTGAGTTTTTAACTTTAATATACAGCTGTAAAGACATAGGCATCAGACCCAAAGCTTCTTCACCATCCTCCAGCCCCAGCCTCTATGTGGAGGCAACCAACCACCCTGCCTGATATCACTGGGAAGCACAGGCACTTTCTAGAAATTTGTGGAAATGAAATTGTGCAGTTCACTCTTTATTGCAGCTATGCCTCTACGCAGCATAACTGCGATTCATCTAAGTATTACTTATACCTGTGTTTCATTTCGTGTGTGTGTATGTGTGTGTGTGTGTGTGTGTGTGTGTGTGTGAGTGTGTGATGCATGTGGCAGCATCCGTGATTCATGTGGGGCCGGAGGACAACTTGTTGGAACTGGTTGCTTCCTTCTACCACGTGGGTCCCAAGAATCAGGCTTGCATCAGCAAGCTTAGCAATAAGTACCTTTACTCTCTGAGCCATCTCACCAGCCCCTGTGGTTCTTTTTTCTATTATTCCACTGTCAGGATCTATTTACACATTTGCCTGTTGCTTCAGATTTGAGTGGCTTCCAGTTGGCAGCTATTACCTAGAGGCTCCTGTGAGCTTCTTCATGCACAGTCACTGATAGAACCACACTTTTATTTCTCCTGGCAAAATCTCTAGGGATGAACTGCCTGGCTAATGGGTAGGTGCAGGTCATAGTAAGTTTAACTTTTAAAGTGCTGATAAATGACAGTCATCCCTGGATATCTGCAAGGAACTGGCTTTAAGAATCCACAAAGGTACCAAAATCCCTGCAGGTAGCAAACTCCCAGACACTCAAATGTCTATATACATACAACCAATGCACAGAATCACATATACTTTCATCCAATTCCAGATAACTGAAACCACCTAACACAGTATAAATGCTATGTAAACAGTGTTCTACTGTGTTGTTTGGGGAACAATGACAAGAAGAAATCAGAATGTGTCGAGTGTAGACATAATTTTTCAAATATATTTTCAACCTGCAGTCTGCTGAATCAGTGAATGCAGAAGCCATGAACATAGACCCCCTGGATGCAAGGGGCCAACTGTATTTTCCCAAGAGGTTTGTGCTGTGCTGTCTCACCAGCTCCTGCTGCTCCCCTGTATCAGGTTTGCTGGGCAAAAGAGGCATGGGTATAGGGCTGTCTATCCTTCCCTTTCAGTTGTTATGGTGACCTGATGGGCCCCACACTGTTGAGGACCCGGAAGGAAGGTCTCAGTCCTGGTGACTCAGAATTGGAGCTCACTTAGTCAGACTCTGATAAAGACAGGAGATGAGTTGATCAGGCGTAGGATCATTTCGCCCGAAGTCTCCGAGAAGGCTTATGCAAACTACGTTGATTATTTACTAGGTGCTAACTGCAGCACTTCTGAGAAACCTATTATAGAAGAAATGTGGATTCACTCTATATCAAGGCAATTAGCTGCCCTACCCAGCCTCTAGAGAACAAACACCAGACGGGCATCCGCACAGTCCCCCATCCACTCTGCAGGAGCCTCTGCAATGCTTGGGCAGTACTGTGACTCTGACCAGAGCTTTGTGGCTTTTGGCTGCCTAGAATTGTATCCTATTGCCTTTGCATGGAGTGTGAGTGTAGTAACACAAGCTTCTGCCTTGGAGCACTGGGAAGAAGTTGCAAACACAGTCACAAAGTGATGGACGGAGGAGGCTCCCCCAAACAACTGAGGTACAAGAAGAATGCAGTACTCAGAGTGCAGTCCTTTCTGGGCATTGGCCTGACCTATGTAAGTCTACCAGAGCTGAGTTTTTTGACCTATTAGCAAGAATTGCAGCATGGATTCTATCCTTCCTCATAAACAGACGGAAGTTGGATTAACAGCAGATGCCACTGAGGGATGATCTGTGAAAGAACTCCCCAGGAAGAATTTGAAGGCAAGGAATGGGGAGCTTGAGCTTGTATCTCTGCTGCCTTGTTTGAGTCCCGGCCTTCAGATCACCACTGTTTCTGCATATCCTCTGCTAATCTCTTCAGCAAGCTAGCTGAAAAGAAACTGGAAAGTTTTCCTATGCTTTGGGACCCTTCAAAGGAGAGTTCCACCGTGGTCACCCTACACCACCCCAGAGCCTGACTCTGCAGGCAGTGGCTTTAAGGACCATGCCTAGCCACGGCAGCAGCCACCAGGGCACATGGGAAATGCCACCAGTGAGCCTCCCATGTCCCTGTGCGTCCTGCAGAGGCTGCAGCACGGCCTGAGCACACAGGGTCTATGCTGATGGGGTCAGCATTGCCACTTTTGATGTGACTTCTTTTGTGCTGCCAGGTTGGAGATACTCTGTGAGGTCTGGACCACATCACATAGTTTCTTCAGTATGTGGGATGCTCTCATGTCCATCAGTTTCCCCCAAACCTTATTGATTTAGCAGTGTTCACCAAAAAAAAAAAAAAAATGCATGCACCACCCTTGACACTCATCACACTGTGATTTATTTGGGAAGACAGAGACAAACTCACACCTGAAACCCTTGCTTTCAAGATACAAAGGGATAAAGAGCCAGGTAGTTGATTATAAAACCTGGACCGTACACGAAAGCCAAAAGGAGAATTCAAGCAGAGAGCTAAAGAGTAGCCCAAGGAAAGAGAGTGCACACCAAGGCTCCCATTGAAACAGAGTAACCCTAGGGACATACATGGGGTTCTCAGAGGTTGAAGTTAGGAGCTCAATGTGTAGCCAGATGTAATAAGGGTCAGCCACAAGGGTATTAAGTGTCCACATCAGGAATGACTTCGTCTGAGACAGTTGAGGGTCCTTAAAGGCTTTTAAGAGGAAAGTGAAGTGGGCCTATTTACATTTTAGGAAGATTTTTCTGGCAGTGGAGTGTATGGTGGGTTCAAGGAAAAGACTTGAGGCAGCCTTCATATAGGGTACAGAAGATGGAAGAGGAGGAGCTGACTATCATTCTAAATGCTTCACCAGAGACTGGTTTGGTTCCGTGCACATAGGTGATCTCATATGAATGGTGAAATTAAGACCCAGTGTGATCAAATTGCTCGCTGTATAGGCTCATGACCCGTAAGTGAATTCTAACTCAGCCAGCCCAGCTCTGGAACCCACAACCATTGCATAACTACTGATGTAGTTTAGGAGAGAAAGGATGAAGTGTTGCCTAACACTGTCCGTGAAGGTGGTATAGAGAAGACAGGCAAGAGAGGACAGGAAGAGCGGGGGCGGGGTAAGGGCGGGTGGGGGCGGGGTGAGATGAGGGACCTACATGTCTCCAGCTGGGGCAGAGGAGTAGCTGACAGGGTTGGCAGGAGGAAAAACTGGCAGGAGTGAGTGCGGTGGATCTAGAGCAGAGGTTCTTAATGTGTGGGTTGTGACCCCTTTGAGGGTCAACAACCCTCGTATCAGACATTTACATTATGATTCCTAACAGTATCGACATTACAGTTATGGAGTAGCAATGAAAATAATTGTATGGTTGGGGTCACCACAACATGAGGAACTGTAGTAAAGGGTCGCAGCATTAGAAAGGTTAAGAACCACTGTGTCGTCCATATTGTCTACAGTGTCGTCCATATTGAGTTTGTAGCATCTGGGGAACTTAAGGGAGACTGTAGGTGATCGTTACATACAATGTTAGGGCTTGGGAAAGAAGCTGGGAATAATAAGTGCTAAAGACATTGACCAGTGGTCCTAGCTGAAGCCACAGAGGCAGGTGGACTCACAGTGGAAAGCTGGTAAAAATAAATAAATAAGTAAAATTAAAAAAAAAAAAACAAACTAAAGGAACAGCTGTCTATGACAAACTTTAAGCGGTAAATGACACCCAGAGAAAATAGGAGTAAATGAAAAAGAACAAGAACTCAATGATGTGGAAATCGAAGATGATAAGAAGTGAGCGGTCACTTTCACCATAAAGTTCAAAAGCATACAGTAGAGACTGTGGTGTAGCTCTGTGGCAGGATACCTGATGTATGTGAGGCTCTGACTTCTGTCTCCAGCATCAAAATGAACAGGACTGCTGAGACGTTCAGCCAGTGAAAAGTGCTTTCGGCCAAGCCTGACAACCTGGGTTCCATCCCCAGAGCACAGTGGAAGGAGGAAGTCAACAACTTGTCCTCTGACTTCCACACATGTGTGCTATGTGACATGCATGTGCCTCTCACACAAAATAAATAAACGGAAAATGACTTAAAGAAACAAAAAGCACAGCAAGCTGAGGGAAATATTTCAACACAACTGATAAATGTTAAAATATTATACTCCCAGGTTATGTAGAGTCCCCACACATCAATGACAAAGCAATGATAATCCAATGCAAAAGGGAAATAAAGTAAGTAACTCACAAAAGCAAACTACAAGAGCACATACAGTTTTAGGAAAAGAGACTCGGCCCTACCAGCAATCAATTAAGGGGCTAGAGATACAGCTCCATGGTTAAGAGAACACACCATCCATCCTTCCAGAGGATCTGAGTTCGATTCCCAGAACCCAGGTCAGGTGGCTCACAACCTCCAGCTCTAGGGGGTTCCAATACTGCTGGCCTTGGTGGGCACCCATTCATGTGCAGACACAAGCACACACACACATAAGTAAAATGAAATAACAAACCATTTAAAAAGTAGAAAATGTAGATTAAGGAGTGAAATATCATTCCATTGCACCCCACAGGGAAACAGTTGCTCATATGCAATGTTCATAGTGAACAAATATAGAGGGCTTTTAATGAAGAGAAAACTGACAGTTTTTTCAGAAAGACAATTAGCAGTATTGATGAAAATTTAGCCATGTGGTGGCAGGGGCCTTAAATCCCAGCACTCAGGACGCAGAAGCAGGCAGGTGGATCTGAGTTCAAGGCCAGCCAGGCAGAGTTCCAGGAAAGCCAGGGCTACACAGAGAAACCCTGTCTTGAAAAACGAAGAGCCAGGCGTGGTAGTGCACACTTGCAATGCCAGCATTGGGGGAAGCAAAAGCGGGCAGATCTCTGTGAGTCCCAGGCCACCTTGCTCTACAAAGTGAGTCCAGGATAGCCAAGGCTACACAAAGAAGCCCTATCTCAAAAAACCAAAAGAAAAAGAAATGTGCATGAATTACCCAACAAAATTATACTTATGCTGCATAAATACTTATATAAGTTCCCAAAGACCTACATCCAACACATAAGAATCTAAATATTTATCTATAAGTTATCCAAAAGGTGATAATTCTTCCACACTGTGGACTATTACAGTCACTGAAAAGATAAGATGGCCCATATATACTGACATAGGATTTATCCATGACACATTATTAAGATGCAAGACAATACAACTAACAGAATATTTTTTAATTGAGGAAAGAAGAAAAACACTTGTATTTACGTGGGGGAAAATCTGAAAAGATGTACACACAAAGATAAACGTCGTGTGACTCAGTGGTTAAAAACACTTGTTCTTGGAAAAAAAACAACAAACCTGGGTACAATTCTGAGCACCTGCATGGTGGCTCACAAACATCTGTAATTCCAGTTCCAGGGGATCCAACCGCCCTTTTTTTTTCCTCCAACAGCATCAGGAAGATATGCACGTGGTACACATGCATACATGCAGGCAAAACTCTTACATATTTGAAATTTTAAAAAGTCTAAAAAAATTTAGATGATGCACGTCATGAGCATGCTAGCTCAAAAACAAACAAGTGTGTGTCTTTGTACCATGTTAGAATTCATTGAATAATAATAAGTTCACAGGGTATGGCGGTTTAAATGGCAGTAACTTGCCAGATAATTCAACCTACTCTAGAAATCTGGCTTAGAAGAGTGTAGGTTCTTTAATTTTAACTACGGATGTTAACTCTTAATACATAGTACACAGAACACAGTAAATATACATATGTATGTATATTTAGTTTAGGAAAGGAATACAAATTAAAGAGGCCATTGCAGGTGTAAGCAGTTTTAGAGGTGGGCTGAAAGAAATGCACATACAATGTGTGAGATAAGGAACCCGGACCAGCTGCAGAGTTGTTGCTGTAGAGATCAAATCTCCGGAGAACCCTGGTTGACAATGAAGATATAGAGTTGAGTCTAGCTGCAAGGTGACAGAAGTGAGTAAGAGCAGGAACAGCTCCAGACGTTGAGAAGTGGGCGTGGGGTCAGACAAGCAAACAGGTAAATGAGCAAAGATCAGTCAGCAGGCTGCATCAATAGCAAGGGACCTAGCCACTGAGTTGAAGACCCAGGGGTAGTTCAGAGGTCTCTGTCAGTGCTTGACATATACTGAGTGTCACATAGAGTTGTGGCACCTCAGGACAGGAGTCTACCACTTTAGGAGGTCCAGGTAAGGGAGCACCAACCTTCCCTCAGTCGGGCAGGTCAGATAAGCTCTTGAGTCTGGTTTCCTTGATATGATTTTAATATGCCAAAGTGTCTCTACAGTCTGTTTACTCCAACAAATTTGTAGGATAACACCCTTTTTATTCCCAGGAATAATATTTTTTAAAAAGAAGATCCTTCATCAATCTGTGCTGCATGGGTGGTGCCAGACAGATGGTGGTACTGGAGGGTCCACACAGGGGAGCATAATGATCTTCTAACCTCAAAATAGGGTCAAAAAGTGCTTTCTAGGGTAAAAGATGTCTCAGGGCAAAGCACAGCCTGAAAACCCATTGGTTTTTTGGTTTTGGTTTTGGTTGGTTTTTTTTTGTTTTTTTGTTTTTTTTTTGGTTTGGTTTGGCTTGGCTTGGCTTGGCTTTGGGGTTTGTTTGTTTGTTTGTTTGTTTGTTTGTTTGTTTGTACAATATAAAGTATCCTAGGGTAGGGTGTGGCCTGATCTCAACAATGTGGATGATGGTTATCATGGGGAAAGATTCAAATAAAGAGAAACTTCTAGGTCCTATGTATATGTTTTTGTACTGCTTGTCTCATTTCCAGTTTGTTCATCTTGAGATGTTATTCTGCTAATTTGAAAACAATTCCACTGAAGAAAAAAGGTTGCCAGTTATATCCCTCAGCCTGGGCATCTCTGTTTACCTTCGCAGAGTGAACAGAGGGAAGGAAGCCCTTCGTAGCATGTTTGTGGAGCAGCAAATGAGAGGCGAGGAAGTGCAGGGAGCAACTGCAGGAACTGGGCAGAACAGGGGCAAAGGGTTCTGAGACAAGTGGAGGAGTAAGCTCAGGCTGAAGGGAAAGAGTCAATTGTGGTGACAGAAGGCAGATTCTTAAGAAGAGAGAAGGGACTGGGGCCCCCAGCCAGGGCAGGGCTTCACCAAGAAACGGAAATGCCAGTTCTCCTGCTGACCCCGAGAGGAAGGAAGAAAGTGTAAATGCAAGCTCAGCCAAGTCCATGAGCAGGATCTGGGGTGCTCACATCTTCCCTGTTAAAAAGGAGGCATAGGCTGGGAAAGAAGCTGACCTCTACCTTTAGATTGGCAGGCTCCTCTAAAAGCCATCAGAAGGCATGAAAATCCCAAGAGCTCACCTCAGAATCGCCAAGTGGAACCTTAGCCTGAAGTAGAAGAGACTAGCCGATCCTCTGTAGGACACCTCCCTTGGGGGTGGAACATTCGGTCCCAAGGGCCTCCAGGACTTCCTCATCAGTAGCCCAGGTCGGAAGTTTCCCCATTGCAGCTGCCTCACTTTCTTCCAGTCCGCCAGCCTCACTGCTTCCAAGCCTTGAGTCACCGAGAATCGGGGCACACTCCACTCACAGCAGCATTGCGGAACAACCACAGGTAGGAGAGCTGATTCATGACTGACTGGGGAGTGTTTTCCTGATAGAAGGGACCCAGGACCCCTGCCTTTCCTGGAGCCCTGGGAAGTGGCATTTTGCAGAACCTTAGACCTGGAGCCTGCATCCTCGGTCAGCTGGTGCTATATCAAAGTCCTTTTTACAATAGGCACGCTCCATATCTGCACTATATATATATATACAGTGTGCCATGAAATACATGTAGGGGTCAGAGATCAGCTTTGTTGAATCCGTTCTTCACATGGGTTCTGGGGATCCAACCGGGGACATCTGATGAGCAGCAAGTGCTTTTGCTGGCAGAACCATCTCCCCAGCTTCCAATGAAGTAAATTCTATTCTACCTTAGCTACTTTTTCATTTAGAGGGCTAACTTGATTATAGCTACAATCCTGGGCAGGAAAGACCTGGAACAATCTAGTGTCTTCAGGAGAGCTCCAAGACCCAGAGAGATGTGCTCTTCCCCTGACCCTTGAGAGCAGGACCAAGATTAGAACTTTAAAGAAAACAAAACAGCAGGGCGAGGTGGCACACACCTGTAATCCCAGCACTCAGGAGGCAGAGGCAGGCCAATCTCTGTGAGTGTGAGGCCAGCCTGATCTACAGAGCAAGTTTCAGGACAGCCAAAGCTAGACAGAGAAACCCCTCTAAAAAAAATATTAGTAGTAGTAGTAGAAAAATTAAATTAAAATTTAAAAAACAACAAAATAAATTTTTGAATCAAGGTTTCATGTAGCCTAGCCTAGGCTACATAATAAATAAATAAATAAATAAATAAATAAATAAATAAATAAATAAATAAATAAATAAATGAAAAGCAGAAGTGGACGATTGAGAAATGTCCAATCTGTGCTCCTTTCCACATCAATGGTATTTGATTGTCTGTGACAAAGTGGTACCTATAGAGTTAGGAAACCTGAGGCTGGCTGAGGCTAGCATCCTGCTTCTGGTGGTCTTTGACCAAAAAAAAAAAAAAAATTAAGAGCAGATTTTAAAATCCATTTAAAAATGTTTACAGATCAGTTCATCTGTGTCACTCAAGCTAAGTTGCTTAACCTCCTGGAACTTGGTTTTCTCATCCAGAACATACTAACTTCGTAGACTGAGGTGGGGGTTGAAAGACAAAAATAAGTGGTAAAAAAGCCCTTTGCCTGTGAGGCTGCAAGCCAGCCAGTCATCCAGATATGACTAATATGACTGCCGTTATCCAGGTCAGAGCATGGGAAGGTGCCCACAGGAGTCAGCCCTGAAAGCTGGGTAGGCTTGCTACCCTCCCTGACACAGAGAATGTGTCGGAGAATGTGGTGGGAGAAACTAGTCATCTGGAGATCCACTGTCTCGTTTCTAAGAATCACAGTACTAGCTAGTGATGAGTTCTGTGTGCATATGTGTGTGTGTGTGTGCGAGAGGACTTTAGCACCCACTGGCTCAGTGTCATTGCATTTTTGCCCAGCAGTGGAAAGAGACCGAATAAATATCAAGGAACTCAACAAGCCTTTCCCTAGGGGAGACCGCTGCAGCGAATGTGCCCCAGCGTGTGTGCATAGGCTCTAGGATACAGACTGAGGAGAGGTGGCAGAATTTCACCAGCGTCCCCTGGGCACGCTTGGAGGGGAGCAGATAATGGGTCTCTGTGACCTTTTCAGTAATCCTTTCAGTTGTGATCACTAGCAAAGGAGACAAGATGCATCCCCGGTGGCCAGTTTTCAAAATGTGTCAATACTGGGTTGGGGTTTTCGCTATTATCAAAAGGCTATTTTCAAAGGTGAGGGTGTTGGCTCCCAGGGTGGGTCATTGATGCCACGGAACTGAAATCCTCAACTTGATGCCAAGTCTATGAGCCAAGAAAGCTCAGCAACACCCAAAGCTGGACATGTGGTCCGAACAGATGTCTGAAAGAAAAGCAAAAGACAAGAGATGACGGGTTAGCACCCTGTGGGGTGAAGCTGCTTAGAGGTACATAGCAAGGAAGAAGAGTCTGGGTGCTTTTGACAAGTTTAGGGGAGAGGGGGAACCAAGCAGTGTCCATCCAGTCCAGCAAGAAGAGTGGCTGGAAGTACCAGGATCTCAGTGTTCAGCTCTGCTGCCTGCTGGAGCTGGCCCACTTGAACCAGAAAGAGCCAAAGACAAGGGGCAGCTGAACAGCAAGAGAGCAAGACCTGCGGAGTAGGGCAGCAGCCGGAGGAGGTGGATTCAGACCCTCAGCTGCAGGAGCCAGTGGCTTGGAGATCATAGCAAGCAAAAGGGAACTGTGGTGCTGACCAAACCCCTTCCCCACTAAGACCTCGAAAGACAGGCTCATCGGGTCACTTCCCAATAGGGACTCTCTAAATACATAAGGTGACTCCATCCGTGGGCTGGGCGCTGGGCTGGGAATTCATATTTAAAACACCAAAGGCATCCCACACCCTCAGGAGCTCCTCCCCTGCTTGAGCAATGCAATCCACCCACCCCTTACTTCCTCTAGGGGGTTCTCACTACCACTGCTCTTTACGGGTCACGGAGCTTAGGTGTCCCACAGGTGAAAGGCCAGCATCCCGGTGAGTCTGGAGCACCCCCAACCACTACCTAGAATTTCTCTCTATGTCCCCCGATATCCAGCATGACCATGAGTTGTCCCCCATCACCTGGCTGGACCCCTAAACATTAGGCCTCTATACCATAGAGGGAGGACTTCCAATCCCCTTCCTGAACCTACCAAGAACGACTTGAAGCCCAGCCCCTAACCTCAGCCTACTGTCTTCCTAAGCTTGCCTATCCTCCTTGCCTGAACTACACATGGGTCTGGAGATGTGCCAGGCACTGAGGACTCCAACATCCCTGAAGCCCTTATGGACTATAAGAGAATGAGAAATGGGGTCACGGTCCAATGACTTGGTTATCTGTTGTTGAAAAAATTAACTTTAATATTTGGGGCCTGAAAATTTCCCACCTGCTTGAGCTTTGTCCTTTGCATCACTAGTTCATCTCAGCCATGGAGCTCCTTGGCTAATGTGCATTTCAAGTAGCTGGTACCTTCATTCAATCCCTGAGTTCCTACTGCATCATGGAGGACGTGACAGGGTACTCCATTGAAGATGTTTGGTTCACCATCCCAGCAATAGCTATTTTGTTCATATGCAGTCTAAGGGATAGCAAAAGATGGTGGTGCCCAAGCTACTGACTGAAAGGTAATTCAAGAACTTAGATAGATGGGGTGTAACTCTGTCGGGGAATGTGCTCCTGGCGTATGCAGGACCAGTCTTCCAGAGGAATAGTAAAAGAAAATGCTTAGCCAGTGAACATATCTAACGTGAGGGGTGTGATCTTCCAACGATAAACTGAAGGTGGTAAGTGGAGCCGATAGACCGATGACACATAATCCAGCTGTACCGTGTGGTCGCAGACTGGCTGCTGAGCCCCTCTGGGTCTCATTACCCCACCAGCAAACAGGAACTGATCACACCACTTGTGATGGCCAATGGCAATCTTGCACAAAGCAGATCTCAACTGTCATCTTCCATCCTTTCCTCTGTCCCTTTGGCCATTCACCAATCCCTTTTAGAGATTAGTTCATTAGAGCACAAACACCAACCCTTGTCCCTTCATAGTGGCTGTGCATCACTAGTCTCCCCTGGTCCTCACCTCTGAGAGCCCACCTTCCATCCTGCCCTTGCTGCTCACAGCCCTGTATTTTACCTGGCTTCCAAGATCTATCTAATTACCAAACTCAGGCGGTCAAGCTTGAGGAGAAAGCACTTTTACCCAACAAGCCATTTCTCCAAACTTGTTGTTTTGATTTTGGATTTTGTTGCTGCTGTTGTTGTTGTTGTTGTTGTTTTGGATGGGATCTCATACAGGCCAGGCTAGACTTGAACTTACTTTGTAGCCGAAGATGACCTTAAGTTCCCAATCTTCCTTCCTCCACATCCAGTATACTGAGTGCTGGGATTGTGGGCATGTGCCACCATACCTCATTTCTTCAGTTCTGGAAATCCTACCTAGGACTTTGTGCATGTCAGGCAGGTCCCACTTCCAGGGCATTTTTGGTATTATTTTTTAAATTGATTTTTTTATTTATGTATATGGGTGTTTCACTTGCATGTATGTAATGTATTCCATGTGTATACCTGGTACCTGAGGAAGCCAGAGAGGACATCTGATTGTTTGGAACTAGAGTTACAGGTCGTTGTTAGCTGCCAGGTGTGTGCTGAAAACCAAAGCTGAGTCCTCTGCAAGAGCAGATAGTACCCTTAACCATTGAGCCATATCTCCAGGCTCATTTTTGTTATTCCCATTATTATTGCTTTAATATTTGTATTTTGTTTATAAGACTGTATTTTCTCCAGTTAACCTTTTTAATGTTTTATTAGTATGCTTTAGTTATGCATAATAATAAGTTTAATTATAACATTTTCATATATATATGGAAATGTTATAATTAAATTTATATATATTATATATTGTATAAATATTATATATATAAACTTATATATTATATAATTTTATATATATATAATGTATTTGTACATCCTTGGCTACATAGCAAGTTTGAGGCCAACCAAGACCCTATTTCAAAAAAAAAATGTCTTGAAGAAAACTGTAGTATTTATCCCCCCAAATATTTTGTTTGTTATTTGTTACTATTTTGTCTCAGATGCTTGCTGCTATCATTTACAAGTTTGAAGAAAATAATGTTTTTCTTATAATATGCAAACCAACGCAACAAGTCTCCCATCCTAGTCCTTTAGTGGGATAAAGAATCAGGGTGATTTTGCTCTGTAGTAACCTTTCCTCTCTCCTCTATTGACAGGATTAAGTTTGCCTCAAAAATGGGAGAATTCAGGGTGAATAATTTCAGCCTTGAAGATTTCTTCAGTGGAGATTTTGATAGTTACAATTATAGCTCTGACATGCCCCCTATTCTACTTGATGCTGCCCCATGCCACTCAGAGAGCCTAGAAATCAACAGATATGCTGTGGTTATAATATACATCCTGGTGACCCTGCTGAGCCTTCTGGGAAATTCTCTGGTGATGCTAGTCATCTTACACAACCGGAGCACCTGCTCTGTCACTGATGTCTACCTGCTGAACCTAGCCATTGCCGACCTTTGCTTTGCTTTGACCTTGCCTGTTTGGGCTGCGTCTAAGGTAATGGGATGGATTTTTGGCTCAATCCTGTGCAAGCTATTCTCATTCCTGAAGGAAGTGACCTTCTACAGCAGTGTCCTGCTACTGGCCTGCATCAGCATGGACCGCTACCTGGCCATCGTCCATGCCACAAGTACACTAATCCAGAAGAGACATTTGGTCAAGTTCGTGTGCCTAACCATGTGGGCACTGTCAGCGTTTGTATCCCTGCCCTACTTAATTCTGCGTAATCCTGTTAGGGCAAACTCTTTTACCCTCGTCTGCTATGAGGATATAGGTAACAACACATCACAAGTGAGGGTGGTTTTGCGCTTCCTGCCTCAGACCATCGGCTTCCTTCTGCCACTGCTGATCATGCTGTTCTGCTACGGGTTCACACTGCGCACGCTCTTTAAGGCCCGCATGGGGCAGAAGCACCACCGGGCCATGCGGGTCATCTTCACGGTCGTGCTCGTCTTCCTGCTCTGCTGGCTGCCCTACAACCTGGTCCTTTTCACAGACACCCTCATGAGAACCAAAAAGATCAGGGAGACCTGTGAGCGCCGAAATGACATTGACAAGGCCTTGGATGCTACTGAGATTCTTGGCTTCCTCCACAGCTGCCTTAACCCCATCATTTATGCCTTTATTGGCCAGAAATTTCGCCATGGACTCCTCAAGATTATGGCTACTTATGGCCTTGTCAGCAAGGAGTTCTTAGCCAAGGAAAGGCCTTCTTTTGTTGGCTCCTCTTCAGGGAACACCTCCACTACCCTCTAAGACTGTTCACCTCAGGGTTCCTTCTTGTTCTTCGGCATGACTCATGCCCACAGACTGTTTGCCTTCATTTGATGCCGGCCCACCCCCCCACCCCCACCGCCACCACAGTTACAGGGAGACAGAGGCCACGTTCTTACCAGAGCCCCAACTGCAGAGTTTAGAACCCTTACCCTGGCTGTTCATTCTCTTCCACATCGGTATGCCTACTGATAGAGTTGGTCCATCCTAACACCAGACCCTAAACACTCTTTTCTAAGAAGCACGAATTAAAATTGCAGTGAGATACTGCCTCCTATCAGTCAGTAAAAGGAAGGGGTGGAGGAGAGAAAATAGCAAGTGTCATTGAGGAAGTAGAGAAAGGGAACTTTTCACCTTACTGGTAGACGTGCACCGTAGCAGCCCATGTACAGTAAGACATAGCATAGCAGTTTTCCTTAAAGCATTAAATATAGAATTACCATATAATCCAACAAGTGCATTTTTAAGTTAGGGTGCCGAAAAGCATTGAAAGCAAGAGCTCAGACATTTGCCTTCCAAGGCTCCCAGGAGCATTGTTCAAAAGAGACAAAGGTCAGAACAACCAAAATGATGACCAGAAAATGAATGGGTAACTTAAACGTGGTGTATGCACACAATGGAAGACCATCCAAAGAGAAGGACAAAGAGACTGATCTATGTTGCCACATGAGTTGTGCTTTCAGGAGGAATAAACAAGACCGCAAAGGACAAACCCTGTATGATTACACTTAGGAAGCACCAAGAATAATCAAATAGTGATGCCTGGAAGCTGCATGAGGACAGGCAGAGAGTTTAATGGCACAGTCCAGTTTGGGATGATGGAAGAGTCCTGAAGGTGGACCCTGATCTCTGTGCAATAGTGTGAAAGTGCTCATTGCCATTGTGTGGAAGGTGTTGAAATGAGGGCTAGGTAGTATCCACTGGCAGGGTGCTTAGTTACCATCTCTGAGAACTCAGGCTAGAACCCTAGCACCTCCACAAACAAAACAAAACAGAAAGCTTTAAAATGGTAATTTTTGCTATGTATGTTTTACCTCAGTTTATGAAAAAAAAAGATCTAAGTCCAAAATGGTACTTCAACCACTGAACCATTGCAGAATTGTCTACCTTATAATTTCTTATAAAGTATGATCATTAAATGTATTTTTAAAAAATACATAAGCCACTTGTAGTTGGGTATTTATTTCAGTACTTCCAAGGAGAAGTCCTGAGTGAGAATTTGTGTTGTTTTAATTGTTTTTTTAAACATTATCTCTCTCCCTCTCCCTCTCTCTCCCTTTCTCTCTCGCTCTTGCTCTCGCTCGCTCTCTTTCTGCATGTGAGTATGTTAGCACACATGTGTAGCTCAGAGTACAACTTGTCAGAATCTGTTGTCTCCTTCCATCGTTTGACTCCCAGGGTTCAAGTCAGGTCAGCAACCTTAACGACAAGGGTCCTTATGGGCTGAGCTATTTCACTGTCCCTCTGAGTGAGGAGATGAAGACAGAGCCCTGCCTGTCTGCCCACTTCATGCCCAGCCAAGCTCCTTTTGGCAGAACATGGATCCCTGGAAGAAATGGGTGCCGGTGTTCCCAGGTGGATGAAACAGCACTTGAAAGCATCAGGAACAGGCTTAGAAGGCATAGACGATCACTAGTTCACCTGCTCCGTGCCTCGGAGGAACAGGGAAGCCAGGAGCCTGCAGAAGCTCCAGCCTTGGTTCCCATTGGCAGTTCTCCTCCTTCCCAACACCCACCCTCATTCAGAGTGTGGCAAGCAGGCACTAGTTCAGAGTGAAGACGTGATTTGTAACCTGTCAGAGAAGACAAAGAATTTGAATCATTCTTGTTTTGCAGGGTGGGGCGGGTGTGAGTTTGGGTTGGGTTGGGTTTGAGACAGTCTTCAGGTATCCCAGGTTGGCCTGAAACTTGCTCTAGAACTGGGAATGAACTTGATCAAAAGATCCTTCTGCCTCTGGTTCCCAAATGCTGGGATTACAGATGTACACCACCACATCCAATTTATATCATCCTAGTGTTGTACCCGGGACTTTGTGCATGCTAGGCAAACACTCTACCAATTGAGCTATATACCTAGTCCCTGAATCATCTTTCATCATTATACATTGACTGACAGATCTTCCAGGGGAGGGTGGGACACAGCAGTGACCCAAACAAGGTTTATCTCTACAGGGTCTTTGTCAGGAGAAGTCCTGGCTCTGAGCAGCCTGCTATAGGTATAGGAAGGCAAGGGGAACTGAACCCTATAGTTTGGCAAAGTTGAGCAGGAGAGCAAAAATGAGGCTCCAGAATACACAGCTTTTACCTCCAATTCACAAAACTGTTCAACCAACAGGAGAAAGTCAATATCACAGTCCCTGTTTCCTGCAAATTCATTGCCAGGCCCTCTGCTGAACTCAGAGTCAGGAACAAGTGTGATTCAGCTGTGCCTCTGACTCAGAAGGACGGAAATGCTGAGGAACACGTGGAGTTGCCAGAGGGAACTGCTGCTGCTCTGCCTGAGCGCAGCGCCTGGCAGGTGGCTCCTCAAGATGACTGTCAGGGAGAGGAGGGCAGTTAAGGCTCACCTTTGTTCCGGGTCTCTGCTTTCTGCTTCTCAAACAAGGCTTGGGAATGCCACTATGCACAGAAAATAGGCGGCTACCAGGGCCCCACTGAGGTTGAGTTGCGTTGATGTGAATGCTGTGGATCTCCTGCACACACTTGGTCATCACCAGTCAGAGCATCATCAGGAAAGGGCAAATGCAAAGTGGCCTATGCACCTTCTGTTGATTGTCTCTTCTCCACATTCCAGGCCCAAGTCCCACTGATTAAGGGCCCAGTCCTCTGCTTAGATCTGTCTGCTCCAAACCTCCCCTTCTGAACTATGTTCCTCTACTTACAATAATAATACCTTCTGTCCTGATCCTGAGCCATCTCTCTCTGAGGTGATGATGCCTCTCCACACACATTCTCAGTCTCTGCAGGATAGGCTCCCTTTACTGAGCAAATCAAGAGGCTTCCAGTCTATTTGAAGGGCAATTTAAAAGCATCCCCTAAGAGCTAGAGCTGTAGCTCAATGGTAGAGCACTTCCTGGCATGCATGAAACACTGGGTTCAGTCCCAGCACAGCATACCCATCATTCTAGCTGCTAGGAAGTAAAGGCAGTAGAATGGAGACTCAAAATCATCCTCAGCTACACAGAAAATTCAAGACCAGCCTGACCTACATAGACCTCGAGACAAATAAATAAATATCCAGAAATATTTCCTAAGACTGGGGATGTAGCTCAGCAATTGAATGTTTACCTAACATGCTAGAGGCTCTGGGTTTGAGCTCCAGCCAATAAAAATAATAATAATAGTCAGTTACTAAAAGAAGCAATCCTGTTTACATGCTGCACACACATGCACACAGACTCTTACGGAGAACCACACGACCATGCCTCTGCAGGGTCAATGAGGTCTGAAGGTTCCTAAGCCATAGGTACTGAGGAAACTGAAACTAAGCTGAGCAAAGCAACTGAGTGTTGTCTCCTGGCTTCATGGCCTACAACTCGAATAAAGACTCAGCTCAATCGTCTCCAGATATTTTGCTTTTAGACAGTGAGATCACATACTTTCATTTAGCATACCCTCCCCCAGAGTGACCTAAAACTCACTATGTAGGTCAAAATGGTCTGTAACTCCTGAGTGTTAGGACTCAGGAAAAATAATACAAGGGAATCCTTGTCTTATTTCAGGGCCCTGACAAATAGTGAGACATTGTGTGAGTAGCTTCCTCAGAGGTCTTACTCACCCATATCTGTCTGCTTTTTCTGTGCCTAGACTCATGAGTGCATCAAAGGGGTATTACTGCATGTCTGTGGTGATGACAAAGATGAGGGCCATCTGAGGATTGAGGACATAGCTGTGGGACCAGGCTTGAAATGATCACCTGCTCTGTACTGGTAGATGGTCAGAGAAACCATCAGAGCCCAAGACAGGTAAAGTAGATCCCTCCATTGAAGAGCCCTGCTACGCAAGTCAGAGTTCAAACCGAGACACAGAACCACAGGGAGAGACCTGAGGTGTGGCCTCATGTAATGGCAGGAGCTGATGAGACCTGAATTTAGCAGGACAGCCTGGAAGGAAAAACAGACATAAAGTAGGGCACAGGTACACATGTACACTGGTGCCTATCAGGACACATTGCGACCTACATTGGTTCAAGCTTACATGAGTGACCTACGGCAGATGCTGGCGTCCTGCATCATGAAGAGAAACACCCACTGAGGGGCTCTGGACGCAGCTGCTGTTCTGCACCAGCGTGAGAGCCAGCAGATAAACAGCATGCCGCAGGTCTTGGGCTGACCTTCCAAAGCTTAACAAGCATACTGCCAATGCTCTCCTCCCGTCTTCCTGATCTCACATACAGGTCCCTGCTGGCCTGTGCTCTTCTGAAGTCTGAGGGGAAGAACATTGGGGAAACAGTTCTGTTGAGTTGACGCCATATAAACTCTTCCGAACAAACGTTGCAGAAAAGCTAAAGCAAAGGAACGGTGACCACAAACTTTAGGGAGACTTCACTGGAGGATTAGAAGGGGTGTTCCAATCAAGCAGGGTTCCTGAGACACTGGTAAAGTCTTCTTTCTTAACCTACATGACAGGTGCCTGGGAATCCTTGTATTGTTGTATTCTTTAAGATATAAATATGAGTTTTTACAAACCTAGTATGTGCGCTATTACTATGAAAATGTTTTGCCCATTAAAACCAATGGAAGTCAATAAGGGAAAAGATGTAAGATAGACATCTTGGGACATTTTGAAGAGGTATTGCAGGAAGTAAAATCCAAGCTTTACACGCTACAGTCTGAGACCAAACTCACCTGATTAGAATATACTATCTCCCCTTTGCAGGTAGCATGGTGAACTAGGTATCTTCAGAGAAAACAAAGAAAACTATTTTTAATGTAGGGTGTTTGTTTGTTTGTTTGTTTGTTTTTGAGACCAGGTCTCATTATGTAACTCAGGCCAGTCTTGAACTCACAGTCTTCTATCTCAGCCTCTCCAATGCTGGAATAACAGGTATATACTTCCATACCTGGCTGATGATTTCTATCTTAATACACGCACTCTTTAATCCAGAAGTTACACTTTTAAAGCCCTATCCCACAGTCATGCTTACATACCTTGCATGGAGAGGATTTATTACAGAACTATGTGCAAAAGCCAAAGCTTGGAGTCAACCAAAATTTCCATCACTAGGAACACGGTTAGAAAAACAATGGAAGTATGCCCACACCCAGGATGTCTTGATTGTGGTGGTTTAGGAACAACACTGAAAACAGCATGAGCCAGGCCTGGTGGCTTACACTTACAATCCTAACACTCAGGAGTTTCAGGTCGTCTTGACTAACACGGTGAGTTCTAGGTCAGCCTTGGGAGGGTATGCTAAGTGATAGGCTCTAGAACAGAAATTAACATACTATCTGCTTCTTTTTAAAACAAATATCCAGAAAAGCCAAATTTATGGAACAGAAAGTATATAGGTGTTTATTTGTGACTGGAGGCAAGACATGGGAACAAATGACTGCAAACATGAATGAGGGGTCCTTTTTGTTCTTCTTGTTGTTCTTCTTGTTCTTCTTCTTCTACTACTACTTCTTCTTTCTTCTTCTACTTCTTCTTCTTCTTCTTGTGGTACTAAAAATCAAACCTATTTCAGTTACTTTCCTGGTGCTAAAATGCCATGACAAAGACAACTTGAAGAGAAGAGTTTGATGGCACAGTCCATCCTGATGGTGAAGACTCGGCAGTAGGAACTTGAAGGAGTCAGTCACATTGCATTCACAGTCAGGAAGCAAAAAGCAATGAATGCTTCTGCTCAGCTTGCTTTCTCCTTCATATGAGGTCCAGAATTTAAGCCTAGAGAATGGCACCACCAGCTTTCATGGCAAGCCTTCACATCTCAATTAACCTAATCAACATAATACTTATGGCGTGCCCAGAGACTTGTCTTCTAGTGGTTCTTGGTCCTGTCAAGTTGACAACGTTAACCATCCCAGGTCCTGGGGGGTGGGAGGGAAGGCACTCACCATCAAACCTGATGACCTGAGATTGACCCCCAGAACCTACACTGTGGAAAGACAGAACTAACTACTGCAAGTTGTCCTCTTACCTCCATATGTACAACAGAATCTGGACACACCCCAACCATGCATCGCATGGGCTGCACACACAAGCAAAAAAGTAACTAAATAAAATGTAATGAAAAGAGTCCTGAAGCTCGAGGGGCTAGACTCAAGTTTAAAACTCACTGACCAGCTGGGTGTGGTGGCAGCCTGTAATCCCAGAGCTCTGGAGGCAGAGGCAGGCGGATCTCTGTGAGTTGGAGGCCAGCCTGGTCTACAAGGTGAGTCCAGAACAGCCAAGACTACACAGAGAAACCCTGTCTCAAAACACACACACACACACACACAAATTCATTGACTAAAAGCAATGTAGAAAGAACTCTCTATTGCTAAAATTACTCCTGAGGGAGACACAAACAATCTCTACCCTTCTTTCTAGGGTCTTGGTGACAATCAGGTAGATCCCAACAAAGTTTATTCTAGAGAACCAATAAATTCATTTCTTACAGAGCAGTGGGTGAGGGGTTATGGGCAGAAACTTAGGTGACCTTAGAGCAGCTACACCAGAAGGTCTATACCCAGCATAAATGAAAATTGCCCTGTGGCTGTGGAAACAGAGCCCCTTCCCCTAGTCTTTCCCTGCCTGTATCTTCTAACTCCTCTCTGAGGCTATGTTAAATTATTAGGGCAGAATTGGAAGGGGTGGCGGGATACTTAGGTAAGCCTCCTTCTGTGAAGGAAGGTCAGTAGTTAACAAACCCAGCTATGGTGATCTTTTGCAAGTGGGCACAGATATCTAATAATGATGGTGGCAGTTTGGGGTAAAGAACATGCATCCAGGTGCAGTGGAGTACACCTGTGCTCCCGGAACTCTGGGAGGCAGAGGCAGGCACATCTCTGAGTTCAAGGCCAGCCTGGTCTACAGAGCAAATCCAGGTCAGCCAAGGCTACACAGAGAAACCCTGTCTCAAAAAACAAACAAACAAATACAAACAAACAAAACACACCAGAAAAAAAATCCTAGGCAACAGCTACTACCTAAATGGGAAGTGAGACATATCCTCTTAGAATGTATGTGGGGTAACACTTCCATTTTCACAGATGTATCCTATATCCTCTCTTTGCAGTCCCCAGTCTCTAACACTCCCAACTCCTGGTGACTCTAGCCAGAGGAAGATGGCCGGCATTGGTAGCTTCCCTAACCACTCCAGCTGCCAAGGAAGAGCAGCTATAGAAGAGGTCAGTGGTAAAGAGAAGTAATCATGGCCTCAGCTCAAGGCCCTTCCCCCAGAAACTCTGTACAAGACACCTTTTCAGAGAAAAGGACGCCGGATGCAGTAATGATTTCTCAACAGGGCCTTGCAAAGTGTGATGTCAGACATGTTCCCCTGGCCATCAAGAGCAGGGCCAGCTTCCCCTCCATGCTGGCTCTGTGCCAAGACGACCCAGGGGCAGGCTGAAGCCTTGGTCTCTGCCAGGTGGTTTGTCTACCAGGTTTGGTCTATTTTCCTCTCTGTCCTTCTGCCATTTCCCCTCTTCAGAGCCCTCTTGTTTTCTTAACATCCATCCTCCTCCCAAAGTGTAAGCCACCCCAAAGATAACTGCATAAGAGTTTCAGCAGTAAATGAGGATCCAGATAGGGTCTAGGAAAGTGCAAATGATCATTAAGCATACAAAAAGCTGCCCTGCCACACTAGTTAACTCACGTAGACCAGCCTGGTCTACATTGCAAGTTCTAGGCCATCCAGGGCTACATACTGAGAGGTTATGGGGAGGAGGGGGAGTCTCAACAAACACATTAAAGGGGAGATGAATCTGAGAGTAGTTGAACGTGCCTATAATGGAAGCACTGGGGAGGTGGAGACAGGAAGAACCGGAATACAGGGTCATTCTTTGATACATACACTCAGGCCCAGCCTAGGCTAATGAGATTCTGGCTTAAAAAAAAAATAGCCTAGGCTAATGAGATTCTGGCTTAAAAAAAAATAGCCTAGGCTAATGAGATTCTGGCTTAAAAAAAAATAGCCTAGGCTAATGAGATTCTGGCTTAAAAAAAAAAAAAGCACATTTTTTTAAAAAGTTGGTGATGATGGGGAGGAACATCTTTGTTCAGATCATGTTCTGCCACCCACCTCCAAAAGGACTCAAAGGACCTCCAAAAGTATGGACATGCCTCCAGAATTTCTTGAAAGACTTGGCTGGCAGTATACAAACACATGCCCAATCCTCACCACTCCCTCAATTCTTAAAGCTACTGGTGTCAAGCTGTGACTACATCCCATGCACACCAAGGCTATGGTGGACCCAAACCAGGAGTGGATGATGACAGCCAACTCAGACCAGCCTCTAAACTGACCATCTCAAAACAACCTCAGAATGGAGACCACGGCTCCACTCCGATTCTGCTTCCTGATGTTCGTCCTCGTCTTAAACTTAAAAACAGATCAGGATGGTGTTGGGGAAACAGAACAAACCCAAGGGGCACTGTGGGAACAGCATGGCCAATTCAAATTAGCTAAGACCTCCAAGCAGTGAGTTTGATTCTGGGTCTGTCTGTCTGTCTGTCTGTCTGTCTGTCTGTCTGTCTGTCTCTCTCTCTCTCTCTCTCTCTCTCTCTCTCTCTCTCTCTCTCTCTCTCTCTCTCTCCTCCCTCTCTACCTCCTTTCTTCCTTCCCTTGCTTTCTTTTCTTGCCCAATGTAGTGACTCTGGTCTGCAATCCTGACACTACTACATTTCTATAGTGAAATGGGAAGCAGACAAGCTGCAGGTTTAAATATCGCAGGAGAATAAACAAGTGAGACCTTACCTCGTAATCATGGTGGAAGGGAAGAATTGATTCCTGAAAATTGACCTCTAACCTCCAAAACCAAATCTGTACACACACATACAAATAAATAAATAATTTTAAAATGAACTAGACATAAAGTTGCTGCCCTACAAATCCAGACCCAGAGCCCAACCTCAACCAACTAGACTTGCCCCTGTTTATATATCTAGAACCAAACCAAGTTGCCACCAAGCCTGACAACTGAGTTTGATCTCTTGGTCCCAACTGATGGAAAGAGAGAATCAATGCCTGAAAGTTATTGTTTGACTTCCACATGTACACACTAAACACATGTAATTAATGTTTTAAAACCTGAAATCCAAATTACGTATGTTTGGTGCTACATCCAGAGAATTACATTTTGTGATGCTGAGTAGCACTTTGGATGTCTAACTGTGTAGCTCAGGCTAGCCACTCATTTATTCATTCTTTCTTTTTTTATTATAACAAAATAAAAAACATAATCAGATACAACAAAAATTATCAGATCGAAGCTGGACAAATCAACAGAAGCAAACTAGGCCAAGAGAAGGCACAAGAATCAGAGAGTCACTTGTTCACACACTCAGGAAGTCCATAAAAACACTAAACTGGAAGCCATAATATATATGCAGAGGACCTGATGCAGACCTGTGCAGGCCCTGTGCATTCTGCTTTGTCTCTGTGAATTCATATGAGCTTTGCATATATTGATTTAGAGGTAACAACAGCAGCCGAGAGACACTGGGTTATAGAAAAAATGTGGAATTAAATCAAACTATCTACTATAATGATGTGTTAACATCAGAATAGACCCCTACAAAAGTTTTGTGTTGGGGAAGTGGGTTTGCACATGTTTCTACAGGAAACGAAAAGTTATGGATACCACCAAAACTTATAAAGATTAGAACTGATCAGAAAAGGTCTCCTGAAAACGTTGGCCACCTGATCTGAAAAGTCTGTTTACTTTTTACTAAACACAGCACAATTACTGGCTCCAAACAGAAAGAAGAAAATGTAGTGGGAATTTTGGTTTCTTTAAAAACATAGACATATTATGGGAATATTTTTTTAATCCTAAATGTGGGATATGAGGCTGCTTCAGATTGTCCACAACAACAGCCTATGATTTGCCTTGTACTCTGGCAAGGGTGTGATTTTGCCATATGCAGATAGTTTTGGCAAGTGTATGACATTTTGGAATTCTGGGACTCTTGAAAGTAATTCTCTGTAAGAGCCCCAAATAGGTGTGGCTGCTGTTGCTGCTACTGGCTGCTGCTTGCTGCTTGCTGGTTGGAGATAGGCTGATGATGAAGATCAAAATCATCCCAAGGAACTCGATGCCCTTAATCAGTAGGAAGTAATCTAACAATATCAATGCCCCTTTTTTCCTCTGGCCTTCTTTTTCTCCTCCCTAGTGTTTTGGGGGTTGGAAGGGAGAAGGGTAGGAAGAGTGGTAGAAATAAGAACCAGTAAAGTAGTCAAAAGTCTGGCTACAATCATATAATCTGCATACAAAGATATTTTGACTTCTTCCTTCCCAATTTATATCTCTTTGATCTCTTAGTTGTCTTATTGCTCTAGCTAAGACTTCAAGTACTGTTTTCAGTAGATATGGAGAGAGCGAACAACCTTGTCTTAGTTCTGATTTTACTGGAACTGCTTTGGGTTCCTCTCCATTTAAGCTGATGTTGGCAATGGGTTTGCTATAAACTGCCTTTATTATGTTGAGATACGTCTCTCATATCTCTAATCTCTGTAAGAGTTTTAGCATGTGTTGGATTTTGTCAGTATCTAATGAGATGATCATATATATGGCTTTGTCTTTTAGTTTGCTTAATTGTAGATTATATATGCTTCCTACTTGATCATGAGGAATGGTTTTTTTGATGTGTTCTTGAATTTGGTTTGCTAATACTTTACTGAGTATCTTTGCATCTATGTTCATAAGGGAAATTGGTCTGTAGTTCTCTTCCCTTGTTGGGTCTTTATGTGGTTTGGGTTTTAGGGTAACTATGGCCTTATAAAACAAATTGGGCAATGTCCCTTCTGGTTTCTATTTTGTGTAATAACTTGAGGAGTATTGGCATTAGCTCTTCTTTGAAAGTCTGGTAGAAATCTGCTCAAAAACTCGTCTGGCCATGGGCTTCTTGGTTGGAAAACTTTTAATGACTGCTTATATTTCACTGCAGGTTATAGGTCTGTTTAAATTGCTTATCTATCTAATTTTAATTTAACTTTGGTTAGTTGAATATACCAAAATTTTACCCATTTCTTTTAGAATTTTTAATTTGGTAGAGTACAAGTTTTTAAAGTATGCCCTTATAAATCTCTGGATTTTCTCAGTGTCTGTTACGGCTCCCTTTTCATCTCTAATTTTGTTAATTTGGATACTCTCTCTCCACCTTCTAGTTAATTTGGATAGTGACTTATTAGTCTTTCTGATTTTCTCAAAGAACCAACTCTGTTTCACTGACTCTGTATTTTTGTTAATTTGTTTCTGTTTTATTGATTTCAGCCCCCAGTTTGATTTTTTTTTCTTGAAGTCTACTCTTTTTGGGTGTGATTTCTTCTTCTGTCTTAGAGCTTTCAGGTGTGCTGTTAAACTGCTAGTATAAGATATCTCCAGTGTTTTCTATCTAGGCTCTTACTGATATGGCTTGCCTCTTAGAACAGCCTCCATTGTGTCACATAAGTTTGAGTATATTGTGCATTTGTTTTCATTCAATATTTTTTTTTATTTTTAAATATTGTTGAGTTGTGAAATGGTTTTTGGGGGGTTGGTTTTTTGAGACAGGATTTTTGCTTTTGTTGTTGTTAGCCTTGGCTGTCCTGGAACTCACTCTGTAGACCAGGCTGGCCTAGAACTCACAGATATCCACCTGTCTCTTTCTTCCGAGTGCTGGGATTAAAGGTGTGTGCCGCCACCTCCATGAAACAATTTCTGATAAAAGCACAACCCTCCAGCCCTAACCCCATAACAATGGTGAGGACACCAAACTTAAAATTTCTTTTATCTAATAGTGGTCCATACATTTTCAATACCATATTTATTCAGCATATTACACAAACACACACATACACGCACACATGCACACACACACCGTAAAGATTCTCTGTTGACTGTCTGTCTTAGGAGTGGGGAATCTTATGTTCTCAGCCTCCCTCCTTTCAACACATCCAACCAAATAAAATAGCGTGTTCTCCCAGGACACAGAGACACAGACACCATACTTCTTGATTCTGCATTTTTGTTATAATGACCGTGTAAACAATTATTCATAGTTGGGTACAGTGTTTACATTCCTGTCTTTGGACCCAATCCCCTACCCCACACACACACACATACCCCTGGAGTTAAGGTTTTCCATGTACTCATCATTGCTTCAGTTTTGACTGTCACTTCAGTCTGGATGGGTCACTTTGCAGTTCTCTAAATTGTTTTGATTACACTTCCACAAGAATTCTAAACTTGTCAGTTTCAACAAAGTTTTCTCTTTGTGTAGTATCCACTGCTCAAGATGTCTTCTTGTCTGTGACCATATTTTTCTCCATTTGTACAAGTCTCCTTTGATTCTTTACAAAGAATGTTTCACTGTTTGGGGTGCACAGTTTTCTTAGATAATGCTGTCAACCTTACCTACTAAGTACTACTTACTCCTAAAGCATTTACTCCTAAGTATTTTGAAGGTTTGAGGGTGCTATCAGGTTTTTATCTGGGAAAGGAGTTAGGCCAAACTTGTTTAGATTTTTAAATGTACATTATCTAGCATTCCAGTTTAGAGCACGGATATGTATGTGTGGTATGTGGTGTGCATATGCGTTATACAAGTGCATGCTATGTATGTGAGTGTATTACCTGTGTGTATGCGTTATATGTGCTCCTGTGTGTGTGCTTAGCATGTGTGTATGTTTTGTACAGTTTGTGTGTTGTACATATGCATGTGTTGTATGAGCACACATCTGAAAGTTGCTTATACTATGTGTTGCACAAATGTTTCCTTGTTATTCATTTTCATGTGTTGTTCTTGTACATGTGCTGGTCATGTTCATGAGTGTTAGGGTGTGTATGCATGTTGAGGTGTCCTTCTCTGTCTCCTAACTCCACCATCCTGACTGCGAATCAATAAAATTTCAAAAGCAAATCAAACATATTTCCTTTCCCATTCTTTGGTTTCTTTCCATAATGACCAGCATTGTTAAAACTTTCTCCCAGTCCATTGAATATGTTGGCTTGGGGAATAGAGGTTTAGTGGTAGAACACTAGCGGAATACGTTCAAGACCCCGGATTCAACCTTTGGCACTAAAAGCAAAATGTCAACCTGTAGGATACATTGACCATATTTTTAACAAGCCTATAACATCAACATATGTTACATGGGCATGTGTGTGGATACATGTATGCTAATGGAGAGAGACAGTGTTTTCTCACCTTTCTCTTAACCAGAGTTAAATCAGGGTGGGTAGAAGAGGCAAGATCTGCAAGGTGATTAGGAAGAAGCCTCTGAAGAAATCTAGTCACTTCCGGCACGGGAAAGAATTCTGTTGCCCAACTGAAACCTAAGAGACCACATCCGTACCTCTCCCTCAGTTCCCATTCTGTAAACAAAACTGTCTTCCTGAAAGAGCTGGCTTGCTCCAACTTTGAAGGTATTGTGGGTGTGGGAACTAAGTGTGACCTCACAAGTGTAGTTCAGGGCTCCCCACTTTGTGATCAGGGTTGAGTATCCCTCTCATCTGAAACCCAGATAGCAGCATGCTCAGTAGGCCTTTCTCCTCAACATATCCCCACGTGTCAACAAGCAAGGCTTACGCCTTGTGTGCTCTATACCTCAGTAACCCCAGCACCTGGGAGGTAGAGACAAGAAGATCAGAATTTCCAGGTCATCCTGTGCCAAATAACAAGTTCAAAGCCACCTTGAGCTACATGAGACCCAGCCTCAAAACAGAAAAGCAACAGGGAAAAGCCCATAAGGCCTCAACCCTATATAAAGATCTACAGGCAACCAAGGAATGTTGAGAGCAAGAGAAAGTCTTTCCCCAGGAAAAGTTCACCAACTGGTTTTCCAATTCCAAACAATCAGCCCTGAAAACATACATACAAGTACTATTATATGGACTGAGTAGGCTGTATTTATGTTTTAGGAAATATTTGTAAATGTATACATACATAATATGTGTAACAATTAATATGAAAGAGGCCCTGAATTTGAAAGAAAGCGAGGGGAATTAGATGGGAGGGTTGAGGGAGGATAGGGAAGGGGAAAATTTTTTAAAGAAAAGAGTTCTCTGGTTGAATTTTTGGGGTCACTCATGTATATTATATCGTCTGCAAGTAGTGATACTTTGACTTCTTCCTTTCCAATTTGTATCCCCTTGATCTCCTGTAGTTGTCTTATTGCTCTAGCTAGGACTTCAAGTATTATGTTGAAGAGATATGGAGACAATGAGCAACCTTGCCTAGTCCCTGATTTCAGTGGGA
>CM053751.1:52921789-53007742 GCA_028658305.1 Pachyuromys duprasi
GAGGACCTCCTCCCCTTCCATCCAACCCCAGCTCATCCTGTCTCCTCAGGGCTGGCTACAATGTCCTCCCCTGGGATCTAGCCAGTCTGTCACTCCCTGGCATGTATGGGGGAGGGTCAAAGAGTCAGCCATCAAGTTCATGACTGAAACAGTCCCTATTTCCCTCACTAGGGTCTTCAGTCCTACACCGAGCTATCATGAGCCCCATCTGAGCGGGGGTTCCAGACCACATCCACACATGGTCCTTGGTTGTAGAAACCGTCTCATCCAAGACCCCTGTGCCCTGCTCAGTTTGGTCTTTGTGGAGCTCTTGTTCTCACCAAGTCTCACCAACCTCCCCCATTTCTATCATCACTTCTCGCCCTCTGCCAAAGGCTTGATCTCGAGTCTTAATATCTGCTCTGATACATCGCTACATTGACCCCCCCCCAGAGGTCCTCCTTGGCATGTTCCTGTCCTGTTTCTTATTTTCTCCTCCACTCAATGTCCATCCCATTTGTTCATCCAAACGAGCGGGAGACCAGTTCTTAATGTACTGTTTCCAGGCAAATCTGACATGAGCAGTTTCTCCCACCCCCCAACCCCTTTTCTCTCTTTCTCCCTTCCTCCTCCGTACTTGTAGATTATTTTCCCTATCTGTCAGATGTTTCTTCCTTTAGGATAGAGAAGCCCCTGAGGAAAGGGCAAGTGCCCCTGGGTTGGGGAAACATATTTTCTTTGAGTCATGAAGCACAGAAAGAGGTACTTTTTAGAAGGGGTCATCCTTTAGCCCAGGCTATCCTGGAACTTTATGTAACCCAGGCTATCCTCAGGTTCATGGCCATCTCCCTGCCTCAGCCTTTCAAGTATTGCATAAAAGAGCCCCCCCCCAAAGCTCCAAACTGGGAAACCATGGTTCAGCTCATCAGCTTAGTGCCTCAACAGTAATGTGTTGGAACTCACTTATCTGGCCTTTGGAACAGCCCTTTAGACATCTAATGTTTGTACATTTTTTGAGGTACATTCCTATAATGATACATGCTCATCACATGCAATGATCAAATCAGGGTTATCTGTGGACCGGAGGGTTTAATTCTGTGGTAGAGCACTTGCCCAGCATGTGACAATTCAATACCAAGCACCTCCCAGAAGAAGGTCATGGTGATCATTACATCCTGGAAGGTGAGAGAGATAGAGAAGAAGAGAGATGGATGGGTTTGCTGTGAGTTCTAGGCAAAGGGGAAAAGGAATTGCTGAATGGGAACCGAAGACAAGCTAGAGCTGCTTTGTGAAATCGTTGCTTTAGTGCCCAAGTTTCATTTCACATTTTATAATTTAAAGAAGGCCTTTCTCAATCCTTGTATATGCAAGGTGTTTCCTTTTTTTAACAACCAAGAGGTATTAATCGTTGCTTGGGGTAGCAATGTTACCACCAATGGAGGCACTATGAAAAAACACCTTTTATCTCATTTGATACTCACCAAGACCTTAAGTGGGGAGTTATTGTTACCCTTATTTTATAGAAGAAAATAAAACCAAAAAGATGGAAGGGTACATCCACAGTAACATAGCACACTGGATCCTGATCTGGGACTGACTGGCTTCAGGGCCTGAGCTCGGATGCTCTGTGACCGGCTCTGTGACCGGCGGAGCTCTCGGTGGCTTTGAGTGAGGTCCTATACTGGTCTGTTCTCCCTGAGTCATCTTGATTGAACTTAGTTTTTCAGAACCTGTCTTCTTAAAACATTGCAACACGAGAAGCATGTGTCAAGACTCAGAGCAGGTTGGGGACGTGCAGGAAAGATGGTTCATCAGGTATGAGCACTGCCTGCCACTGCGTAGGATGAGGGTTCTGTTGTCAGGGCCCACCTGGCAGCTAACAATCATCTGCAATACCAATTCCAGGGCGTCTGACGTCCCTTTCTGGTTCCCTCAGACACTGCATGGTTCATACATGCAGGCAGAACAACTACACACATTTAACAACAAAAAAATCATAGAAGAAGAGGACGAAGAAGAAAAAGCTGGGCTTGGTGCCACACACCTTTAATCTCAGCACTCTGGAAGGCAGAGGCAGGCAGATCTCTGTGAATTTGAAGCCAGCCTGGTCTACAGAGCTAGTTCCAGGACAGCCAGGGCTACACAAAGAAACCCTGTCTCAAAACAAAACAAAAAAGAGTTAAGGTGGGCAGGTCAGATGGTTCAGTGGGTAAAGGGTTTTAGTTTGTTTGTTTTGTTTTTTTTTTAAATCACCAATGCTGATGACATGAGTTCTATAACAGGACCTACATGGTAGTAGAGAAACAACTCTTGAAAGTTGTCCTCTGGTCTCTACATAGGTGCCATAATGTATGCACAGTCATAAACACATACACACATGCACACACACACACAGAACTTGCTCTCCCTTCCACCACCAGAAACTAGAATCAAATTTCCTATCAGGTTCCCAAAGCCAGAACTGTCCCCAATTCTACTGCCCCACCCCCAGGGCACTTGGCACTTGTAGGAGCTTCCAGGAGCCTGCGAAGGTATTAAGTAGAAACTCAACCGCAATGTCCTCCTACCCATGGCCCTACACACTGAGCAGGGGGAGGGGGCATAAGGGGGGGGTATGGGAAGGAAGAACCGGAAGTTAAAGGCAGGGTGTACCCCAAGGCCATCAGCTGAAGCATGTACTTTAGCGACCTAATAAGCTAGACTTGGCCACTTGTCCAGATAAACCAATCAAAAGAGCCATACAAATGGTGCAAAGCAGAAAACGCATTCGATGTGGCTGCACTAGGTAGAGAGAAAAAGAGTTACGGTGACCATCGCTCACTCCCCATACAAGGTGAACAGATAAGTTTAAATCTTTGCTAAACACAAGTTCCTTCTCTTTTGAATTCCAGGGCTTCAGCCTCTTTTCTTTACCCAGCATAGATTCCTAGAGAAACTGCAGTCTCTAGGGTGTCTTTATCTGAATAGCAAAGGGATGTCCATAAATACCTTTGGAATACCCTCATTTCTGCCAAGCAGACAAACCAGTCCAGACCACTGGAGCAGTCACCTAAGCCTCCTTCCACACAGTTCTTTTTTATTTTATTATTCATTTACTTACTTGCTTATTTACTTACTTGTTTGTTTGTTTGTTCTTGAGACAGGGTTTCTCTATGTAGCTTTGACTGAATTGGAACTGACTATGTAGATCAGACTGGTTTCGAACTCACAGAGCTCCACCTGCTTCTGCCTCCTGGGTACTTTTTAAGGAAGCAAAACAAGAGGACAATACTGTGTAGACTGGTTTGTTTTTGTTTGTTTGTTTCCTATTTTGTTTAAATTTTTTTTTACTTATTAATGTGTAAGTGTTTATGTGAATGCATGTCAAATGTGCACAAGTGCCCAAGGAAGCCAGAAGAGAGCATTGGATCCCCTGGAGCTGAATTTACAAGAGATTGTAAGCTGTCTGCCCTCCTCCTCCTCCTTCTTGGTTTGTTGGTTTGTTGGGGTTTTTTTGTTGTTTTTTTATTTTCGGGGTTTTTGAGAGAAGGTTTCTCTGTGTCCTGAAGCTCACTCTGTAGACTAGGCTGACCTCAGACTCAGAGATCAGCCTGCCTCTGCCTCCCAAGTGTTTGGACTAAAGGCCTGCACCACCACTGCCTGGCCTTTTTTCTCCCCCCCCCCTTTTCTTTCTTTCTTTCCTTTCAGTATTTGTTTGTTTGTTTTAGATGGGGTCTCTCTACATAGTCCTGGTTGAGGTCAGACTCACAGAGATGCCCTGCCCTGCCTCCTGAGTGCTAGGATTAAATTTATACACTATCCACTCAGCAATGACATGTTCCCTTCCAATTGTTATCCAGGCTGTAGGTTGAAGAATCCTATAACCTGATGCCCTGCTTCACTGCTTCATTTCCTATGCAACTTGTAGCTGAGTCCTGTTGGTCTCCCCTCAAAGATCCTTGTAACAGACAAAAAATTTCTCCATCTTGTCTCAGCTGAAGGCATCTTTAGTTTAGACTGAAACTGACCCCTCTCGCCCTGAAAAGTCCCACAGGGAAGCACCCAACCCCATTCTAGAAACTCAGGTTTAAATGTCCCAACTAGCCACATATTCTTGGTTCTTGTTACCCCTCTTGCTTGCTTCCTCCTGCAAGCAGGAGATAGTTTTTTCCATGTTGTCTTCTAAAACTCCCCATAAAATGCATTCAGGGCTGCTCTGTGAGAAGTGTTTCTCTCCATGCAGTCACAAACCGGCTTAATACAGACTCTCAAGTCAAACTTCAGTCGTCCTGAGTAGTCTGTGGGTCTCTACCCGGAAAGACTCCTGAGTTCTCCCTGTCCTTCTGCCACACTGTCACTGGTTTGCCCATAGCCTCCACATTTCTGCTACAGCCTCCTAACAGGATCCCAGGACCTGTCTGTAAGCTCACTAACAGCTCGAGGGAGCCACCTAGCTTCATTACATATGCTTGGGGCTCAGCCAGGGCTGGGCACAGGCTATGGTGTAAAGTTTAGGGAAGCACTCAATGCCCTGCAAAGTTTGGCCTGCTGGCCAAAGCTGTACCCTGTCTCTCTCATCCTTGCTTATGCTCCCCTAATCCAGCCGCAGCAGTCCTACACAGTAAATCCTATGGCATAGTTCTGAACCCAAGAAAGTACTCTTGACATTCTTGACATATCAGCTGGAATCACTCCTATAGGCAAGAGTTCAGATACGATAGGGAAAACACGCCAAAGCAAACATCCTCTCTCCTGACTCCCAGATCCATCTCTGTGGGCTTGAGCCCCCGACCCCTCCCCCTGCTCACCCACCTGGGAAACCTCCAATGAGCCAAGCGGCCTCTGCTGTGACTTGGAGATATTCCGAAGAGCGTGATGACACTATCTGTCAGGTCTTCTGGTTCCAGTCATCCCTGGTACCCATTCCATTTCTGACATTCTCACCCCATCCACATGCCTCCCTCCAGTCCCAACCTGGTCTAAGCCCTAGCTAGACTTCCCTTACCTCCAACCCTCACCAGGTCTCCAAGTCTTTTTCTCCCACCCCCAGGCTCCCCATGTCTGGATTTTTTCCTATTATTGACAGCTACCCTTCTCTGACCTTACCTAATGCCAAGTTGTCACCCCAGCCCTTTACTGACCCCCAGACTTACTCCATCTGACCTTGGTCCCTTATTCCCCTGCACAGCCTTGACTGCAATCCCACCTGGGAGCTCAACCTCAGGTTATCCTGGTCCCTCCCCATCCCCACATGGGCCAGTACCCTCTCCTTATGCTTTAAGCTAGTAGGAGTTTCTGTTTCTGCCTGTTAGCAATCAAGGAGCCCAGATGTCTTCAGCACTCCCTGCAACACTTCCACACAGCTTCCAAAATGGAATGAAGACAACCACTCAGACAACAGGGAAGAGAAGGAAGAAAGGAAGGCAGAAACTGGCTGAGTTTGGGAGCCTTTCTAGTACCATCAGTTTATTCTCTAGGCATTATGTCCAATGCCAGGATAGAAAGTGGACTAAACAGACAGGTTCAGAGAAAACAGATGAGTAACCACAACTCCTTTTGAAAATTGTTTAGATTTTTTTTATTTTATGTGTATGAATGTTTTGCCTGCACATATGCCTACACATCACGTGCATGTCTAATGGCCCCAGAAGTCAGAAGAGGTCGTTGGATCCCCTGGAACCTGAGTTACAGATGATTGTGAGCCACCATATGAGAGCTGGGAATTACAGCTGGATCCTCTGAGGAAGCAGCCAGTGCTCTCAAATACTGACTTTCTCTCCAGCCCCAAAAACAATTTCTTGAAGTCATTTGGGGTAGGGGAGTGAGGAAGTAGCTTAATACGAGCCAGGTCCGCACAGGAGACGATGGTTATACAGAGAATTAAAGCTGACTCATACATTTTCATGTATGAGTGATAAACAGAGTCTCCTGCCTGTGAGAGGTGATAATGAGCATGAGGCTGTGTTCTAGCAGGGGGTAAAGCCACTAGCCCACAGCAAGTTGGTGAGGAGGGCTACCCCCATTTTACTGCAGGAACCACCAGCTACTCCACACACATGCTTGCTCCATGGCACACCCAAGATACTTTCACATGGACAAACATGGGACAGAAATTTTTATTGGAAGCGGCTGCCTGTCTTGCTGATCGACAGCGATATTTGGGTGTATAAAGTTGCCACTGCTCCCTGCCAACTGGAAGTGCCAAGAGGGCAAAAGTTACAGCTTGTTCCATCTTTGGATCAGCTGGTACACAGCGCGCACATCAGCCCCTGTGACACTGGTCACCGGGTAAAGGGTAGCCTCATGCTCTAAGCCTGGCTTCCCAAATGCCCTTTGTCCACTCATGACACGAAAGGGAAGAAGTTCTTCGGCTCCATCACAAGGCCGCTTGGTGGCATGGTGCTTCGGGAGCACCTGACTGATGGGAAAACAGTCTCATGAGCTCAGATCACAGGACAAAGAGCTACTGGAGAGCCTGCTGGAATGTGCTGAATGGTCAGGGTGGTGTTCCAAGGAGAGAGCCCAGCCCATGGAAGGGTAAAGTCGATGCAAGCTCCAGTTCTTTGTTCTAATGGCGGGGTGCTATAGGTGTGACCATGATGATTACCCAGATGACAAGTCAAAGATCATGGAAGTGTAAAGGCAGACCTTGGAGGGCTATCAGCAGCTCTTCAGAAAGCAGGTATGGACCCTAGAGACAGTAATTAATCACTAACTTCTGATTCTGTCATCTCCCTCCTCAAACCAAATAGTATCTGTCTAAAGTCATACTGAACACCACACACACATACACACACACCACCAGATACCACACACACACACATACCACACACATACACACCACACCACACAACGCACATCGGTATAATATTCTTTCCTTTGAGGGGGAGATATTACTCCTTAGTAATTTTCAGAGGTTTAACAGCTAGTAAGAGATGTGTGAAAGGTAACACGATGATGTGTCAAAAACTCCTTGCGAACCAGGCCACAGTTAACGAGGATCTTGAGTAATTCGTGGCGAAAATTCTGGCCAACAAAGGCATAGATGATGGGGTTGAGACAACTGTGAGAAAAGCCCAGGACCTCAGTGACATAGAGGGCCTGGTCAATGTCGCCACGACGCTTGCAGGTGTCTTCAATCAAGCGGGCCCCTAAGAGAGTGTCCAAGAGCAGGGCCAGGTTGTATGGCAGAGAGCAGAGCAGGAAGACAAGCACAACAGCAAAGATGACCCGCATAGCCCTGTGCTTCTGCACCATGCGGGCCTTAAAGAGCATGCTAAGTGTGAACCCGTAGCAAAACAGCATTACCAGCAGAGGCAGGAGGAAGCCAAATATGTGGGACAAGCCACGCAACATTATCCGAAAACTTGGTGTGGCTTCGCCAAGGACCTCATAGCAAATTGTTTCAGAATTCTGTGGTTTGTATTCCTGGCGGAAGATAGAAAAGGGCAGAGACAGAATCAAAGAGAGAGCCCAAACGCCCAGACATACAAACTTAACTAAGTGGCGCTTTTGGGCCAGTGTGCTTGTAGCATGGACGATGGCTAGGTATCGGTCCACGCTGATGCAGGCCAGTAGCAGGATACCACTGAAGAAGTTGGCTTCCTTCAGGAGTGAGATCATCTTACACAGGGGCGTGCCGAAAATCCAGCCCTTCAACTTGGAGACAGCCCAGAAGGGCAGGGTCAATGAAAAGAGAAGGTCGGCAATGGCTAGGTTCAGCATGTAGATGTCGGTAACAGAGCAGCTTCTTCGCCTGTATAAGATGACCAGCATCACAACAGAGTTTCCCAGCAAGCTCATCAGGGTCACCAGTGCATAAAAGATGACTAAAGCCTGCCTGTTGGTTATTACAAAGCTCTCACAGGGTCTGGAATCCTCTCCAATGGGTGGCGTTCTGGTGGTATTTCCAAATTCTTTCTCAAAGTAATCCCACGTCATATTTTCTGGAACACTCCAGACAAAATATTCAGCTTTGGCCATGGTTCAATCTAGGTGAAAGATTAGAAGGAAAGAAGTATGATTTAGTAACCATATTCAAGTGTCATGAATGCTGTGGGATAATCTTGGCCTCTCTGTTGCTTTGACAACGAAACATCACCCCCTTTGCCTTCAACTTGAACTTCTGTAGAAGTTAGCTTCCTGATGCTGTCAGAGGCCTTGGAAATTCCGTCTGAATAACGGATGAAATAAAACCCGTGGAAGATACCTTTGCCTTCAGTCGACTCTACAAGCCTCAACTCTGTCCTGCTCTGCCTGGTCTCCCTTTAGCCATCTCTGTCCTCAGCCATCGCATTCAGACACAGCCACCAGGTTGCTCTTAGATACTAGGGAAGAGGCAGCAAGCAGCAGCACTGGAGGAGGTAAGGAGTATTGGTGTGTCCCTTCCTACATTATTTCTTATATGTGTCCCCTCATTGTTGTTTGCCCTTTTAAAAAAGAACTGTTTTTTTTCACTGCATTTATTTATGTGTCTGAGCATGTGTACTTGTCTATATGTCTGTACGCAGAGGCCAGAAGAAGACTTCAGATCTCTTGGAACTGGTGCTGCGAAGAGTTGTGAGCTGCCCAAAGTGTGTGCTGGGAACCAAACACTCAAGAGCAATCCCATGCTCTTAACCACTGAGCTATCTCCCCAGCTCTTGACTTTCTTTAAATCTACCTGGTGAAAGAAGAGATAGAAACAGGTTACATTAAACTACACGCTGTGCCTCGACTTTTGATGAGATTATGTCCAGCTTTCAAAGTTGTAAGCCTCGAGTCAAAAGTACACATAGAGGGTCAATGAGGTGATCCAGTGAATAAAGGCATATGCTGCCAAGCCTAAAAACTTGATCCCCAGGACCCACAAGGTAGAAGGAAACACCCATCTCCTGCAGGCTTTCATCTGGCCACCACACCCAAGCTCACACAGACCCTAAAAGTGAAAAATATAAAATACATGTAAGGGTTGGTGGGATAGCTCAGCATATAAAAGAGCTTGCCACACCAGCCTGTCACCTTGAGTTTGCTCTCACAACCCATGATAGAAGAAGGGAACCAACTCCCTAAAATTGTCCTTTGACCTGTACCCAAGTCCAGGGCTCTCCAATCTGGAAGTATTTAGAAGTTAACCAGGTTAGACATGGTGTTACCTATTGCCCACTCTCTCCCCAGTGGCCTTGACTGGGGCCTTCAGTCCCTACAGATTTCCATTTATCAACTGCAAATTGTGGGAAGAGAAAGGAGCTCTCACAGGCTTCCAGGTCTTGGACTTTATAGCAGGTGCATTCACATCCCCACACCTTGGGATGCTCTCTCCCTGCCAGTGTTGGCATCTTCACAGAAGACAAAAGCTTAGAAGGAAGCAATCAACACCAAACTGGGGAATTGTCCACCTCGGCCACACATCAGGAGAGGAATAAAAACAGAGGATGAGGAGACTGCGACCACAGTGACCCAGGAAAAGTGAGAGTTAAGAACTCACCTGCAGTGAGGAGACAAGAAACCATTTAGCAGAAATCCCTGAGTTCCACAGAAACCAGTGTATTTTCTAAGATAAAACTGAAGCAAGCCTTCTACCCCAACAAGTGTGTTGACACACAGGGGTGGCTTCCTACCTGAGACACCAGCTGGGTATGTTCTGCGTGAGCGAGAGCCTGCAGCTCAGAGACCAGAATGACCAAACAGTAGAAGGAACTAGATAAATAAGGAAAAAAGAGAGAAGCCACACCAGACAAGACCTCCCCTCAGAGCCCCACCCATGTCTACATCTGGGTGCAGATTAAGTCATGCGACCTGGCATCATCAGGGCTTCTGTGGGTCCCCCCCGGGAGAGCAGAGAAAAGCTGTTCCCTAAATTCTCTCCTCTGTAGATGATCATGTTCATCATCTTCAGTTTCTTGAATTTACCTGCACATGCTATCCCCAAGTTTCCTAATCGATGACCTTGAAAATCCAATTTCCCTGAGTCAAATAAATTGACTTTCTCCAACAAAAGTTTCAGAAGTCCCAGGTGGGAAAGACTTAGGGAGTCTATAAGGAGAACTTAGGGGAAAGTTGGTGGGAGAGAGTGGGAAGCCTACATCTAAGCTGTGTTGGGACAGCAAGCAGACATTTACATTGGTGCTGCAATAGAACCCAGTACCCAGTGCATGCTGGGACAAGTACCCTACCACTGAGCTACATCTGCGGCCCCAATAAATATTTTCTGATTTTGTTTTGTTGTGTTGTGTTGTGTTGTGTTTTGAGACAGTGTCTCTCGTAGCCCATACTGGCCTTGAACTCTAGGTAGCTGATGACCATAAACCTTCGTTTCTCTCCCAAATGTTGGGATTACAGGTGTGCACCACCACGTACAGCTGTAAGCACACCATTTTCACTTATATTATAGGCATCTTTAGGGTCATGTGTTAGAGATTTGGAAGAGGAAAAAAAATCCTGTTTACACTCCCGTTTACACACCATTTCCAATTATCGCTTGGTTGGAGTGGTGTAAGGTTTGGGGCATGACCACTCCTTCCCTGGAGTCTATCAGGAGACCATTAGGACTGGAAAATCTAATGAAGGATCAGCTGAGGGTGATGTAATTGCAGCTCCCCATTTGGTTCTGAAGGACTGCTCCTTTGGGAAGCTGCCTGGGAAGCCCCTGAGCAGTCCACAGCTAACCTCTGACTTTACTCCTCGGGCTCAGTGTCCTGGTTAGTTCACACAGTCTAAAGTCATCTGAGAAAGGAATCCCAACTGAGAGATTTCCCACATCAGATTGGCTTGTGGGCGTATCTGTGGGAGGTTGTCTTGATCGCTCATTGATGTAGGCTGGCCCAGCCCACTGTGGGGGGTGAGGGGGAAGGGACCACTATCCCTAAGCAGATGGTCCTGGTCTGTAATAAGAAAACTAGGTAGGGATGGAGAAATGGCTCAGTGGTTAAGAACACTAGCTGCTCTTCTAGAGGACTCAGGGTTGATCCCTAGCTCCCAAATAGTGCCTCCAAATGGTCTGTAACTCTAATCTCAAGGGAATCTATTTCCCTCTTCTAGCTTCTGAGGGCACTACATGCACACCGTGCTCAGACATGTGTGCAGGCACAGCACCCATATACACAAAATTGCCTTTTCTATGTGCCAAGATAGACTTTTACTGAAAGCAGTTTACAAAGCATTGCATTTAAAAGGTAATGTTTTCATGCTTGTTTTCTAATTTTATGTTATAATTCGCATAGCAAGTAAGTTTTGCTCTATTATCTTATGAACATTTCAATGCTGTAGTTTTCTTTTCCAAATAGAAATAAAAACCTTTGGTTTCCACAAATTAAAATGAAATGTTTTTTACTGAAAGCTAAGTAAGCAAGACTCTGTGAGTGAGCAGTGTTGCTCTGTAGTTTCTGCTTCAAACTCCTGCTTGAGAGCCTGTCCTGAATTCCCTCAGTATTCGACTGTGACCTGTAAGGAGAAATAAATCCTTTCTTCTTCTAAGTTGCTTTGAATCACAGTCTATTACCCCAGCAATGAAAATGAAGCCAGAGCACTGTTAAACCTTTCTCTGTGATAACCTGCCCTCCGCTGTGTATGTGCTACATGCAGCTGAGGAGCGAAGATTCCTTCTCCAATTCGTCTTTGGATCTGTCCTCTGCAAAAAAGACATGGCAAGTGATCGCCAAGGGCCGTGAAAGAAATGGCGCTTCTCGTGTGACTGGAGGAGCATGCAGCTCCACTCTAAAGGGACCTGAGATTTTCAGCCACATACTCGCACCTAAAGGTGTGTCTGAGAGCTTCACTTCCATGCACCTGGGCTGGTCTTCCTGGCTGCCACAGCTCCTGCCCAGTGTCTGTGCTGTCAGGGTCAATCTGTGAAATCCTGCCCCTCCCACAAATGCCAACTTTTCATACTACTGTGACATGGCCAAATATGGTGGCCTCCTCCAGAGTTCTATTTGCATTCATAAAAAGCAGCAAGAGGGCTAGGACTCTAGGGCATCTGGTGCAGTGTTGGCCTAACATTTAGGAAGGCCTGGATCCAATCAATACCCAGCAGTGCATAAAACTTGGCACAGGGTGGGGTTTGGTGGCTGGGAGTGTGACTCAGCAGGTCAGAGCACTTGCTACATAAACATGTCAAGTCCTCAGCTCCCATGTAAAGCCAGGCGGGACCAAGTGCACTTCTCTAATCCGAGCACTGGAGTGTGGGTTGCAGAAACAGAAAGACCAGGGCTGGGGCTTGGTGGTTCCCAGGCTAGCTCCAGGCTCAGTGAGAGACCCTGTCCTTCAGGGGAGTAAGGCAGAGAATGATAGAGCAGGACACACAGTGTCCTCTGATGTCTTCCTACCCTTCGGCTTCTAGATATACCTAGTGTGTGTACACACCCAAACACATATGTACATATACTGCACACACATATACTCCATCCCACACATAAACTCAAAATCTGGATGTATCGGTACATCCCTACAATCTAAAGGCAGCTTCAACTACAGAATGAATTCAAGGCCAGCCTGGGGTACATGATACCCTGTCTCAGGAAAAAAAAAAAAAAAAAAAAAAGATTGCAGGAACTATAAAGAGACAATTGACCCTGATGTTGGACTGTTGGGCTCTGATGCCTTGACTAGGAAGGACTTGAAATGGGGTAGTCCCAGAAGGGAAGGTGCATTCCCACCAATTGTCTCAAGAGAGGCAGCTTCAGGGGCAGAAAACACTGACTGAAGACCCGAGAGGAAACTGTGAGAGCTAGCCTGTAAAATACCTCAAGAAAGTACCCCTTTCCTGAAGACCTTCCTACTCTTGGAGTTCTTTTCTCTGTAATAAGTCTACATTCTCTCTGAGAACACGAGGGACTGCTAGGAAGAAAGAATTTCTCAGCACATGGGGGCAGCAGTCAAGAGACAGTGAGGCGAGGTGCCTTCGAGGAAAGCACTGGGAGAGAAGAGGGTCAAGTCCTGGCTAAGACTTGGTTTTAAACAAACTGTGTTGGGACACACCTACAATCCCAGCACTCAGGAGGCAGAGGCAGGGGGATCATCACAAGTTTGAGGCTACGTAGTAAATTCCAGATCAGCCAGGGCTACATAGCAAGATCCTGTCTCAAAAGACCAAACAATAGATAAACAAATAGGGGATAGAGACATGGCTCAGCAATTAAGAGCACGGGGTGCTCTTGCAGGAGACCCCGAGTCAGTACTCAGCACCCACACTGGGCAGATCACAGCAGCTTGTAAATCCAGTTTCAGGAGATCTGGCCCTAAGGGTGCACAGACAAACACACAGACAAAACACCTATGTACATGACATGATAAAATTTAAAATTTAGGCCAGTGGTAGCACATGCCTTTAATCCCAGATCTTGGGAGGCAGAGGTAGATGGATCTCTGAGTTTGAGGACAGCCTCATTGAACACATAAACATCTGTTCAGAGTGAGTTCCAGGATAGCCAGGACTACACAGAAAAACCTTGTCTCAAGAAACAATAAATAAATAAATAACATTTAAACTAAATAAGATCTACTAGTCTCAATTTCTGTTGTTCCCACTTGCTTTTCCTATGCCCTCAGTTGAGCCAGTTCACCACTCTTGTGGATTTTACAGAATCTCAGAGCAATTGGGGAAGGGTTGGATCTGCCCTGAAGCCCAGGAGCAAAGGGGAAACCGCCCCCCACCCCCCAGATAAGTGGTGGAGGCAACAGCCTTCTCAGGAAGATGGAGATGGATGGAGGATGAAGGTCTGAAGTATCTCTCAGCTCGAGGTCGGGTAAAGCCTCTCCCTGGAGGAGGGGAAAGGCACAAAGATATAATAACGACAAACAGAGCTTTCCCACTTGAAAGGGCAAGCCAGCCCACTAAAGCAACCTCCACACTCCGTTTCCCACTCACAACCGCTCCTGAGTATACAAAGCGCAGTGCTCCCAACAGGGAAGTATTCTATATTCTAAGAGAACATTCAGAGCCACAAAGATAACTGTGACAGACGCAGGCTGGATGCCAGGCCAACTAGTGATGTTCGGGAGGCTCAGCGCTATCGTCCTTAATGCTGTGTCAGATTCAGTGATTTCTCTGCAACATGGACAGCCACACAGTAAGGCTCTGGGTCTGCTTTTATGCACGCATGCACTTGACACATAAACATCTGTTCCCATCCTTCCAGAAGAATCCACTTCAGTCTGGAGGTCAGAGCGGAAGGTTGTTTCTCCCTTCTCCCTGTGACATACCCGTGGCCACAGCCACAAGGGTGGAGGGCAAGTATGTGACCTGAGATGAGTCAGTCAAGGCAAAGGCTAGGATGCTTGCTCAATGCAAAGTACCATACGTCATCTTGTGGTAATTGATGGACACTTTGTTACCACAAATCACAATACTGTCCGAGGACCCAAACAAACATACACTGAGGGAAGAAGATCTGAGAAAATAATCAGAAATCAGAGCCAGGATTCTGCACAAACCTTGCCCAGGGCCATGTTCTCTCTGTACTTTGCTGTTATGTGAGCCTATAAATTCTTTATGCAAACGCATTCAGGAGTTGGAGAGAGCTCAGTTGGGAGTGGAGAGAAACAAATCTTCCTTACAAGTGCAAGGATCTGAGTTGGATCCCCTGCGTGTGCGCGCGACAGATACACACACACACACACACACACACACACACACACACTTGGCATGGTGATAAACACTTACACTTGTACTCTAGCCCTTGGGAAGGCAGAGACTGGCAGATGCCTGGGGCTCAACAGCCAGCCAAGTTAACATGGCAAGGTCCGTGCTCTGTGTGTACAGTATGAGGCTCTCAAGAAACGTGGGCAGCACACAAAGTTGTATACACACAGAGAGAGAAGTTCAAGTTGAGTTTTCTGCTACATGCAGCTAAAATCATGTCCCAATAGAGTGAGTGTTTGGAAAAGCAAAAGCTATCTAGGATGAGAGTAAAGAATCAGAATGTGGGCTATGGTAGGAGCAGGGCAGAACCAGACAGAGGCACAGCCTGGCCATAGACTCTGGTGAAGCCAGAAAATGGCCCTTGGCACCAATGTGAGGGACCCTCTCCCAAACACATTCAGATCTTCATGACAGACCCAGAAATCCGTGTTCTGGCGTGGGTGGAACCAGTGTCCACACGCTCGCTCTATTTTATTAGTTTCTGATCCTTGATAGTTTGCGAAGCTTTATCTTCTGAAATGTGGATGTGATACCTGCCTCCTGCGGTGATTTGAATGAGTGGTCCCATGGCTTGGTTCGCAGTTGGTGAAACTGTTTGGGAAGGGTTTGGAGGTGCTGGGAGAGATTGGCAGTCAGCCTTGTTGCAAGGTGTATGTCACTGAGGTAGGCTACGAGGTTTCAAAAGCCCCTGCTCTCTTTCTCTCTCTCCCTCCCTTCTGGCTGTGTCTCAAGAAATGAGCTTCAGCTACTGCTCTAGTAGTCATGTCTGTCGGCCTGCTGTCGTGCTCCTGGCCAGGACAGGCTTGGATTCTAACCCTCTGAAACCATAACCCTCAAATTAAATGTTTTCTTTGTAAATTTTAATTATTCTTATTTTAAGTGCATCAGTGTTGATACCTGCATGTATGTCTGTGTGAGGGTGCCAGATTTCCTGGAACTGGAGTTACAGACAGAGGTGAACTTCCATACAGGTGCTGGGAATTGAACCTGGGTCCTCTGGAAGACAGTCAGTGCTCTTAAGCGCTGAACCATCATTTCTCCACCCTGCTAAAAGTTTCCTTTATAAGTTGCCTTGGTAGTGGTGTTTTATCATATAGATAGAAAAGTAACTAAGATGTCTCCTACAGTGTTACAATGCTGACAGCAGGTTGGAAGACAGACACCAGAACCAAACTCCTGGGTGCAAATCCCAGCTTTGTGTTTCAGGCCATTTGATCTGGGCCTCAGTTTTCTCTTGTGTGTAAAATGGCAATAAAAGTAGCAAGGTCTGCTAGCCATGATGGCACATGCATGTAGTCTATCAGGAAGAAAAGACAAGTGGATCCCCATGAGCCTGGTCTACATAGCAAGTCCCAAGCCAGCCAGGGTTACAGAGTAAGTCACTGTCTCAAAAAGAGAAAGAGAGAGAAAAGGAAGAGGGGGAGGAGGAAGGGGAAGAGGAGCATGCCCTGACAAGATGGCTCAGAGTATGTAAAGGCCTTTTCCACTGAACTTGATGACCTGAGTCTGATCCCTAGGACCCACATGCTAGGAGAGAACTGACTCCCACAAGTCTAACTTCCACAACATGTGCTTCGTATCATGCATGAGTACATGAGCACACATACATGCCAGATATCATAATAACATTTTAGGAATCACTAGAATGAGCTTGAAGACTCCAGCACTAAGGAATAAGGAGAGGGAAATGTTAATTACATAATGTAGTCATCTATAAACTACATTAAAAATGACATGCTATTGCATAATTTGTGACGTTATTACTTGATTCAAAATAAAATGTTTAGCTATAAGAAACTGCTAATTGCCCGGGTTTAACAATTGTTCATTCTTTACATGTATCAAGTTACGAGACCACAATTTATGGGAATAAGTGTGTGTTATTCAAACAAAAGACAAGCTGGAGCTGGGCACGGTGGCACATGCTTGTGGTCCCAGCCCTTGGGGAGGCAGAGGCAGGTGATTTTGAGACTAGCCTGGTCTACAGAGTGAGTCCAGGACAGCCAGGGCTACAGAGAAACCCTATCTTGGAAAAACAAACAAACAAAAAAGTGTTGTCTCGCTTCTGTCTTCTATTCCCAGGATGCAGCAAGAGTCATCCACTTACCCCTGTCACCCATCCAGAGTCTTTAAAGCATGAATTTTACCAAAGAGTTTGATCCCCAGGACCCACATTTTAATGCTGGGCAGGGGTTGGAGCAATAGCTCAGTGGTTAAGAGCACTGGCTGCTCTCCAAGAGGTAACCTGAGTTCAATTCCCAGTACCCATATGATGGCTCATACCCTGTGTAACTCCAATTCCGGAGGATCTGACACCCTATTCTGGCTTCCTCAGGCACCAAGCATTCATATACTGCACAGACATACATGTAGGCAGAATATCCATGTGCATAAAATTTAAAGATAAAATAAAGTATCTAGCAAATACTTTTCAAAAAGCCAGGTGTGGTAGTGCATACCTTTAATCCCAGCACTTGGAAGGCAGAGGCAGGCAGATCTCTGTGACTTCACATACACACACACAGAATTCCAGGCCAGCCAGAGCTACAGAGTGAGACCCTGTCCAAAATCAAAGAAAAAAGTGACACAATGTTGCATGCTTACAACCCCAGCGCTGAGGTGGGGGAAACAGCTGGATAGTTGGGGCTCAGTGGCCAGCCAGCCCACCCTATTTGTCAAGATCCAGGCCAATGTGAGACCCTGTCTCAAAAACAGGAGGATATGCCTGAGCAAGGACACCCAAGGTTACCTAGTCTCCACATGAATATATGTACAGGTGCACATGCATATACATACAACATCTTAATATATATAATATGTACATATGGGGAAAATAAACATTGAAAAAAGAGCATTCCACTAGGTGTGGTCACATTTTGCCTTTAATCCCAGAGCTCACTAGGGAGGCAGAGGCAAATGGAAGCCAAAAAATAATAATAAAATTTAAAAAACAAACAAAAAAGCATTCCTCCTTCAGAGCCCTTCCTGCTCAGAGGAGTTCTTGCTCGCTTTCTCTTAGTGAATCAATATTTATTCTGTTAACAAGAAAAATCCTTAAATTTAAAAAATATATAGCTATATGTTTATTCATTTCTTCTTTCTTTTAATACTAGAAAATGAATCCTCATCGTCCTTATACACGCTAGTCAAGTGCTCTGCCACTGAGCCACAGCCCCAACTCTAAATCTGCTTTAATTAGCACATAAAAATCATGCATACTTGCTGGGTAGGGGTGGCTCACGCCTTTAATCCCAGCACTAGAGAGACAGAGGCAGGTGGATCTCTTGTGAGTTCAAGGCCAGTCTTGCCCACAAAGAGAGTTCCAAGACAGCCAGAGCTACACTGAGAAGCCCTGGAAGCCCTGTCTCAAAACAAGCAAACACACACACACACACACACACACACACACACACACACACGTCACGCATTCTTCTGGGTGCCATGAGACGTTTTCATCCATGTATATGCCATGGAATGTTTAACTCAGGGTAGGTGTATCTATGTCCTCAAAAGCCATTTTCTGTGATGAAAACATTCCAAATTCTTCCAACTTTTCTTAAAACACAGACCACATCATCATAATCCATAGTCGCCCTACTGAGCAGCAGATCACCAAAATTTCTTTTTCCTGCCTGACCACTCCATCCTCCTCCTTTCTTCCCTTCCCACTACCCCCAGACTCCAGTTCTTATGATACCAATGTTGGCCATTGTGTTGTTGTTGTTGTTTGTTTGTTTTTCCTAGTCTCCAGATGAATGAGATCATGAAGTACTTGTCTTTCGGTGCCTGACTTAACTTCACTTAGTGTAGTGTTCTCCTGTTTTATCCATGTCATCTTTTTAATGACTGAATTGTATTCCCTGGTGTACACATGCTATATTTTCTTGTCCACTGCTCAGTTGACAGATATCAACCTCCATTTCTTGGCTATTGTGAACAGAGCAGCAATGAGTGTGCAAAGGTAGCTGTTTCACCCACAGGCTGATTTCATTTCCTTTGATAGAGACACAGTGACAGAAGACTGAATCACATGATGGTTCTGTTTTTAACTTTTCAAAGAACCCCCATAGTGCATTTTGTGATGGTGACATCAATATGCATTCCCACAACAGTGTGAAAGGTCACCTTTCCCCACACTCAGACCAATACTTGCGGTCTTTTTACCAACAGCCATTCCAACAGTGGTGAGCTAATGTCTCCTGGGGTTTTGTGGGTTGTTTTGTTTTGTTGGTCTCATCGCACGACCCTGACTAGCCTGGGACTCACTTTGTAGACCAGATTGGATTTGAGCTCACAGAGGTCTTCCAGTCTTTGTCTCCCCAAGTGCTGATACTAAAAGAGTACGACACCACACCCGGCTCACTGTGGTCTTAATTTGCATTTCTGCCATGATTGGTGTTGTTGAATATGTCTTCATACAGCTATTAGTCATTAGCACATCCTTTCTTCTCTGTGTGTATATGTTGGTGTGTACAGGGACACATGTGTACATTCGGGTTTGTATATGGAGGATAGAGGTTGATATTGGATGTCTTCCTCAATCCCTCACACACACACACACACACACTTCTCTTATTTTTTTAAGATTTTATTTTTAACTATGTGAGTGTACATGAGTGCAGTGCTCTCAAAGGCCGGAAGAAAGTGTTGGATCCCCTGTAGCTGGAGTTATAGATGATTGTGAGTCATGTAACACGGGTCCTCTGGAAGAGCAGGGACTATAACCACTGAACCATCTCCCCAGTCCATCACCTGAATTTTTGAGACAGGGCTTTTCACTAAACCAGGAGTTCACTGATTCAACTAGACGGGCAAGCCAAACAATCCGCAGGAATTCTGCCTCTGCCTCTCGGAAACTGAGATTACAGCTGTGCACCACCACACTCAGCTTATACACAAGTTCCAGGGCTCAAGCTTGGGTCCTCATGTTTGTACGGCAAGCGCTTCCACAGACTGGGCTAGCTCCGCAGCTGTCTGGTATAGAGAATTACTAGTAAGGATTTTCTTATTTTGTTTTGTTTTTAAGACTGCTTCGCTGGCATCAGACTCATGAGTCTCCAGCTTCAGCCGCCCAGTGCTGGAATAGCAACTAGGTAACACCATGCCTGGCTTAACATTAAGAGTTTCTGTGATTGATTTTGTGTCCTGAAACTTGGCTGATTTGTTGTGGTTGTTTTGTTGTTGTTGTTGTTGTTCTAATTCTTTGGGTGGGATCTTTGGGATTTTCTATAAAAGATCATGTCATATGCAAAGACTGACAAATGGACTTCTTTTCTGACTATTATTATTATTATTTTCTTTATTCTTTTGCTCTTGTTAGAACTAAAAGAAAAAAATAAGCATTGGGCTAGAGAAATGAATAGCTCAGCTGTTGGCTTAGATTTTTCACCAAACCTACTCTATTTAGGGTTCTTAAGCACCTTTACCTCTCTTCCAACCCCCGAAACCTTAAGTAGATTAGTAGAAAAAAGGGCTGTAGACCTCTTTTGTCTGCTTCCTGATGATTAGGATCAATGGGTCTTGCTTACCAAACCCAGTCATCAAGATACCATCAGTCCAGTCCAGAGGCCAACACCAAGCAGCAACAGGATTTAGAAGATCAGGACAAATCAGCGAAAGCCGAAAGACTCAGTTAGTTGGACTGTCCCAAGAAGTTCTCCAGACCATCTCTCTCTGCAAAGTCAAGTGTCGAAGGGCAAAGATCAGAACAGCAATGTCAATCCAAAAAGCGATGTCTCACTCTGCATGGACCTCTATATATGTCCTCTCCTCAGAGCCCTCCCACAGCTGTTCTCAGCTGGCCAAAGTCACGCCCCTCACACGTGAGAGTTCACACCAAAACATCACGTGCCCTCTCACAAGCCAACCTGGGCAAAACATCGTGTGCCCAGCCTGCAGCAAAACATCACATGACAAAAAGAAACCAGAAACTTCCACCTGCTGCTCTTGCGGAGGACCCAGGTTTGGTTCCCAGCACATACATGGTGGCTCGCAGCCATCAGTAACTCCAGTCTCGAGAGACCTGATGCCCTCTTCTGACCTCTGAGGGTGCCAGGCATGCATGTGGTGTACACACATGCATACAGGCAAAACACACAGAAAAATAAATATACCTAAAACTATTGAGTATGTTAAATGACTTTACAGCATAGAATCTGGCAAATACTGCCTTAAGCCATGTGAACCTGAGGCTAATTTCATTATGTTTGGTATGTGGATTCCCTGTCCCCCAGGTATAAGGTGACAAGATCTCTGCAGAACCGAAATCCAATCATGACAAACACAGGCCGGAGAAACCTTTTATAAGGACCTTGGCCAGTATTTCCGAAGACTATTGAGGTCAGGAGAAAGAATGGAAAAGACCTGCATGATAGTGTCACAGAGTTCAGAAACCTAAAGAGACCGCACAACCACATCAAGCGATGCCCTAGTTGGGTTCTGAATCAGAAAGAGAAGATCATGGGAACGCATGACTCAAAATCAAACCTGGAGTTTAGGTAGTAAGGGGTTTTGAAGAAGAAATCTTGTGCTGCATAATTTTATGCCAACTCGACACAGGCTACAGCCATCTGAGAGGAGGGAGGCTCAACTGAGGAAATGGCTTCCTAAGATTGGGCTCTAAGAAGGCAGGCTGAGCAAGCCAGTAAGCAGCACTCCTCTTACTACAGCCTCTGCATCAGCTCCTGCCTCCAGGATCCCGCGTCCCTGCCCTGACTTCCTTCAGTGGTGAGCACTGCTGTGGAAGTATAAGCCAAATAAACCCCTCGTCAAGTTGCTTTCGGTCATGATGCTTCATCACTGCAAAGATAACCCTAAAGAAAAATCAACTTTTTTAAAAGACAGAGTCATTCTGTGGCCCAGGCTAGCTTCCCACTTATGACACTCCCCTTCCCCAGCCTTCCGAGTGCTGGTGTTGCCCTCTGAGCCGCCTGGTTTAAATAGTTGGTCTTGTTTTGAGCTTATTTCCCTAATCAAGAATGGGGTTTTGAACTTTTCCCAAGGTTTCTACGTAATTACGTGACTTTTCCCCCCTCAAAATAGACTAGCAAATTAATATTGTTGGTAGTTTCCTAATGCCGAATGCTGCTTGGGCTTTTAGAATAAATACTATTTCTTGAATAAAAGGAATGGAATAAAAGCTGACCCCCTTAAATGATGTCTTAGTTAGGGTGTCTATTGCTGCAATAAAATACAATGACCGAAAGCAATTTGGGGAGGAAAGGATTTATTTCAGCCTGCAGTTCCACATCACAGTCGGTCACTAAGGCTATGTCACGGCAGAACTGAAGCAAGGCAGGAACTGATGCGGAGGCAACTGAGGAGTGATGCTTATTGGCTTGTTCCCCGTGACTTGCTCAGCCTGCTGTCTTGTAGACCCCCAGGACCATCAGCACAGGGATTGGCACAGCCTACACTGGACTGGGCCCTCCCACATCGGTCATAACTATGAAAATCTTCTACACACCCTTGTCCACAGGCCAATATGGTGCAGATATTTTCTCAATTCAAGTTCTCTCTTCCCAGATGACTAGCTGTATCCGTTGACATAAAAATTGTCAGCACAAATGGCCTTGAACGCTTTTCTCTGTCTTCCTCAGCCTGTTACTCATCTGCCTTAACTTGAGTGACCTAAACACTAGAAACCTACTATCTCGTGGCTCTTGAGGCCGGAAGTCTAAAACAGAGATGTCAGCATGATTTTCCCCCTTTAGGACAGTAAGAAGTACCCAAACCTGTTCTAGTCATTTCACCAGGTCCTGTGGTTTGCTGGCAAAAGGTGGAGTTCCTTGGCCTGTAGAAGCATAATCCACTCTCTGCCTTATATCCCCATGCACCCTCCACTGTGTCCCTTATGTGTTCCAAATAAGATCACATTCTGATGTCCTAAGGATTGGATCTTGGACATAGGACTTTTGAGGCAGAAACACTCTACTGCCATCTAGGAGCCATCTGCCATAGCCTCTGGCTTTGGTCCTGGGTTTCGAAAATGCCGCGGATCAAGCAAGAGATGGGAAAAAAAAAAAAAATACATAAAAATAAAAATTACTACTGAAGGCCGGAGGCTGCAGTTTCAAGAAGCAACCAGCAGAGGGCAACATTGTCTTCAAAGCAAATCAAAGCAAAGTTAACTGCCATGATCTAATGAAACCACTGCCAACAACCCCAAGCTCTTGGACAAACATTAGTTTTTCTCTAAGTCCCCCACGCAAGTGTTTACCAATTAGCAGAGCGTGAGTAATCTAGCCCCAATACCCATGTGTACTCAGGAGGAGCCACTGAAGTTGTTTGTCATGGGATTCAAGTCTTGTTTCTGGCATCCCACAAACCTTTCTCCAGAAGATTCTCAGCCTCTTGTGTTATCCTACTTTCCTTCTCATCAAAGCAATTAAAAGCTGCATAGAACTTAAACTTTGGGACTAAGGACATAGCTCCCTTGCTAGAGTGTGTGCTTTGTATGCATGAAGCCCTGGGCTCCACCACCATGGAAGTGCCTGGGTGGCTTAGAGATGAGGCTGCTTTCTTAGTGGGGCAGGAGGAGCTGTGGTCTTTTCCCCTGCTGATTTTTTGTTTCTTTACAAGTCAGGATTGGAGCTGACAGCGTGGCTCAGTGGTAGCGCACTTGCCTACAATACCCAAAGCTCTGTCTCACGTGTCCTCTCCTCCCCCAAGAGAACTGAGGTTCTGCTGTGCTGTCCAGCCTGCCCTTGAACGCCTGGGCTTGTGCTGCTGCCTCAGCCTCCAGAGCTGGGACTACCATCACCCTCCATCGTGCCTAGCCTTTTCCTCCCTGAATGAAGCACACTGACCCCTTGAGAGGGTCTGACCCTCCCTGTGTCCCTAGGACATAATACCTGTCAAAACCATCTTAGGGGAAAGACTTTGTGTGCTCCGGGTCTCAGGTACCTCAGCCTGTGCTGGGATGAGGACCTGGTGGAGCATACCATGGTGGCCTGGACGCTGCTGTCCTCCTTTCCCTTTTTTTCCTTTTATTCAATGATGCCACCCTCTCTCAGGGCAGGCTTTCCTCTCAGCTTTCTCTGGAAACACCTTGACATTTTTTTTTAACCCTAGGGGCATTTGCTGATCAATCCAACCAAGGTAACAGTCTAGCTGAACCATCACAAAGAGCGCTTGCCTAGCATCACGCTGGCTTTGGTCCCCAGCACCCATAGTCTTCATGAGTATATCGTATTTCCTAAATGACTGTCATAAAACCCAGCGCTGCAACCTCAAACAAAATGAGCCCCCCCCCCATAAATGTTGGCAGCAGCCAATGGATACTAGTTGATAACCTCTGTGTGCAGCTTTTTTAAAGTTTTTAAAATTTTTATTTATTTTACATTATATTAATTATATATAAATATATAACATATATTTATCGGTGTGTACGCTGGTGCGTCACCTGTGTCGCTGGTACCTGATAAGGCCAGAAGAGGGCAGCAGAGGCCCTGGAGCTGCCATGTAGGTGCTGGGAACGTAACCCTCTGAAAGAGCAGCAAGTGTTCTTAACCGCTAAGCTAGCTAAGCTATCTCTCCAGAGCCCTGTGTGTGGTTCTGAGTCACTTGGAATCAGCCGAGTGACTTTTTCCCTTATAAAACTCTGTTTAAATTTTCTGTGAAAAGAATTTCTCATTCTTTTCCTGCACCATGGTTTCTGTGCTGTTGACCAAATGCAGGACAAAGCGCTTTATTAAGAACAGGTAACAGGGAAAAATGCCAGAAACACAACAAACAGGGTTAGATAGATCTCACACACACACACACACACACACAACAGTCAGGTGAAAGACCACAGACTACAGAGAGATCAAAGACACGGGGAGGAAAGTGGAGAGTTCAAATTTGGGCTCCCTCTTGGTCTAAACTATCCTGGGGGAGGGGAAGGTTTAAAGAGTGGCTCAGCCCTTCAGGGCTAGACTCACAACCAAAAATAAACTGTTCCAAGAGGAAGTCTCTTCATTCCTTAACACAACATCCTCGTCTAGGACTTCCACTCCAGTTAATGCAGGGTGGAAACAAGCATTCATTCCGTGGCAAGTACCACATCAGTGTGACTAGAACCATTTCTTTCTGGGGGGTGGGGGAAGGGTTCTGCATATTCGTGCGGTTTCGGAGAGTTCTGATGAACATTCACATCTCTGAGGCAGACTTGCTCATTGCCTCTTACGGGGAAAACACCAAGTTCTACCCTGTGCCTTCCCACAGCGAAGCCAACATGCTGGCTGACAGACTGACTGTCAAAGCAGTATCCTTGGTTGCAGTAAAAATAAACCACACAAATGGCTGCTGGGGATTGGGGGCTGGAGCTGGGAACCGGGCAGATGGGAGGCAGGTGGAGAGAGACTGCTCATTAAGAGCTGCTTTCCTTTTTTTGGACAGGGCACCACTCTGTACCCCAGGCTGCCCTTCAACTCATGATCTTCCTGTTCCGACCTCCCAAGTGCTGCTATTTACAGTGCCCCTGCGCTGAGCTCCTCGCTAGCTTATACTTCTCATTGTACATTTTAATCTTTTTTTTTTAATGATTTTAAGTTGCAAAAAAAAAAAAAATTCGTGATCATTTGGGCTGGGGATAGGGTTCAGCTGGTAAAATAGAATTCTTGGGTACGCACACAAAGCCCGGGTCTGAGCCCCCGGAACTGCATACTGTGGGTGTGGCACAGTATGCCTGTAGTACTAGCACTCCTTGCCTAATATTCCTAGGCAAGAGGAATATTAGCTAAGGTTCAGTCTTTGGCTACATGGGGAATGTAAGGACAGTCTGGGCTGGGTGAGATCCTGTTTTAAAGGACGACAAAAATGTTCTGTTCAGACGCAGTGGTAGACTGTCTGTGGTCCCAGTCAGAGACCTAGTTTAGGCTCTGGCAGCTTCCATGTGTGTTTCTGTCTGTTGATCTTCACCTACACCCAGAGATCCCAAGAGGCCCCCAGCCGGCACCGGGGCCCATGCTTCTGGGCTCAGCCGCTCAGTCTTCACTACCTGTTTTTTGTTAGTTTGTGTGGTTGGTTTTGCTGTTGTTTCGAGATTCCGCCTCACTGTATAGCCAGACAATCCTTGAACTTTGATCCTCCTGCCTCTGCCTCACGAATGCTAGGATCACAGGCCTGCACCACCATGCTGAGCTGGCTGACTCCTTCAGACTGCCCCGCTGTCCAGCTCCAGTCTCTCCGGGTCCCTTCCTGCCCTTCTCCCGCTTTGCTCCCTAAGTGCTGCTTAGCACAGGCGCATTTGCTCTGTGTGAATGCTGCTAAGCTGAGTCTCTGCAAGAAGTGGCTTTTCTAGTAAGAGGGTCTGTGCAAGCATGAGGGAGGGCCTGAGATCAGAACCCAGTAAAAAGCTGGATGCGGCCGACAGGCACCTATACCCCAAGGCTGTCGGGATCAGAGACAGAGCGATAGAGCAGGACACCCGCCTGAAACCCTCCCCTGACACATGGGCCTCACACACAAGCACGTAGGATAAAGAAATATATATGTTTTTATTTTATTTTTTAATAATGCTTTTTGAAGCCTGGCAATAGTGGATCACACCTATAACCCCAGCACTCAGGAGGCAGAGGCAGGTGCATCTCTGAGTTGGAGGCCAGCCTGGTCTATAGAGTAAGTTCCAGGACAGCCAGGGCTACACAGAAAAACCCTGTCTCAAATATAGCAATAATAATAATAATATTTTGATATTATAATTATATAATTTCCCTCTTCCTCCTTTCCCCTTCAAAACTCTCCCGTGTATCTACCTGCTCTTTCAAATTCATGGCCTCTTTTTCTTTAATTGTTGTCACACATATATACATACATACATACATGTGTAATGCACATATGTGATACACATATATTTATGTACATATTCCAAAATATATGAAAATACAACCTGCTCCTAAAGAAATGGTGAGAGTTACCTAGCTGAACCTCGGGATACCGAATCTAAATAAATGGTTTTTAAATCCAAGCTCAGACTGTTCTTCTTACAGTGTCCTTGGAACACAGACCATTTCCTTTTTTCTTTCTTTCTTTTTTTTATTTCTCAGTCTCATCAAGCCTCAGCTGGCCTCAAACTTACTGTGTAGACAAGGCTAGCCTTTTAACCGCTGATCCTCCGATTTCCACCTCCCATGTGCAATTTTTTTTCTTCCGTATGAGCAGTCAAACCCAGGGTCTGTGTCAGGCAAGCACTCTACCCCTGTAACTTTACAACCCTTCCCCCACCCACAGTAACGCTGATAAGCAAATAATTGACTCAGAAGCAGCAGAGGCTGCTGAATCTCTTCCTACCTCATTCAGCCGGTATTGCCCACCGGGAGACACAATTGGGTCCCATGGGCTGGGGGGTCTGTCTCCAAGAGAGACTTCTTCAGATACCAGCCGTAAGCCCATTTTTTTTTTGTTGTTGTTGTTGTTGTTTTTCTCTCATAGTTCTAAAAGACTGACTTCACATTACAGTTCTTGGGCCTGATTAATTTTCTTGAGTGGCTCACAGGAGTTGGATGGATGTATTATTTGTGTCGTAATACTATAATATATTATAAAAGATATTAAAAGGATGCAGATAAAGTTACGCAGTAAGAGGCAGGGACATAGCTAGCATGGTCACCTCGCATGGAGCCTCAGGTTCCATTTCCAGAATGAGGGGGAAAGAGAGGAGAAAGAGAATGCAGAAGGTGTGCCCTCCAGGGGCTTCCCGGCATTCAGCTCTCTGAAAGTCCCCAAAGCCCTGTCATTTGAAGTGTTTACAGAGATGTCATCACACTGATACAACTGCTAATGGATTGAGTAGTGAAGCCAGATAGGCTCGTCTGTTCAGATTCTTGGCCTCTGTTCAAATTCCTCCTTGCAGAGCATCCAGGCAAGAACCTCTCTGGCATAACATACAGTGTATCAGAAGGGTCAGCTGAAGAAGTTGTTTTTGTTTGTTTGGGTGTTGGTTTTGTTTGTTGGTTTGTTTGTTTTTGAGACAGAATTTCTCTGTATAACTGCCCTGGCTGTCCTGGAACTCATTCTGTAGACCAGATTGGCCATGTCTGCCTGCCTTTGCCTCCCAAGTGCTGGGATTAAAAGCATGCACCACCCCATCCAGCAAGATTTGTTAAATTTATTTTTATGTTCATTGGTGTTTTCCCTGCATGTATGTCTGTGTGTGAGGGTGCCAGGCCCCCTGGAACTGGAGTTACAGTTATGAACTGCCATGGGAGTGCTGGGAATCGAACCTGGGTCCTCTGGACGAGGAACCAATGCTCTTAAGCACTGAGCCATCTCTCCAGCCTTATGCTGCAGGAGTTCTTTATGGCAGACTCCAGGACAAAAAAATGGAGGAAGATTAGAATTTCTGTTAGTATCCCGGGGGAAAAATATACATAAGTTCAAGTTCCAAGAATGGCAAAGAAGCTTCCTACCACCTACTTTCAGGGAGTTTGAGCCAGGAACAGTGGGTAAGGATGTGTTTTCACCCACAGTGTGTGTGTGTGTGTGTGTGTATGTGTTTTATGTATTTTCACCCACAGTATGTGTGCATATATATGTATGTTTTACTCACAATGTGTGTATATACATAGTAAATATAGTCATATATAGCATTATATTTATATATTTATATATATATATATATAATATCACAGAACCAGTTCCCCTTATCAATTTGTTGGGTTTTGATATAATTTTTATTTAATTATATGTACATGGATGTTTTTATCTTCTTATGTGTCTGTGCATTACTTGCATGCCTGGTGCCCACAGAAGCCAGAAAAGAGAATTAGGTCCCCTGGAACTGGAATTCCATGATGAGTCAGCATGTGGGTGTTAGGGAATTGAACCCGGGTCCTCTGAAAGGAAAGCCAGTGTTCTTAGCCACTGAGCCATCTTTCCAGCCTCTTTGGTTTTGAGACAAAGTCTTACGTAGCCAGCTGCCTTCTAACTCACTAAGGAGCTAAGGGCGGCCTTAAACTTCTGATCCTCTGCCTCCATCTCCTATGTGCTGGCATTACAGGCATGTACTACCATACTCAGTTTACCAGGTGCTAGGAATGGAATCCAGGGCCTCATACATGCGAGGTAAGTACTCTACCAACCCCAAGAAAAGCTCTTTTGCCACCATGTTCAGTAAGCATAAACTACAGAAACAACAAAAGCCTGTGTACCTGTGTCTCTAGTATAGAAGAGCCAAAAAGGGATTACCTCTAATAATAAATATGTAATAACATGTCCGGTTATAAAGGATGGCAAGTAACACATCCAGGAAGAAGGAACACTTGAGTTGGGTTTTTAAGGAGGAAAAGAAGTTCTCTAGGTTGACCTAGAGAAGGATGGTCATGCAATCAGAACAATAAACTCAAATTCACCGAGGAGCCATGAGAGCACAGTGGGACCCACAGTAATAACAGACAGCCCAAGGAAGGCCAGGAAAGCTGGAGGAGAAGCGAATCATATCCTATCAGCCATGCTACAGAGTGGATGTTGACCAAACACCAGAGCATCTCCGAGGAAGATACCTCCAGGGCACAGCAGCTTAGACCGCTGAGGAACCAGGAAGACACCAATTCTGACCACTGCTCAGAAGTGTCTGGAACACCTACCGTGCATTCAGATCCCCCTCCTGGAATGGAGTCTAGGGAAAAGGCTAGAATGAACAGCACACCGTGTTTTCCAAGGACTCAGTAGTGAGTACCGGAGAGAACAGACCCATCTTCTGAAAGGGAGGCTAGAACTCAAGCTCCAAGAGGGAAGGAGACTGGGACAAGAGGTGACTTCCCAGAAGGAACCTGCATGGCATGGGGTGGGGTTTGTGATGATGTTCCCCCACCCCCATCCAGCCTCCCTGCATTGTACCTTCATAAAGAGCAGGGCCAAGGCCAGGAGGTATGGCACAAGCCTTTAATCCCAGCACTCAGGAGCAAGGACAGGTGGATTTGAAGCCAGCCTGGTCTACTTAGAGAGTTCTACCCTGGACCATTCATGGAGATAACCTAGAACCCCTGCACAGACGTAGCCCATGGCAGTTCAGTGTCCAAGTGGGTTCCATAGTAATGGGAACAGGGACTGTCTCTGACATAAACTGATTGGCCTGCTCTTTGATCATCATCCCCTGATGGGGGAGCAACCTTACCAGGCCACAGAGGAAGACAATGCAGCCACTCCTGATGAGAGCTGATAGACTAGGATCAGAAGGAAAGAGAGGATGACCTCCCCTATCAGTGGACTTGGGGAGGGGCATGTGTGGAGAAGGGGGAAGGAGGGTGGGATTTGGAGGGGAGGAGGGAGGTAACTACAGAGTCGGGGAATACAAAGTGAATAAAGTGTAATTAATAAAAATTAAAATAAAAAAATGAAAAAAAAGTCACAGAGCAGACAAGATGCCTCTTTCCTTATACCAGGCCTTGAAGTACATCTTGTCTCTGTGGGACAGGAGCTGGGTGCCTGCTGTTGCTTCTGCTGCAGTGTTCTCTTTGGGGCCATATGGTCCCCCTATCTGTTCTCTCTGCAAGTCCGAGCATGCCTGCGCAGAGGTGTGACAGCTGCCCATGCACTATGTTTCTCTTCCTCTTTATCTAGCAGGCCCTCGGTTTGATGGAGCTGATCTGAGTCACCTGCTTAAAGGTAAAAGTCAGCAGGGGAGAGTACATTCGTTCTCTGCTGTTTCTTTAAACCACAGGGCAGGGCAGACGGCTCAGCAGCTAATGGGCTTCCCAGGCAAGAGTAAGAAGCTCAGTTCAGGTTCCCAGAACCCACATAAGTGCTGGGAGGGTGCAGCAGGCCACCTGTGACAGCAGAACTCCAAACTCTGCCTCAGGGAAAAAAGTAGGATTGATGGAAGGAGATTCCTACTGTCAGCCTCTGGTCTAGACACACACACACATATGCAAACAGGCATACATGCATGAACACACATCACACACATACACACACTGGGACCCACACATAGATATATGTATGTATACCCACACACATGAAGCACATCACACACAGACACAGGCAAAAAAAAAGAAAATTAAACCACTAGATAAAAGAAAAATCACAGAATTATTTTTAAATTGTTATTATTGTTAATATTAATATTATTGTTGTTATTATTAATATTACTAAACCACAGGTTGTTTTGAAATACCTAAGAAAATTACAATCTCAGTCCCACATGAAAGGCATGAGAAACACTCCATTAAAAATACACGCTGAGGGGCTGGAGAGACGGCTTAGCCTTTAAGAGCAATGCTGCTCTTTGAGAGGTCCCGAGTTCAATTCCCAGCAATCGCATGGTGTCTCACACCCTCATACAAAATGTGTCTCAGTGCAGCCGGTCCTGATGAGACCTGATAGTCTAGGATCAGAAGGAAGGGGAGGAGGACCTCCCCTATCAGATGGACTGGGGGAGGGGCATGGGTGGAGAAAGGAAGGGAGGGTGGGATTGGGAGGGGAGGAGGGAAGGAGCTACGGGGGTGGGGGGATACAAAGTGAATAAATTGTAATTAATAAGAATTAAAACTAAAAATAAATAAATAATAAATGAAACGTGTCTCACAACCATGTAAAGTGTGATCTGATGCCCTCTTCTGGCCTGCAGGCATTCATGCAGACAGAGCACTCACGCATTAAATAAATAAATCTTTTAAAAAAAAATTTAAAAAAACAAAACATGCTGAACAATAGAGCTGACCCTGGTGGCAGGAGGGGGTGGGCAAGCCGGCCCGGAGAGTGTAAGCATGGGACAGCTGGCCGTTCTGTGGGGGTATGGGTGAGGGAAAGATGTCGTTCTCCACCTTCACCCCTTGTCACGTTCGGCTGGTAGGAGAGCTGGTCCCAGGGTCATAAGAGCAGGAGAGCTGTCCCTGTCCCTCACCGGCTGCAGCACTCAGGAGAGCAGGCACTGTACTTTCACTGGGCAACACAGTTGAGCTGGCCCTGCTGATATGGGAATGGCTGAGCTGGCCCCTGAGGGCATGAGAGAGAGAGAGCTAGCTCTGCCCCTTGCTGGTTGTGGCTTTGGGTAACTTTGCCAGGGTAGGGCTGGCGAGCTGGACCCGGTGGTTTGGGTGCTGGAGAGCTGGGGGCTGACCAGCTCTAATACCTCTCAGGCCCAGATCAAGGGCTTTGAGTTGGCCTACCCCAACATCTACCCCATCTATGAACCAATGGAGTGCAGCAAGGGGTGGGTCTTACAGATCCAAAACTACAGGATCTCCATGACACAGGGCGACAACAGAAAATCCAAGAGAGGACCCAGTGAGGATCCAGTATTGATAGTGTAGCAGAAGCCAGAGGCCTCAAACCAGAACAATGACTCATTGCAATGAACATTTGCAAGCAAAGACAAGTGGGCAAAAGGGCATACTGTGGAACACACTGTGACACATTACAGCTTCCACAGGGGGTGTTGCAAGGGTGGAGGGTAGAAATGAGGGGATAGGGAGATGAGATGGATTGGGGTTCATATTGTGAAATTCACAAAGAACCAATAAAAAGTTAAGGAAAAAATACATGCTGGGCCAGGCATGGTGGTGCACGCCTTTAATCCCAGGACTTGGGAGGCAAAGCCTGGTGGCTCTCTAGGAGTTCCAGAGCAGCCTGGTCTACACACCAAGTTCTAGGACAGCCAGGCCTGCATAGTGAGATCCTGGCTCAAAACAGGAAAAGAAAAGAAAAGAAAAAGAAACAAACGAAAAAGAAAAAACATGCCACAGGAGCTGAAGAGATGACTCAGCAGTTCTGAGCACTGCATGCTCTTCCAGAGGCGCCAGGTGTGATTCCCATCATCCACAAGGTGGCTCACCACCATCCGTAACCAGCTAGAAGAGGCTCCAACTCCCTCTTCTGGCCTCTATGAGCACCACACAAACATGTGATGCAAGACATATACGCAGGCACAATACCCAGACACATGACATATAAATAAACATTTTTTAAAAAATAAACAAAAATAAAGACATGTCACAGGCCAAAAGTCACATTTGAGATGTTTAATCTCCCGGATAATTACAGAGAAGCAAATCAAAGTGGAGTGTCCATTTTCTTTAATGGATGGAGTTAAAAATGTCTACCCAGTCGCCGGCAAGGAGAGGAGAAGGCAGGTGCCCCTTTGTTCTGTGAAGAAAGCCTAAATCGGGGAAGCCTTTGAAGAGTCATTGAATAGCAAGGTGTCCAAATATGAAATGAGTATGCACGTTATGCGCTTTGGACTCCCTGGGGAAATTATTTTAAGAACATAACGGCGCAGGTATGCCAAGCTGTTTGAACAAAAATGGCCGTCACGTTGAAAAGCTGGAAACAGGATAGAAGGCTGCTGCTCGCAGGGCCCAGTGTCAGCAGTACCACCAACCCAAGGGGAGAAAAGGAGATGGGAAGGTTAAAAACACCCTAACAGTCCATCAACAACACTTTGGTTTATTTGTTAAGCTCAAAGACAATTCTATTAGAGTTTAAAAGCAGCCCCTCCCCCGCCCCCCAGCAGGCAACGGTAAATCTCAGCAGCTGCCCAGAAGACAGCACAGAAGAGAAGGGGGAAGGGCACGCAGAGAGCCATGCCACTTAAGCCAGCAAGCAGGCAGCCTTGTGGTAAGCTTTAGGGAAAGGATAAGGGAGCTGAAAATAACGCGAACAGCACACCAAGGCTGTGCCCAGAGCAGATGAGAAGTTGAGAAGAAAAATAATAGCCAGGCCTTAATGAGTCAGAAAGGTGGGCAGACCCCAAGGACTGCTTGTTAATAAGGATTTGGTTAAAGTAGACTATGAGATAGATGTCATGACAACCAAGAAAGCATTATGAAAGACAGAAATGACAAAAAGTATTTGGTGTTGCTTATTTGTGTGTGCATGTGTCTATGTGTGTGTGTGTGAGAGAGAGAGATGCTGGGGATCAAACTTGGAGCTTTGTGCATTTCTTTATTTTCATCCTTCCTATTCTTTTGATTCCTCTTCCCTTTTATTTGTAGTTTGTATTTTATTTTACTATGATTGTATGGGTACAGGTGCATTGCCTTCGTGTATGTCTCTTCATCACTTACGCTCAATGACCACAGAGGCCAAGAGAAGACATCAGGGCCACCGGAACTGGCATTACAGACAATCGTGAATCATCGTGTGGGTGCTGGGAATTGAACTTGAATCCTCTGAAAGAGCAGTGCTCTTAACCACTGAGCCATCTTCCATCTTCCCTTTTATTTAATAAGAAATTCCTCCCCTTGCGTGGTTTTTGTTGCTGACACAAAGGCTGGGCTGCAGGAGAGGAAAAGGCAGAGATAAAGAAAACAAACATGGCTAGGTAAGTTGTCTCATGCACATAATCCCAGCACCTGAGAGGTAGAGGAAAGATAATCAGGAGTTCAAATCCATGGCTTGTCAGGGAGAGTGAGCATCACCTCACTCACAAGCCTCACTGACTTCTGCAGTCTGTCTTCCACAGAGACCTTGCATCTGGCTTCGGTCTCCATGGAATGCCTCACAGATCTCATCCACTCACTTCTCATCCTTACTGTGTGCTCCAACAGTCACTCTACATGGAATAAGGAACACAATAGCCATGGCCCTGAGTGACTTAACTCCACGGGATTTAATTCCACAGCTGAGGTCAGGGCACTCCCGCAAGCCAGGTGCAATCCTGTTGACATACTTTTTAACTCTATTTTATTTCGGTTTCTTATACCTCTTCCTCCCTTCTCCACCCCAGTCCTTTCCAACACCCCAATACCTGGTAGGAGAGAGAAAGGATTAATGGGATAGGGGGGCACAGTTCTCTTAGCTCCTTCCAGTTAGTTAGGTTCCTCGGGTTCCTTGGAGCCAGTCCAATCTTTATTTCAGAAGATCTCCAACTTCTTGTCTCATTACATCAACAGCAACCATGAGCCACAGTGGGGAAGCAGCCTTGTTCTTTGTCAGAGGTCCTCAAGACTGTCCGGGCTCTGACATTTTTTTCTCTCTCTAGAGTCCTGAGATTTAAACTATATGCAGTTGGTAAAGAGCGCCTCTCAGAGCTTATATGAGGCAAAGAGTTTGCTGCAGTGAACTGTCTGAATCACGCCACATCCCACACCTGGGATTAAAGCAAAGATACATTTCTGCCCACAACAGAATCCCAGTACTGTGGAGGCTGAAACAAGCCGATTGCCAGTTCAAGGCCATCCTGGGCTATTGAGTAACATCCAGGCCAGTCAGATCAAGATAGGCATATACATACATACATACATACATACATACATACATACATACCGCAGGGCATGGTATTATACATGTAATTTTAGAGACTGTCCCCCTTGGTTCCATAGTGAGATTCGGTCCAGTCTAGACTCTGTCTTTCTCTCTTGAGAAGCCTTGTACCTTTGCTTTGGCATGGTGTATGTTTTGCTTTACTCAGCCCTTTGAGAAGCCCATGTCCATGCTCTCAAGTGTGTCTTTCTTCTGATTGAATCTCTTGCTCTACCTCACCCTTAACCCTATATTAAGGTATCTTTATTAAACCCTAACTCTAGTTCGTTTTATAAAACGGTGTGTCGGTTGATGGAGTGGGGTGGGGTGGCTGGAGAGATAGGTTAGGAGGACTTCTTGCTGTCACGGTCATTTCCCAACACCCATGTCCCGAAGCCCACAACCATCTGTAACTCCAGTTCCAGCATGATCTGGCCTCTGAGGGCACCTGAACTCACGTGAGTATTCTCACCATAAACACACATGGACAGGTGATTTAAAATGATAAAAAAATAAATCTTAAAAAAAAAAAACAGCTGAAGAGATTGTTCAGAGTGCTTGCTGCTCTTGCAATAGATTAAATTTCCCAGCACCCATGTCAAGTGGCTCACAATACCATGGAACTCCAACTCCAACGGACCTGATGCCCTCCCCTGGCTCCCACAGGCCCGTGCACACATGTAGCATTCACTCACATGGATACCATCATGCACATAAATAAAAATAATAAAACAATATTTTAAAATATGGAACAAGCCAAAAAAAAAAAAACAACACCTCCGTTTTTCAAAGATTAAAATAACACAGTAAGGTGTGATAGTGCATGTTTTAATCCAGCACTCAAGAGACAGAGGCAGGAGGATCTCTGTGAGTTTGAGGCTAATGCGGTCTGTATAGTAAGTTCCAGATTAGCCAAGACTATGTAGAGAGATCCGGTCTCAAAAAACAAAACAAAAAAGTATTTGTTTAAATCATCCACATTTCTCTTTCAATAAAAAGAACAATTTTTACCCACATTCATACCAGAAATCTGAACATTATAGCCTGTGTGTGTGTCCTCATCTGTCTAACAGCTGTCAGAGCACTATAGCAGCTGTCAGCCCCTTTAGTTATGTGTTAAGTGCAACAGGAAGTTGTTCTCTTGAAGACTGGAATGAGAGAGATGCCCCTGTACTTGTTTTTGTTTGTTACCAAGTCAGAGTCTCATGTAGCCCAAGCTAGGCTCACTCTCTATGATGGCCTTGAATTTCTGATTCTCCTGCCTCCGCATCCTCACTCGTCGCCATGCCTGGTTTCAGTGGTGCTGGGGATTGAACCTAGAACCTGTCTAAGGAAGAACTCTACCGAGCCAGCTGCAGCCCCAGCCCCTTTGCCGGCTTTGAAGAACCATGCTGTTGTGTTTGCTAAGGAAGGGGACTAAGTTACAACAGCATGTTACAGCTGCAGGGAGATGAATTTTGCCAACATTCTGAGGAAGTTTAGAAATAGACCATTACCCTAGTTGAGCATGGGATAGACCACAGCCCCAGTTAACAATCGGATTAAAATCTGGGGAGCCCCAGAGAAGGGCACCCACCCGTGCTTCCTCTGACTCCTAAGCCACCGGCACTTCGAGATAGTAGACGGTGTTTAAGGCTTCAAATTGTGGCAGCTTTTTATTCCATATGGCAAACTAGTGCACACCTCTCCAGTTCATCAAAGAAGCTCTTAAAATAGCCTTCTGGGGGCTGGAGAGAGGGCTCAGCAGTTAAGAGCAGTTAAGAGCAGTCGCTGCTCTTGCAGAGGACTTAGCATCTGTCACTCCAACTGCAGAGGATATGATGTCCTCTGGCCTCCGAGGGCACTGCATGCGCTCAGTGCACAGACAAACATGCAGTCAAAACACCCATATCCGTAAAATAAAAAAAAAAAATGAATGAATCTTTTAAAAATCTACTTCTGGGGCTGAGGAGACGGCTCGGCGTTTAGAATACTTGCCACACAAACAGGAGGATTGGAATTTGGACCCCCAGGCAGACATGACAGTAGTCATGTAGTCCCAGCGCTCAGGAGGCAGGGATGATGACCCCTGAAATAAGCTAGCTAGCTAGCCAAATAGAGAACACAGGAGGACAGTGAGCTAAAGGCCCTCCCTCGAGCCAGGTATTGTGGCTTATATCAGCAACTTGGTACTATGGATGCTGAAGCAAGAGGATCACCAGTTCAAGGCCAGCACAAGAAAGATAGGGACATACATTATACATACATACATACATGCCTGCACATACACATATATATACATAAAAAACACATGTATGCCTTAACGTTTACATACATATATACATACATTAAAAAGTAATATAAATAAAATGGAGAGGGAGTGAGGAAGACACCTGAAGTCAATCTCTGGCCTCCACCCAGACAAGATCACATGTGTACACATGAAACCACATACATGTGTACCCATGCACATTTAAACATGTATACACACATGCATGCATTCAACACACACACATCTATCCATCACCACCGCTCTACTCAGGGCAAGCTGACATCAATTTTCACCCAGGAAAACTGAATACACTATGGATTTCTACCTCTCCTCACAGAATTGAGCCAAGACACAGAGCCCCCGAGACACACCAATGACTTGGCATGCCTTCCTTTCAGCAGAGACAGGAGCTTACGATAGTCTATTAATAAAAAGTAGCATGCTTCGGCTTTTATGCCAAAATGAGACGCTCAATACCTATGATTTTTTGCGAAGCAGATAGCTTCCTGGAAAATGCATTAAGCCACTTAAGGTTTAAACAACAAATTGACAAATCCCCATTTCCAGTAAACACAGCTCCTTGCAGGCTTTCAGCTGACTGCAGGAAAGGGTAGTTCTTGAGGGACTCATGTCGGGTTTGGAATAACAGTTTGTATATGCCAATCACGAGTTTTTAATTTTGATGAAAAGCAGTTTATCTTTTATTTGGTGCTTATGCTTTTAGGACCGGGTCTGAGGTCATGAATATTTTGCCCTTACATTTCATCTGGTAATGCTACAGTTAGAGCATTTACATCTAGGGCATCGACCCAGTATGGATTGGTGTTTGTATACGGAACAAGGAAGGATGTGTAGCTCAGTGAAGGACCACTTACCTAGCATCCATAAAGCCCTGGGTTCAAGTCCCAGCATAGACAAAGAAAAAAAGAAGAAGAAGAAAAGAAGAATGAGGCAAAGGTACAGTTTCACTCTTTTGTTGTCCCATTATCTAATCACAATTTATTAAAGAGGTTGATTTTTATACCCACTAACTGGTACTTTCGTCAAAAATCAATCGGTTGCCAGTGTTTTAGATTGTCACTAGATTCTCAGATCCACTACACTGTTCGATTTGCATCTAGCCACATGCCAGCACAACACTGTCATGATTGGCGTGCACAAGAAACCAGAAAGCGTGAGCCCTCCAATTTTATTTTTATTTTTCAATATTATTTTGGCTACTCGGGGGCCCTTACAGTTCCATATAAGTTTGAAAGTCAGTTTCAATTTTTGCAAAAAAAAAAAAAGAATTTTTAAAAAGCCTTTGGAAGTTTGATAATGATTGCACTGAATCTATAGATTGTTTTAAGGAATAATAATTTAAGAACATTAACTCTTTCAGTCTATGAACATTGTGGCATCATTCCATTTATATAGATCTCTTTTAATGTCTTTCATCAGGGCTTTATAGATTTGGTGCAGTGACCTTTCATCTCCTTATTTAAACTTATTTCTAATTCATTCTCTTGGATGCATCTTAATCTTTCCTGGCCTGGAAACGTACTGTGTATAGTAGGCTCACCTCAAACTTGTGATCCTCCTGCTTCAGCCTCCTGAGTATTAGGATTATAGGCGCATACCATATTTTGCTTTGTGTTTAATTTTTTAAGATTGCTTTATTTTGTTTTATGTGTTTGGGTGTTTTACCGGCATGTGTCTGTGTGTTTGATGTATACATATGTGTACATGTACACCCGTATTTGTATATGTATGTGTATGTATTTGCATACCTGAGGCCTGGGTTGTCCAGAAAAAGGTGTCAGATCCTCTGGAACTGGAGTTACAGATGATTGTGAGCTATCATGTGGGTGCTTGTAATCAAGCTCGGGTCCTCAGCAAGACCAGCCCCTGCTTCTAATCACAGAGCAGCCATCTTTGCAGTCTCTTGTATTTAATGTTTCTAATGTGTAATGCTTCAGCTTATAAGATTCATGTGATCCAGGCTGACCTTGAACTTGCTATGTACCTGAGAATTACCTTGAATGTCTGATTCTTTAGCTTTTACCTCCCAAGTGCAGATTACAAGCGTGTGCCACCACACCCAGCTCTGCAATATCACAATTTCTATTTCTTCTACATCTTCTTTTCTATTGTATATCTTAATTTAGTTTCTTAGTGGTTTCCATTGGGGATTGTAAATGGCACCCTACACTTGAAGAAATTCAGTTTGATTCGGTACCAACTTAGTTCAACAGCAAGCATTAACTCTGCAGCTATCCAGAGCCTTCCAATCTTTTCTGATATAATTGGCCCAAATGACATCTTTATAGATCATGTAATAGAGTCACAATTATTTTATGCACTTTAAATCATATAAGAAATCAAGGCATGGTGTTAAAAATACAATTATACTGAATTTTATGTCTACCTACCTATGTGACTACTCTTTCTGGTTTTCTTTATTCTTCACACAACTTCAGGGTGTGACTTGATATAGCCTGTAGCTTGTTCCATCCTAAAGGATTTGTATTCAGATTTCTCATAGGATGGGGCTGCTAGTGATGAATGACTCTAACTTTTCTTTGTCTGAGTCTGTCTTAATCTCATCTTAGTTTTTGAAGGATAATTCTATTAGATACAGCATTCTAATTGACAGCTTTTTCTTTCATTTGCTTCCTCCTCCTCCTCCTCCTCCTCCTCTTCCTCCTCTTTTTCTTCTTTTTGCAAAACAGGGTTTCTCTGTGTAGCAGTGGCTGTCTCGGAACTCACTCTGTACACCAGGATTTCAAACTCATAGAGATCCATCTGCCTCTGCCTCCCAAGGGCTAAGATTAAAGACATGTGCCACCATGCCTGGTACTCTTTCAGTTTTTTAAAAATGTCATACTCTGCTGGGCAGTGGTGGTACACACCTTTAAACTTAACCTCAGCAGAGAGAGGCAGAGGCAGGTAGATCTCTGAGTTTGAGACTACCCTGATCTATATAGTGAGTTCCAGGACAGCCAGGCTACATAGAGAAATCCTGTCTCAATTTAAAAAAAAAAAGTCATACTCCTACTGTCTGGCCTCTGTGATTGTGAATAAAAAATTAGCTGTTCATTCTTCCCGTGGTTTCCTTGATAAAATGAATCAAACCATCTCTTGCCACTTTCTATATCTTCCCTTTGTCATTTTTTTCAAATTTTTGACTATATTGTCTCTACAAATCTTCTTTTTCTTCTTTAAGGTTGTTGAGTAAATAAAATATGTAAGTTCATGCATTTCATCAGACTTGGGGAGTTTGTGTATGAAACTGGAGACAGTTAAAAGTTGCCATGTCGGCGCTGGGACTTGAACCCAAGTCCTCTAAAGAGCAGCCAGTGCTTAACCACTGACCCTTCTCTCCAACCCCTACTTTTTCATTTGTTTGGTTTTGTTTCTTTGTTTGGAAATAGGGTCTCTCTACGCAGTCTTTTCAGTTCTGGAAGCCACTATGTAGACCAGGCTATCCTCAGATTCACAGATATCTGTCTGCCTCTGCTTCACAACTGTGCTTAGCAATTTTTTTTTAAAGAAAATAGGACATTTTTAATACTAAAATTATAACTTGGCTAGTCAAATTTTCTCAAAGGTTGTTTTTAGTGGATAAAGGTTACAGTCTGTTAATTATTTTTTCAAGTATTCTTATTGTTGCTGTTTGTTTGTTTGTTTGTTTGTTTTGAGACAGGGTTTCTCTGTGTAGCCATTGCTATCCTGGAACTCCCTTTGTAAAAAAGACTAGCCTCAAACCCACATAGATCCACCTACCTTTACCTCCCAAGTGGTGGGATTATTTCTATTTTTAATTGTGTGCCTATGTGAGGGAATACACACATGAGTACAGGTGCCCATGGAGACCAGGACAGGCTGTCAGGTCCCCTGGAACTGTAGTCACAGGCAGCTGTGAACCATCCAGCATTGGTTCTGAAAGCAGAACTCACGTTCCGTGCAAGGCCAGTATATGTTCTCAACTGCTCTGCCATTTCTCCAGCTCCATAATTCACTTACATGATGCCTTGTCCAAACTACTTTTACGGAGACTAATCCTTAGCATGTGCAGTCACTGAAATCTCTCTTTTACTATCGTTACAGTCAGCTAGTGGCACAATAGATTTCTTCAAATGCTTAGATCCAAAAAGGAAAGAAGAAAACTAAGTGAAAAGCAAAAGGTCTGTTTTTCCTTTCGATCCTCTCTACCAGAAGGAAAGACACTTCAGGCCACACTCATGAGATCTAAAGCAATGGCCAGGCTCTATGGAGCAAGGCAGATGAAACCCACAATCCCAGTCCTTGTGGGGCAAGGTCTGCAAACAACATTGCTGATATAGACCACCAGCCTCCTGGTTTCCTGCTGGGGGTGGAGGGTGAGTTTGCCAAAACCCACCAGCCTCTTTCTTCAACATACACTTTCATGTATGGTATAAACTGCATCACTAATCTATAGTTCCAAATAATTAAGGCTTCTGGGATTTTTTTTTCTTTCCTAATGATCTATGTACTACGTGTTTTTCCTGCATGGATGTCTGTGCCAGAAGGTGTCAGATCTCCTGAGAATGGAATTAAAGGCAGTTGTGAGCCATCATGTGGGTGTTGGGAATAGAACCTGCATCCTCTGCAAGAGCAGCCATTGCTCGTCGCTGCTGCACCATCTTCTCCAGCCCCAATTCTCACAGTTCTTGCCAGCAAAATAGTTACAAAGGTGTGAATGGGGATAATCACTAGGTACATGCAATAGACCAAGACTAACAACCACCAAACCGATGACTACCTCTACACCCGAAAGGTGAGAGAGAAGGACGGTGGTCAGGACCAGAGAAGAAAGAAACTCTGGCGAGGTGTCCACCTTGAGAGGAGCCATGACATTTGGTTGATGACACAACCAGCCAGAGCAATCTCCTAAGAAGAAGGGATCAGGAATTCAATGCCCTGACATCGCTCTCATCTACCTCTTTCTCTTCCTGATGGGGCTCCGTTCTAGCCAACCAAACGTCCAGTTTATGTAGGGATGGAAAGAAGGAAGAGCAGATCTAGAGGACTGAATGAGAGATAGCCAGGAATTTTCCACCCCAGAATTTTCCCCAGTATCTGTGTTTAAGACTAAGAGATGGAAAGGTAGAGCTCAGGTTGTAAAGTGCTTACCTTGTAAGCACCCGAGATTGATCCCCAGAATCTATGTTCTTAAAGAACCAAGTATAGTGACACATGCTTACAATCCCAGTGATGGAGAAGCAGATCCCTGGGGCTCACTGGGCAAGCGCCAAGTCAGTGACACATGCTGTCTTAAAAAAAAAAAAAAAAAGGCTGGGTAGTGGTGGTGGCAGAGGCAGGCAGTTCTCCATGAGTTCAAGGCCGGCCTGGACTACAGAACAAGTTCCAGGGCAGCCAAGGCTGCACAAGCGGGCCTGTCTCAAAAGACAAACAACAACAGTAGTAATAATAATAATAATATTTTTGAGACAAGGTTTCTTTGTGTAACATTCCTGTCTGTCCTGGACTTGCTTTGTAGACCAGGCTGGCCTCAAACTCAGTTATCTGCCTGCCTCTGCCTCCCAAGTGCTGGGATTAAAGGTGTGTAATACCACGCCCAGCTGAATACATTATTTTTTAATAATTTATTATTTCATCTTATGTGCATTGGTGTTTAGCCTGTATGTATGTCTGTGTGAGGGTGCCATGTGGGTGCTGGGAATTGAACCCGGGTCCTCTGGAAGAGCAGCCAGTGCTCTTAAACACTGAGCCATCTCTCCAGTCCCTGAATGTTTTTAAGGCTGTTAAAGTGCTTACCAAGGGCTAAGCAGGAGGACTAACATTCAGCTCCCTAGAACTAATGTAAATGTCAGGTAGGCATGGGGCCAGCCTGTGATCCCAGCCTTCCTAAGGCAGAATCAGGATCCCCAGAGCAAGCTGGATAGCCAGACCAGATAATTAGTACACTGGCTATAGGGGAACTCAATGAGAGAGTCTACATCTATGAATAAGGCAGAGAGGGAAGTAGGAAGATCCCTGTAATGTCAACCTCAGTCCTTCGCACTCATGCACACACACACACACACACACACACGCTCGTGTACTGGTATACACATGTGCACCCACACACACATGCAAATACACACATACAGATGAGTGTGGGGAAGGTGACTGGCCCATGAAGGACAGCATCTGAAGCCATCCACTGGGCTCCACATCCACCTGCATTACACATGCGTGCACACACGGACACACGGGCACAAAAGGTCCTTAATGTTTTAGAGCAGTCGGTTTCCCTGTGACATCAGGATTGAGCAAAGTAAAGATCCAATCAGGAAGTTGTTGACATGGCTCAAGGACCTGAGTCCAATCCCCCAAAACCCATGCTAAGAAGAGAACGGACTCCTGAAAGTTGTTTTCTGACCTTTACATGTGTGTTGCGGAACACACATATGCACACATAAAAAATAAAATTCCCAGGCTGGTGAGCTAGCTCAGTGATTAGAAGCACTTTCTGCTCTTGCAGAGAGTCTGGATTCAGTTCCTAGCAGCTGGCTCACAACCATCTCTAACTCTGGTTCCCAGGCTCCATCATCTCTGGCCTTCAAAAGCACCTGCACTAATGGGCACATGCCAGTATGCACACACACACATTTATACGTGATTTTAAAAATAAACCTTATATTGTTTTGTTTTGGGTTTTTTTTTTTTTGAGACAGGGTTTCTCTGTGTAGCCTTCGCTGTCCTGGTCTCACTTTGTAGACCAGGCTGGCCTCAAACTTACGGAGATCCGCCTGCTCCTGCCTCCCTGAGTGCTGGATTAAAGGTGTGCCCACCTAATCTTTTATCTTTTTTAAAATGAAAATATTGTTTTTAAAAAGTTGTTGACATTATAGCCATCTTTAGAGATTTATTTTATTTTGTGCATATGACTGTTTTGCCTACACACCATGGGTGTGCACTGCATGTGTGCCTGGTGTCCACAGAGGCAAGGAAAAGGGCATCAGATCCCTTAAACTGGAGTTACTATAGATGGTAATGAACCACCACATGGGTGCTGGGAACTGAACCTGAGTCCTCTACAATAGCAGCAAGTGCTTTTAATGCCGTCTCTCTAGCCTCCTTGACACCATTTTTAGATTATTTATAATTTGATAATTTCATATATGTATATAACACATCATTCATCCCCCATTACCCTTTCCTATCTCCCTTCCATTCCCTCTGAATACCTTCTTCCCAACAAGTCTCCCTCCTACTTCCTTTTTAAAGGGACACATCTTAGTCAGGGTTACTATCTCTGTGACAAAACACCATGGCTGTAGCAATTTGGGGAGGAGAGTGTTTATTCAGCTTATGCTTCCACATCACAGTCCGTCATCAAAGGAAGTCAGGACAGGAGCTCAAGCACATCGGAACCTGGATACAGGAGCTGATGCAGAGGCCATGGCTTGCTCCTCGAGCCTTGCTCAGATTGCTTTGTTACAGAACCCAGAACCACCAACCCAGGGAATGGCACCACCCACAGTGGGCTGGGCCCTCCCTGTCAATCACTAATTTAAAAAAATGCCCCACAGATTTGCCTATAGCCTGGTCTTAAGGAGGCATTTTCCCCTCTAGGGTTTTCTCCTCCCTGATGACGCTAGCTTGTGTCAAGTTGACATAAAACTAGCCGGGTAGAGCCCACTAAGTTTAAGTCAATGCTTGCTTGAGCATGAGCATGGGGTCTATTCAGTGGAGTGTGGCCAACTTACCAGTGGCTAGCAATATCACATAGAAAAATGAGTCTAGGCCGAGGATACAGTTTAGCTGGTAAAGGGCTTACCACACAAGTTTGATGACCTCAGTTTGATTCCAAGTGCCCATAAAAAAAAGTGGGGTGTGGCTATGCACACTTGGAATCCCAGCACTGAGGAGGGACAGGTAGATCCCTAGGGCTCACTGGCAAGGGTAGCTTAACCAGCACTATTCAGGCTGGTGAGACACGTCCTCTCAAAAACAAGGGGGACAGATCCTGAGAACGGACACCAAAGGCTGACCCCTGACCTCCACACACGTGTGCATGCACACACATATACACCAACACAAAATAATAATAAATACATAGCAAAATACATTTTAGAAGAAAATTACTCCCTCTTCCCAGGAGCTATTAATTGCTATTAGCTTCTCAGCTAGGCCTTGACATTATTTTAGGAAAATAATGACAGTTGTTTACATTTTTATTTTCTTTTTTTTTGGTTTTGGAGACAGGGTTTTTCTGTATGTGCCTGGCTGTTCTAGAACTCTCTTTGTAGTCCAGGCTGGCCTCAAACTCACACAGATCCAACTGCCTCCACCTCCTGAGAGCTGGGATTAAAGGCATGCACCACCACACCCAGTTTACATTCTAATTTTATCAAACTTTAAAATACAGAACTATCCAGCTTTATATTAAATGCCTGTGTTGCAGTGTCCTGGGCTATAATGCCTAGACTTGGTCCACCTCAACAAGTTGTTACATATAGGACTGTGGATGGACTCTTCACGTTCTTGGCACCTTGGTTTCATTAACTATACGATGAGGCATAGGACCATCTACTTCGTAGAGTTGTCACAGGGACTCAGTGAGTCAGAAAAAAAAGCACTTAAAACAGCTGCAAGCAGAGACTGTCTTCAACCGCTGAGTATTAGCTATCCCTGAGTCCCCAGCTGTCCAACTCAGCGCTTTCCCCTGCAGGGGTACCTGTGACTTACTAGTCTGTTTCCCTTCCGGGATGAGGTCATGCTCTTTTCCCTGTAAGTATTTACACATGCTTCTCTTCACTGCTTGGCTAATTGTTATTTTTAAAACATCCAGACACTTTTATCATATTGATCCATTTCAAAGTATGAGAGCATCAAATGCCAGCAACAGAAAGGGTGAATGATGGGAGAGATGGCTCAGCGGTTAAAAACACACACACTACTCTTTCAGAGGACCCAAGTTTTGTTCCTAACACCCACATGTTAGTCTACAACCACCTGTAATTCCACTTCCTGAGAACTGACACTCTTTTCTGGCCTCCAAGGGCTCCTGCATGCATTCGGTACATACATGTACTTCCAGGCATGTGTGCACGCACATACACACACACACACACACACACACACACACACACAATAAATGAATAAGAATAAATATAAAAAATTTAAATAAAAAATTTTAAGAAACTGTTTGGGGGTAGAGATGTATAGCATGACACTATTAATGAAACGCTTGCTCTTGTTTTTTTGCTTTCAAGAGAGTTAGCTTTTTTGTTTTCTTTTCTTTTTGGTTCTTCTTGTTGTTTTTTTTTTTGAAACAGAGTCTCATGGCCCAGGATAGCTTGGAACTACTCATAGAGCTGAAACTGGCCTTGAACTCTTAACTGTCCTGCCTTCGCTACAGCTTTGTGCCAACACACCCAGCTTTGTATACTGCTCATAGACATCTGCATACAGGATAAGAACATGGATTAGAAACATGTATGGGAAATGTAAATGTCAAATGCACGGTCATGGTTATATTTTCAGAGTGATTTCTAGAAAGAAGAAGAGAAAAAAAGATATATAATTGGGTGGATCTGCTAGAAGACTTTAGCTGTATTTTATATTTTGTTTTATAATTTCCCCTGTGTGAGGGTGGTGTCAGAAGCCCTGGAACTGTAGCTGCAGATAGCTGTGAGCCACCACGTGGTGGCTGGGAATTGAACCCAGGTCTTTTGGAAGAGCAGCCAGTGCTCTTAATCCCTGAGTCATCTCTCCAGGCCTCTGTATTTCATTTTCTTAAAAGACCTGAAACAAAGCCTGTGAACGTTAAATTTTAAGAAAACCGGATGGCAGGTACAAAAATATTTGTTCTCTTACTCGTAAGTTTAAATAGACCAAAAGCAAGACAAAGGATGTGGGATGGCTGGCTGAAAGCCTGTATTAAAAGCCTTTGGAGGTCTTGGTCCCCAGGCAGTGCGTAGGTTCTGTCCCAGCCATCCATTCCACCTCCACCCCTTTCTCTCTCTCCACTGCTGGAGACCGTAGCCCAGTAGAAGGCAGTGGGGGGCACAAGGCTGCTGGGGCTCGAAGGGTTCTCTCCTCCTCAGCAAACCCTTCAGCCTCAGATAGTCTCCTGGTGACCCTCGGTGCCCCTGCTGACTCTCAACACAGAGAATATTGTCTGTGCACTATGCAGTGGAGCCCATTAATCTTGCACTTCTCAAAAACAAAAAAAAACAAAAAACAGCAAAACCCCTGCTATTCATAGAATTCTTTTGTTTATTTTGTTGTTGTTTTGTTTTTTGAGGCAGTTTCACATGGCCCAGGCTGGCCTCAAATTGACTATGTAGCCAAAGATGACCTTCGACCCCTGGTCCTCTAGTCTCCACCTCTAACTTGCTGGAAGCACATGTATGTGCACCCATGATTCCATGTCACAAGATTCTTTTGTCCTTTTGTTTGTTTGGTTCTGAGACAGGGTCTCCTGTAGTCCATACTGGCCTTCAATGGCTATGTTACTGAGGGTGAACTTGAACTTTTCATGCCTCGTACCTCCCAGAGGTTGGGATTACAAGCATGTGCCACACCACCATATTTCAGTGTGATGCTGGGAATCAGTGTTCGTACAGGGCTACATGCTCAGCTCTTCGCAGGACACTTAATGAAATGGAAGACATCCGATTGGAAGCAGTTCAATCCTCTCAAAGCTAAATGCTTCTCAGAACACTGATATAACACTCTATAGTGTATCTAATAATCCCACCAAAAAATAGTAAAGGAGGTGCTATAACATAATACAATAAATATTAAAAAAAATTAAAAATTGAATTTTATATCACTTGATTTTTTTTGTTCATTTGGTTTTGTTTTTTGTTTTGTTTTGTTTTTTGCTTTTTTGAGACAGGGTTTCCCTGTGTAGCCCTAGTTGTCCTGGAACTCACTCTGTAGACTAGGCTGTCTTGAAACTCAGATCCTCTTGCCTCTGCCTCACAAATGCTGGAATTAAATGTGGTGTCACCCACCTAGTCTGCTTTTGTATTTTAAATAATCCAGTCAAGACTTTTCTAGTTGAAAAAAAAACTGGCTCAAAATAAATATTAATTCTAAATATTAATTTAGGTTTTAAAGATCTAAAGTCTGTGTTTCAATAAGGTACTAGATGATGCCAATGCTGTTGGTCCATTATTATCATCATTACATTTATATACTGTGTGTGTATGTGCTTGTACATACGCGTATGTATGCGTCCCTGACACAAGTATAGAGAACAACCTTCAGGCTTTGGTTCTTTTATCATGTAGGTCCTGGTAATCTACTTCATTTGTGTGAATGTCTGTACTCATGTATGTACACCTCTTCTTTATTGTAATGTTTTTTTTTTTTTTTTAGTTAGGGTGGGGAGATGGCTCAGAAGCTAAGAGCAGGGGACTCACATCCAGTTGCCAGCACATACATGGTGGCTCACAGCTGTCTGTAACTCTTCTGGCCTGGGAGGGTGCCAGGCACATGTACACACTTCTCATTTCCTTTTTATTACTTTGAGAGACATCTCTGAAAACATCAAATATGATTATATGTGTGTTTGTATCAAATTATATAATTAAAGTATTCAGTATTCACTTGTTGTTATTCATTTGGGGGCAGGTTCTCACACTGCAGCCCAGGCTGTCCTGAGCTTACTATTTAGCCCAGGCTAGTCTCAAACTCACAGTGATCCTCCTGCTCAGCTTCTGAAGATTCAAGCATGAGTCACCATGTCCAGCTTTAAAGACTTTTATTCCTTCTAAACAATTGTGCTATAGAATGACATGTGCTTGGTATATGCCAAAGTTTGCAGGTATTCTGGCCAAATTTGGTCCATTTTTTTTCTCATTTCACAATATGTCAATCATTGAAATGACTTTTTTTGCTAAGGTTTGTTCCTTGGGCAGCCCTGCATGGACTCTAGAAGAGGAATCTATTTTTAATAATTTATTTACTCTACATGCATTGGTATTTTGTCTGCATGTATGTCAGTGGGTGTCAGATCTTGGAGTTACAGTTGTAAGCTGCCATGCTGCAAAATGAACCCAGGTCCCCTGGAAGAGCAGTTGGAAGATGCTCCCAACCACTGGGCCATCTCTCCAGTCCCTTCTAGGGAATCTGAAACCCAATTCTTTATGCAGATAATTCAGGAATATTTATGGGATAAAGAAGAAAGTAGTCTAAGGATTAGGTGAAGGTGACTAAAGCAAGAAAAAGCAAGTAAGAACCAGCAGGCTTGGCTTCCCAAACAAAGTTTTATGGCTCTTCAGAGTGTGCGTGCTCAGGAAAACGCCGTGCAAATATCTTCCGAGGGTGGAGTTTTATCTCTATGGGCAAAGGTCAGCTATCAGACAGTTGCCTAAGCCTAAGGGGTCTATGGCCTCAGTTCGAGAAAGACAGTTGCCCTCAACTTCCTGGAAAAATAACTCAGGCAAAGATTAGCAAGACACACCATAGGTGTCATCCATAGCAAAGCTAGTAGGACTCTAATAATCGATTGCTTAGCATATACAGACCCTTAAAATTGGTGCTTTGGGGCTTGAGAGATGGCTCAGCAGGTAAAACTACTTGCTAGGCAAGCTTGACAACCTGAGTTACATCCCAGGATTCCACAGTGGAAGGAGATAACCAATGTCCAAAAGTTGTCCTCTGGCTTGTACTCTAGCATCATGTTGCTAACAGTAATTTTTATAAATAAAATTGATTTGTTTCTCTTTTTTTCTTCTTTCTTTCCTTCCTTCATTTCTTTTTTTTTTCCTTTGTTTTTTTTAAAGACAAGGTTTCTCTGGGTAGCCTCAGCTGTCCCAGAATTTATGGAGACCTGACTGCCTTTGCCTCCTGAGTGTTGGGATTAAAGGCATGTGCCACCACCACCTGCTTTCTTTTTTCTAGTCTCAAAATTTATTCATTTGACAGGAGACAAGGTCTTACCATGCACTCCAGCTGGCCTGGAACTTGCTATGTAGGCCAGACTGCCCTCCAACTCACAGAAATCTCCCAGTTTCAGCCCTCTCCCCAAGAGCCAGGATTACAGATGTGCCATACCTCACGCAGATAGAAAAAAAAACTTTTTAAGTCACCTAAAACCAAGTAAGGAAGGCATAGTGGTGTGTACTTAGAATCCCAGTGCTTGGAGGCACAACCAGGAGCAACAAGTTCAAGGTTAGCCAGGGCTACACAGCAAGTCCCTCCTTCAAAAAGATGAAACAAGTAGGATCCGGAGGTGGCTCAGCAGGCAGTGCTTGCTGTTAAGCCTGAGATGACCTGAGTTCAGTTCTCAGAATCCATATGTTGGAGAGAGAACGGAATGGACTCTCAAAAGCTGTCCTCTGACCTAGCGCTTTATACATGCTAGGCAAGCCTCTGCCAACTGAGAGACATCCCCAGGCCCAAACTTGGCTCAGCTGGGAGTATCAAAAAACAAAAAGGAAGAGGAAGAATGGGGAAGGATGAGGGAGGATGAGGGGGAAGGATGAGGAAGAATGGGGAAGGATGAGGTCATTTCAATGATTGACATATTGTGAAATGAGAAAAAAATGGAACAAATTTGGTCAGAATACCTGCAAACTTTTTTTAAATAAATGTTTTTAGTTATAGTGGCTCATTTTTGTAATCCCAGAGGAAGCAGGAGATCAGGAGCTTAAGGGCTAGCTTGCGCTACACAAAACACTGTGTCACACATACACACAGACACACACACACAGAGGAATGGTTGTCTGGACCATGATGATAGGTCTAAATTTTTTTTATTAAAATTATTCTAGTTTGATGTATACAAGTGTTTTGTCTGTGTGTATGTATGTGCACCTTGTGCATGCCTGGTCTTCTTGAAGCTCAAAATGCATCAGATCCCTAAAGTGGAGTTACAGATTGTAAGCCATCACGTGGTTCTGAGAATCAAACTCAAGTCCTCGTCAAGAACAGAAAGTGCTCTTAACCACTGAGCTACCTGTTAAAGAAAGAAAGAAAGAAAGAAAGAAAGAAAGAAAGAAAGAAAGAAAGAAAGAAAGAAAGAAAGAAAGAAAGAAAGAAAGAAAGAAAGAAAGAAAAAAAGAAAGAAAGAAAGAAAGAAAGAAAGAAAGAAAGAAAGAAAGAAAGAAAGAAAGAAAATTCCCCAATATCAAACAGAAAAACAAACACCACTTCATTGCATGGAGAAGAGACTCAATTAAATTTGTCATATTGTCCCTGGAAGAGGGAAAATGGAAACATGGTACCCAGGCAGAAAGGACAGGTGGAAGCACAGTGATAAACTCCGATTCAAGCAGAGGTACTGGACAGTGAGGATCACCTGAGGCAGCGCCTCAGTACAGAAATGGAGGACAGGAATCCAGGAAGGCCCGTCTGGATTCCCGTCAACCTTGACCACTCATTCCTTTCCTTTATTGCCCAGGAACAATGGGCAGTCACTAGAGAATTTGTGTTTCCTTTATCAGACTATAAGCTGTGGAAGGGCAAGTCCTAGTCCATTGCATTAATCACTGTACCCCGGGAAAGAGTCGCCCACTAAAACAGCAGCTGGTGCTGCAGGGTAGCCCTGAGTATGTCATGGGCAAAGAGCACCCCTCATCTGAAAGCAAGGAATTCCCCAAGAAGCAGCTTTTTAAAGGGCCTCTGAAATAACACAGGAAGGGTGGAGTTGGGCTTCTGGAATATTCGGGCAGGAGCAGCCGCACCGTAAAGACAGCGGGGAGTGACAGGTGAGTGCCGGACAGGAGAGGCGGGGCAGCGCGTCGCGCATGCGCACGCGCACCCTCGGCCCGCTTCCTTACCAGGACGCGCTCTCGGGCATGCGCACGCGAGGTCGAAGCGGAAATGGCGCCGCGGGGCCGCGCGTCCGGGCAGCGAGCGGAAGTGGGTGTGAGAGCGGAAGTGGCCGGCTGGAGCCGGGGGCTGGGCGGGGACCGGGATCGTCGGTAAGGCGGCGGCGGAGGCGGCGGCGGCGGCTCGGCAGGCGGGTTGAAGCTTCGGGGGCCAGGTCGGTCGGGTGGTGGCTGCCTCCATAGGCAGCGCGTGCCGGGCCTGCGCGTGTGTCCGCCTCTCCCCGCCCCGCTCCCCGTCCCCTTCTCCCCTCACCTACCGCACCCAGCCCCCCTCGTCTGGGGCAGCGGGGCCGCTCCCTCCGTCCTGCCCTCGCTTACCCACCCTCACCGCCCTTGTTTCTCCTTCCCCTGCCCGGGGCAGCCGCCGCCATGATCCTGCTGGAGGTGAACAACCGCATCATTGAGGAGACGCTCGCACTCAAGTTCGAGAACGCGGCCGCCGGGTAAGCGCACGCCGGGAGGAGGCCGAGTTGACCCTAGCTAATCCCGGTTGTCGTCCAGTCCCTAAGCTCTGGAGGGGAGCGATCGGGAACCTGGCGCGGCTTCGGGGCTTCCCTGGCAGGGTAGACGTGGGAGGCGATGGGGCGCGGTGGGCCGAAGCCTTGAGATGCGTGGGGAGAGGCTGAGACAGGGATGCGGAAGCAGCGAGTGGACTGGAGCAAGGCGTGCCAGAGAACCGGAGACCTGTGGGACGTGAGGGCAGCCGAGGCCAGGAGTCACGCCCGAGAGTCCACTGCCCAGCGGGCGGAAGAGAGGGGCCCACTTTCCTCTCTATTTTCCGTCATTGTTCCGAACCCAGAGAGACCCCTTTAGGGAAGCTGAATTGAAGGAGTTTTCAGGAATTCCCAGGGCGAGGTGGGAAGAACATTCAGGCCCAGATCGCCACCGGCATTCTGCCTCCCCACCCCCCTCCCCCCCTCCCCCAGAGAAGCAGACAGTTTCGAAAGCTCGGGGGACGACCCTAACCTACTGTGAGAGAAACTAGCCGTTTCCTTAGGCAAAGCCAACAGTCCTCCATCTACACGCTCCTTAGCCCTCTGGAGACCAGCTTTTTTTCTGGTTGTGTGTCTTAAATTCTTATCGAAGATCCCTGGTCTTTGATTTCTTATTTGGTAATGCCGGCCGGATTAACAGCTGCGTCTGATCCCAGAATCTGTAAAGTTTTTAAGATAACCTTAAACGTCGGCATCTTAATATATGGGACGCATATATTAAGCCTTCCCTGTCAAACACAAAAAAGACAAACTCCTCCCCCAAAGCTGCTTTTCCTTTCTAATATATTTAAAACCTGAGCAGAGGAATTGGCTTTTAGGTTCTAATTTATGGTGGCCTGTGGCCATTCTTTTGCCTCATTTCCTCATTGCTGAGGATGGGGCTTCACATTTTGGTTTCACAGTTAGGAAATAAGTGCCGGCTGTTTTCTGTGAACTAGGAAGTAGAAATAGGAAAGTAAGTGCTTGCAGATCCGCAGAAGGAAGAGAATCGGGAGAAGGGCGATTCTAAACATTCATAATGAACTTGTGGTTCACAGACGTTGAAAAAGCATGAACCCACTACCTACATCGAACATATTGTCTGTCCTGTCGCTTTTGTAAGGTCACAGATTTTATTTGAAAAACAAAACAGGACTTTACTTGAATTGGTGCATTCAATGAGCATATTGTTTCCTGCCTAGGGCTGCAGTTGAGTACTTGTGCAACTCACTTGTTTCTTCGGCCTCCCATGCTAGTTCTTTGCATTTTAAGTCAGTCAGTCCTGGGACTTACTGTAGGTGATGGGGTGTGTGCTTTTTTTTTTTTTTTGAGTGGTGTAGCACAAAGGAGGAAGTTAGAATAACTTCTGCATTTTCACAACTGATCTTAGTACATACATTCTCAAGTCTAGACTAGCAAAGAATGAGTCCTGGGTGATTATAAGCTGATCTACAAGATAAATAGCTGTGTGTGTTCAGGTGGAGGCACGCCTTTTAATGCAGGAGGACTTTCACATTTGTGTATTAATAACTTGTGATTCCAAAATGTGACTCCTTATTCTCATTATTCAGAACTTTACTTAGTCCTTTTTCTTGTAGAAATCTTTCCTTAAAGAATGCTGGGGTTGACGGTGCCTCCAGTTCAAGCACGATAACCCCAGCTTTCAGGAACAAGAGACAGGAGGAGCAAAAGTTCCAGGTCACAATCAGACTTTGTACACCCCCCCCCAAAAAAAAAGAAAGAAAAAAAGAAAATCCAAACTGGGTGTGGTATGCCTGTAATCATAGCACTTGGGAGGTGAAGGCAGGATGATCTGGAGAGCGTGGCCTACCTGGGCTGCCGTGTTGCAAATAAAAAGTTTATCCTTTCCGAGAGATTAAAATAGGTTTTTAATTTGGAGGTCATAAATTAGAATTTCCAAGTTTTTTTTTTTAAGATGCTAACTATAGTCAGACTTAATGTTTGAGGCGGTAGTATGTTTTGTCTTATCCTAGCTCATTCTCAGAGATAGTGACTTAAAAATACACTCAAAACATCACGTTTAAAAATAACTTTGAAAAGAGACTAGTGAGGGCAAGGTTTTCCTGAGATTGCCTGTATCTGCAGGGTTGTAGCATCCACCTCTAATGCTCACACTCCGGAAACAGGATCAATGCAAGTTCAAGTACAGCCAGAGATGTATAGTGAGACTCTGTGTCTCAAGAAGAGAAAAGGCAACCACTGAACAAGTGTGTTTTCAGGCCCGCCCTTAAGATGAGGCAGCTTTGGAGGTTACGGAGGTCCATGCCTACACCAGTGCTCTCAGCAAGGATGGCTAGGGTGCTCATCATAAACACTGATAGGTCTTACCAGTGCTCAGTACCAGGCAGCAGTTGAAAGGATGGTGAGCCTTTTGAAGAGTACCTGTTAGCAGAGTTAGGGAGGAACTGACAGATAAGCAGTGATGAGGAAAGATATTGACCTTAAGAAAAGGAGTAGTCCAGAGGACCCTTGAGAGGGGAAAAAGGCTGTGCAGTGTGGAAGCGTGAGAGGGCTCAGCTCTACCCTGCTCTTTGCACTTCTCAGAACAAACTAATCAGGGAAGTTACGTTCATGTTAGCCTTTGCCAGAGTGAATCTTTCTGTTGTGCAGTCATTCACTACATGTGGTCTATTAGATTTAAATAAAAGGATGAAGTAAAACTAAAATTTAAAATTGGTTTCCCGAGTTGCTCTACCTGTGTTGCATTTCTAGGCCTCCATTGCCACTTGTGGGCAGTGACTACTGTGTTTGCACAGTGTATGTGCCTGTTCTTGCAGACACTTCTGTTAGAGCTGTTCTGCGTACTGAAAATAAAAGCATGAGATAGTTTCGTTTTGGGGTGTGTGTTTCAGAACCCGGGCTCTTGCACACTCTAGGCAAGTGTTGCCACTGCACTACTTCCCCAGCTCTCACAAGATATTCTTTAAAGTAGTTCTGAATACTCTGAAATAAAAGTTGCATTAGATTTCCTTTTTGTCTTTTTACTTTACCTTTACCTTATTTTTAATGATTCCTTGGGTTATCTTGCTGAATCTTTTTGCCTATAGCATCAGACTAAAAGTTTAAACTTGTATTTGGGTGAGAATTCTGTAAGACAAACTGCTTAAGCATAGAATTGGCCACAGTCATCTTAAAAAACGGTGGTCTTCTAATTTAAAGGCAATTTTAACAAAGCTTCCCACTTCCTGCCATACTCCTGTGAAATGGCTTATTGGACCTGTGTCAGTGTCTTCACAAAGGGATGCAGTAAAGCACCTTCCTGATAGTCCCCATGCTATGACTAATTAGAAAGCTACGCCCAACACTAAATAATGTCCTGCTCAGGTCTTATCAACAGCACTGCTTTTCATTTAGGAATTCTTGCCCAGACCACAATTAAAGCAGAAGTAATCTGGAAAATCAATTGAGTTCTTTTGTTAGTACATAGATACCAAGAACCTTTTCGTCCTCAGAAACAAGGCCTGTCAACTTTGCAGTTACACAGTCCAGAACTGAGGAAATGCTGTCAGATGCGAGCTGCTATTGATTTTAAGTGCCTTCTGGCTTCTTACCACAGCCTGTGCAAACTGTAGGGAGCTGTGGTTCTGTGAGGGGGAGAACTCTGTAAGCCGGCAGCACTTGAGTGGGGTGGGCGAGGACCGTGGGAGGAGAAATTTGAGAAAGGAATAAATTAAATCTTGCTGATACCTTGTTCTCGTTCCCAAATATGCCACATATGTCCTCAGAGAGACAGACCAGCTTGAAGAGATTCAGAATTAGGACGTTGTTTAGGCCTATAGATGTAGTGGAATGTACTATCTGATTGTTAAAATCTAGTTGATCTTTTTATAGGGCATTATGGTTGACACACTGCTACCTGTCCTCTAGCCTGTTTGCATTGTCTTTGGGATACAAATCTCCAGAGCTAGATAGATTATCATTTCAGCCATCTTTGTTTCCTCAGAATCGTGTGTGTGTGTGTGTGTGTGTGTGTGTGTGTGTGTGTGTGTGTGTGTGTGTTCGCTTCAGTATTATTTTGAAGGAATAAATGCAGTCAGATAAACTAATTCTTCGTTTCTTTAGAAGCTTACTCCCTTTCTTCTTTTTTTCTTTTTTCTTCTTCTTTGTGTGTGTGTGTGTGTGTGTTGAGAGAGAGAGGCCAGAGGAGAAATGATGTTGGATATCCTGCTGTGTCACTGCCTTATTCCTATGAAACAGGGTCTCTTACTGTGCCTGAAATTAGGCTGGCACTTTGCAGACTGCAGTCATCCTCATGTCTCAACCTCCACAGCACTGGGGTTACAGCCTTTTTCTGTGAGTGCTGGGAATTTTAACTCAGATCCTCATACTTGCCCAGTAATTGCTATTACCCACTGAGTCATCTCTCCAGCATATTTTTTTAGTTGTTCTGAGACAATGTCTCACATTATAGCTGAAACTGTCCTGGAACTGTGTATCTCAGGCTGGCTTCAAACTCATGGTGCTCCTTCTGCCTCAGCTTTCTATATGTCCAGTTATATCTGACTTTTTAACACTTTTCTGAGAGTGTGCGTCACCTTCTATATCTGTTAGTCTCTGTGTTTTGAGAGGTGGTTTAGCAAAGAAAAGGACCATCTTTTACCTAACATCTGTTTTATGAGCTTTATTCAGATCAGAACCTTGTAGAGGATCTAAAGGAAGTAAACAAAAATCTTTAATGAGCACAGAATGTCTCTTAATTTGAGACATAGAAAAGGGTCACAAATGCCCCAGTGGAGAACTTTTCCCCGGGTATATTTAGAAATAAAAACTCCAAAGACCTCACCAAAACAATGGGGTAATATAGTTGCTAGTAGTACTTTATTGTTGACATTCTAGAAACTTCCTCAGAAAAGTATAGAGTTACCATACCTGGTTTTCAGAAAATATTTTGGGCTGGGCTGCAGTGCCAGACACCATTATCCTAGCACACTGGTGGCAGAAGCAGGCAGATCTCTGTGAGTTTGAGGCCAGCCTGGTCTACAGAGTAAGTTCCAGAATAGCCAGGACTACACAGAGAAAGCCTGTCTCAAAAAAACCAAAAAAAGAAACAAAGAAAAAGAAAACAAAGAAAGAAAAAATACATGTTTTGGTTACAAAAGAGATGGCTCTTCAGTTTGAAAGCGCTGCTGTTGTTTGTTTTTGCTCTTGCTCTCCTTGAGGAGCTCAGTTCCAGCCTACTTCAGGTAGCTGGCTACCACCTGCTACCTTCAGCTCCAAAGGATCGGATACTCTCTTTTGGTCACCACAGGTACATGCACACAAGCAAAGAAATCTTTATAAATTTTTTCCTAAGGGATTTCTTTTAAGTTTTACTTTTATTTTATGTGTATGGGTGTTTGCATGTGTATATGTGCACCTCATACAAGCTCGATGCCCACAGGAGTCAGAAGATGTCTGGTCCTCTGGAACTAGAGTTACACATAGTGTGAGTCACCCTGTGGGTGCTGAGAACTCCAGTCTTCTGGAAGAGCAGCCAATGCTCTTAACTGCCAAGCTGTCTCTTCAGACCCCTTTTAAGAGATTTTTAAGACTGTCTCTTAAAGTCAGATGTGGTACCTCATGCCTGGAATCCCACCCAGTACTTGGGAGGCTGAGACAAGTGGATGTCTGTGAGGTGGAGGCCAGCTAGGACTACAGAGAAACCCTGCCTAAAGCTGCCATTACCCTCCCTCTACCTCCCAAGCTTTGGGTTACAGCTGCGCACTGTCATGCTTGGCAGAATTGCTTTATTATTTTAACTTTATAGATAAGAAAATAAGGCGTAGAGATATTAAATGGCTTCCAGACATCACAAAACTAATCCTTGACAGAGCCAAGACCTGACCAGAGGCATTCGGGCAGCAGCTGGGTATGGTGCTTGGTTGTGATTCTAGCCTTTGGGAGGTCTAGGCAGGAGAATCAGCCCAGGTCATCCTCAGATACATATTAAGTTTGAGGCCAGCGTGTGGGAGGTGGAGGCAGAAGGATCATTTGTAGCTCAAAACCAGCCTCAGCTACATAATTGAAGCCAGCCCGGACTACAGGAGAATCTGTCTCGACAATAAATTGATTAAAATATAATAATGATGAAGGCAGAGGCAGGCAGATTTCTGAATTCCAGGAGAGCCACACAGACAAACCTTGTCTTGAAAAACAAATCAGTCTCAATCTCTCTCTGTATTCGTATTTGTGTGTACGTGTGCACATGGATGTGGGGAGTCAGAAACGCCTGTTGGGACTAAGCAGTGGTTATTACAGTGTGTTTTACTTTCAACATTCTCCCTGGTGGGCACAGAGTTTACAGACCTCCAGCTTCTAGATGCGCTTTCCTGTTCTTTAGCCCAGTACTTTAGCAGGCCTTCTTCTCCAAAACTTCTGTGTAGCCTTGAATAGTGAACTAAAATATTATTGGCAGTGGTTTGATAGATAGTCCCAAGTCATACAGCAAGCTACTTAGAATGGATCTTAGCAGTGTTTCCCAGTGAAGATCCAGGCTCAGGCTTTCATGCCTAGAGAGACTCAAAACTTCAGTGTTTATGACTTAGAACATTCAAGTTCCTTTCTTTCGGGGTTTCTCTGTGTAGCCTTGACTGCCCTGGACTTGCTTTATGGACCAGGCTTGCCTCGAACTCACAAAGATCCACTTGGGCCTCTGCCTCCTAGAGTGCTGGGGTTACAGGTGTGCGCCACCACACCCAGCTAGTATTCAGGTACCTTTTTTCTTTTAATATAATTTTCTATTTATTACAATTTATTCACTTTGTATCCCAGAAAGATTTTGTTTATTTAATGCATATTAGTGCTCTATCTGCATGTGCACCTGACCACCAGAAGTGGACAGTAGAGGGTACAGATGGTTGTGAGCCACCATGTGTTTGCTGGGAATTGAACTCAGGACCGCTGCAAGAGCAGAGAGTGCTCTTAACTGCTGAGCCATTTCTCCAGCACAACAGAGGGAATGAGTTCAGGTTCTTAAGTTGATTTTTCTCCAGTCTGTTGATGAAGTAGCAAAATGAGGCACTCTAGCTTCCCTGACTGAATTTAAGCCTAAGGGTTAAGGGGAAAATAATACCTCCAATGCCTCATCCCACCCTATTTAAGTCAGGCAATATGGTCCCTGACCCTAAGACAAGGGATCAGGTCTCAGAGAATGTGTTTGCGTGCTTCCTCTACCTAGGGCATCCTTTTAATATTGATTTAAATGGGCCTTTTAAAATTATGTATGCTCTATACTCTTTTTTTTTAGATGTAAGGAATCGTTTGTTGTTGTTCGTTGCTTTTGTTTCTTGGCTACAGTATGAAAGCTCAGGAGCAATTTGAGCTTTCTCCTTTTTGGAAGGGGCATTCATTTGTTGAGACAGGATCTGCTTCCAAGTCAGCATTCAGCCAAGGAAGACTGAACTCTAATCTTCCTGTATCCATCTCCCAAGTGATAAGATATCATCTGGCTCCATCTCCTTTGTTGTTGTTTTTCTGAGACAGGATCTCTCTGTGTAGCCCCGACCAGCCTATAATTCACTATGTAAACAGAGTTGGCCTCAAATTTGTGATAATCTTCTTGCCTCTGCCTCCAAGTGCTGGGAACATGGACATGAGACACTATGCTTGGCCTTGTGTTGTCACATGGGTGACTTTGAAGAAGCAGGGCAAACTTGGATATGTTTCCCATAGGTATTTTGGTTTTTGGTTTTTTTTTTCTCTAACATATACATAATAAAAGCTAGTTTATTTAAGGGATATTATTTAGCCTCATTACCAGCTTTTAACATTCATAAACTACCTTAGACATCCCATTATTTCCCAGCAGAGTTTTAAGTCATCTTGGTTCCATTCACAAGTGAGAGAAAAGAGGAGGTGTAAAATATTCATACTCAAGGGCTATAGAGAAGACTCCGCAATTAAGAGCACTTGTTGCTCTTACAGAGGAAATGAGTTCGGTTCCCAGCACACCTACATGGTAGCTCACAACTGGAGAATGGCAGGTGCTTTGATGATGTAAGGAAGGGGGAAAAGTGTACAGAAAGGCTTAAAAATGATCTTTGGGACAGAACAGACCTTATTGCTCTGTTGATGGCTTCAAGTTATCCTTTCACCTTAAATAAAGTAGAACCATTCTACATAGTTATAGTCAGTCATTTTTCTGTCTGTGTTACCTCTCTAGACACTAGGGGGTCTGCATGGGGCATTAACCAGAGTGCGGACCAGCTGTGGCAAGCAGTTGAACAACAAGTGGAAAATACACGCTATAGGTATCCTTTGTCTCAGCTTCCTTAAGCAAGTTCAGACCCATGAAAGAATGAAGGTGCACTCTTTTCATCTGTAAGCCTTGCAGTTATGCACAGTGTTCCAGTTTTTAAAGTAAAAATCAGGAGTTTTTCAAAGGTCCCCTAAAGCAAGCAACAGCACAATTATTTTCCCCATTTACATTTGACCTGTTTATGTGGACGAGAATGTCCACCTTGTATGTGGAGGTCAGAGGCTGACCTGGAAGAGTTGGCTCTCCTTTTACCTTGTGGATCCTACTCAGGTCTGAGGTCATCAGGAATAGCTGGCAAGTGTCCCCACCCCCTAAGCCATCCTATCCTAAAATTATCTTACTAAGGACATTTTTGTTGTTTTACAGAAACAAACCAGAAGCTGTAGAAGTAACATTTGCAGGTAAGTGTCTTTATCGTGTGCCTTTTAAGAGAGAGTATAATTTAAAAAGAGAGAGAGTATGGGCATTTGGCCTGTATTTATGTTTGTGCTACATGAGTATGTCTGATGCCTGAGGAGGCCAGAAGAAGGTATCAGATCTCCTGGAACTAGAGTTACAACAGAATGCTGTGAGCTACCATGTAGGTGCTGGGAATTAAACCTGGGTCCTCTGGAAGAATAGCTTGTTCTCTTAACCACTGAGCCAATTCTCCATTCCTGTAAAGAAAAGTTTTGATTTTCAAGTGTTTCTAAGGCCTTCAAGAACTATTTCATCTATTTATAATATTGCTAACTGACTTTGGAGTTCAGAAAACTGTATAAAGCTTCCTTATATGTCTTAGTGAGTAGGGACTGTTGGAGGATGGTTTTGTGCACTGTGTATTCAGAGGCTGATTTGTGTGCCCAGAGATCTGGTTTCAGTCTGGATATGGGTATTATCATTTCTGTGAAGAAACTCCTGTATCAGTGTTGTGTAAAAATTGTTCTGTGTCATCTCTGGTTGTTAATAAAGAGCTCATCAGCCTATAGCTGAGCAAGAGAGGAGAGGAGACAGGACTTCCGATCCCAGGCAGGGGGTCTCAGGTGAGGGACAAGGAGAAGAGAAGAAAGGGAAAGAGGTGGCCATGAGGAGTTTGCCATGAGGACAGATGGAGCAGAAGCAGCCAACGCAGACTAAGATGACAAGTAGTGTGGGGCATGTGGCTGGGAAGTGGCCAAGCCAGCATAGTCAGGTTAGAATAGATAAGTACTTAGTGCTTTAAAACTTATTAATAAATGTAATAGGTCTCTGTCATTATTTGGGAGTCGGGACGGGCAGTAGAACAAAAGCCTCTACGTATACCATATTTCAACAGGAACACTAAATATCTTAGAAGTTTGGTTTTTGTTTTGTACAAAGGACTGTCTTTATACTTTGGAAGTCTACAGTTAGAATCTAATAGCCATTATCTAAGTTAGCCTAGCATTTGGGGGACCAGGTAGAAGATGCTGGAGCTTTATTTTTCAGATCAGAGAAATAGTACTTTTTTTCCATTCCCTGATGACCAGGCAGTGGTACAGGTCTTTAATACCAACACCCAGGAGGCAGAGACAGGTGGATCTCTGTGAGTTCAAGGCCAGATTGGTTTACATAGAGAGTTCCAGGCTAGCCAGGGCTGCATAGTGAAACCCTGTTTCCAAAAACAGGCTGGGTGCAGTGGTGCACACCTGCAATCCCAGCATTCGGGGAAGCAGAGGCAGGCAAATATCTGTGAATTGGAAGCCAGCCTGGTCTACAAAGCAGGATAGCCAAGGCTACACAGAGAAACCATGTCTAAAAAAAACCAAACAAAACAAAGACTTGGCTATTCTTATGTGAACTCGGGGATTTTTTTAGCTAAGTACCATCTAAAAAGACAAGTGCATGACTAGATGACCTGGGAAGACCTGCAGCCCCTGAGGCACCATCCATGCCTCCTGGTTGCTAGCAGTACCACTCCTCATGGTTCTTGTGAGTTAGTCAGCTGTGTCATCTTGCTCTTGGTTAGATGATCCTAGTTCAAATATTTAAGACAATAGTGTTTGTAATTTTTTTGAGGCAGTAGGTAATAGTTGAGTAGCTTGACTGGTATTTAATATTAAAGTAGGATCTTCTGTTTGAGCATGACTGATTGTGGTTATTTTCATTTAAAATTATCTACATCTCCCAAAGATACAAGGAAAAGTATATATGGATTAGGTGGTGTACCTAGGATTTGCTTCATAGTACATTGGGGTGGGGGCGAATACTTTCCGAAGTAAGGGCAGTGTGCTGATCAGTGTGTTAATCCTGAATAGGTGGATGTGAGTTTGTTTATGGCTCTTTCTCTTGAAAATGTGTCACAATGAAAAGTTTTTAAGGTTATTTTAGCACAAACTGTGGTTATGGTTAAAAACAACAACATCAACAACAAAAAACAACAACAAACTTTGTAATTCCAAGTGAGAGCCAAAAGGGCTACTGAGCAGTTCCAAAGCATTATTTCTGTTGGCTTCCCAGTGAAATAAAAATAAACGTCATTTTACTTGCGTTTTCTCTTATCAGAGGCCTCCTCATGGCCAGCCCTGTGGTAAGTGCAAGGAGATTACTCCAGTTTCCAGAGTGAGCAATCTTTTGCTTTTTCACAGATTTTGATGGTGTCCTTTATCATATTTCAAATCCTAATGGAGACAAAACAAAAGTGATGGTCAGTATTTCTTTGAAATTCTACAAGGAACTTCAGGCACATGGTGCTGATGAGGTAAGTCCCACATTGTTTGCCTTTGGGTCTCTGTTTTTACTTTACCCTCTGTTGGCCCCTTGTCAGCAAGGACTAAACAACCCTTACAGAGGACACTCTACATAGCTAACTGATGCCTCTGGACTCCATTTCCCATAAAAATGATTTTTAGAGAAGATTTTGGCCCTTTGCTTGTTTGTTTTATCTTGGAGAAATGATGTTTCCTAAACAAAATTTAAAGGAAAATTAAAAAAAAAAAAAGGCGTCTCACTTAGCCCACGCTGGTGTTAAACTTTGTATATGTTTGAGGAAGGTCTCCAATTCCTGATTGCCTCCACCTTCCAAGTGCTAGGATTATAGGCATGTACCACTATGCACAATTTGGGATTTTATTCTTGTTAGATTATTTGGGCTATCCAGATTTTACAAAATAATGAGAGCAAAACAGTAGTCCCCCAGAAATAACACAGAGAGAACATCTCCTTAACTAGTACAAAAATAGTTACAGTAATAATAAGATAGGTTCTGTTCCATATTTAGACTCTTATCAAGGCAAGCATGGAATTTATGACTTGGTTTTCATTCTGCAAGCTGAAGAAGTATAAGTAACAACCTGGTAAATTTTTTTAAGTTAATGTTCTTTAGAGCTGACCTTTCCACCTATTCCTTCCTTATAACTACCGTAGAGGAAGTAAAAAGGGATGTCTAGGCCATGTGCCTTGTGCCCTGGCTTTGGGTTGCTGTTGAACTGAAGTTGCTCTGGGGAAAGCCATTTATGGAAGAAAGAAAATGCTGTGACACCAGTGTGTGCACATTGTGGTTGGGTCGCAGAGCAGGAAGTATGACTCAGTTCCTGAATCAGTTTTCAGATATCTTAGTTTTAACAAACTAGGCTCTCTTTAATCTGCTATGTGAAGATAGAACCATTCCTCTTTCTGAAAAGTAGTAGTTTTTGAACAACTTCAGATTTCTGTAATGAAAGGCTGTTTGTCAAGGAATATGATCTAGAACTTTGTAAATCTTTGCTCTAAAACCAGATTTAAAAAGAATACTAAGAGCCGTAGAGAGCTGAGTCCTTTTACTGTTCAGATGCTTCGGATTAGCTGAAGGAAGAGAAGTAACCAAAGGAAATTTGAGGTAATTTTATCAGAAGACGAGACGCTGATCTGTAGCGTGCGACCCAACCTGGCTTGGATTTCTTGACTCTTTCCATATTCTACTTGACCTGCTAGTGGAACTCAGGAACATATTGCAGTTTTCATAGCTGCCACATAGGCCAACAAGCCCAAAGGGATGGAGGAAGTAACATTCTCAGTGTGGGAGCGGAGTAAGCAGTGAATGACTCCCTAGGTTGGTTGAACAGTAACCAGCCTGTGATAACCACAAGACGCTTGTTATTTTTATAAAGGCAGCACACCAGGTAGGCAAATCTAATAGTTATAAATAGAAAGGGTTGCCTCCCCTCTTCCGATGGTTAAAAAGAGGCACAAATTTAAAAATGAGTCAAGATTGGAAAGCTGAACAGTTGTGATACAGTGGCACACAACTGTAAAATTACATTTATAAGTGGTATAAACATGGCTCTAAATACTTCATGAATTTCAGAATATTCACTGTAAAACTGGAGTTAGACTGAGTTGAATGGGGCTTTGGTTTCCCCCATGTCGGATACTCTGTTTCTACAAGTACCACCTGTGTAAGATACAGCTCAGAGGGAGCATGCAAGTGTTCCTTTTTTACCCCAGACTCTTAGGAAAAGTGGTACATGGAACACCTGAAGGTCAAAACTCCATGTGCCACCAGAAACTCTGTGACCTTGAGCCCTTCTGTGTAAGGCTCCCTTTGCGATATGATCACCACCTCGGAACTGCATGGGCATTGCTTGCTCTCCCCTTCATGTAAACAAATGTGATCATGAATTCACACTTTGGGATTCACACTGTTTTCAAATTTGTAGATGAGGATTAGGTACAGAAATATTAGGAAACTATTCAGTAAACTATGTCTAAGCCTTTGCTTAATATTCTGAAGACGAGTTAAGAATGGCTGCTCCTAGAGGGCATAGCTCCTGGGGGAAGTGTTTGCTGGGCATGTGCAAAGCCCTGGGTTTGTTCTCTGACACCACCAGGAAAGAAGTGGGTGGGAAGTGAAGAGCCTTATTAACCTTTGATGGCATTTTTTAGGGTTTTCAAATGGAACATAAAACATGGTTTATTACTAGTTTTGTTTATTTTAATGCTATCTAGAGAGTTCATTGAATGCTGTTCTTCCATCCCTGAATACAGCAGTAAGCCTGACAGATCCTTCTACTGTGGAACTGTACCCTAGTGCTACCAGTATTTGCCTGGCTACTGAAACTCTGCTCTTTTTTTTCCCTTTTATTAAATTAAGTTGTCTTGTATGTATATTTTGTCTGCATATATATCTGCACTGCATGCAAGGAGACTAGGAAAGAGCATTAGAAATGGAGGTACAGAAGGTTGTAAGCTACCATGTAGGCATTGGGACTTGAACTGGGGTCCTCTGTAAGAACAACCAGTGCTCTTGACCATTGAGCCATTTCTTAGCCACTACCCTGAGATTCTTTTAAATGGAATGTGTAGCTCTTAACCAATAAGACAAAAGCTTGTTCTTAATTTGTTAATGGTGTAGGCAATTCTTTGTCATACTGTAGGCTATGAGAGAGTTATTTGTGGAAAGCATTAGAACTTGACTGGATACCTGTAGACAGAGCTTGTATCTTCCTGGACACACACACGTAATCCCCAATCTTGAGAGGTGGACACAAGAGGATTAGGAGTTCAAGATCATCCTCAACTACATTATAAATTTCAGACCAGCCTGGGTGACATGGCACCTTATCTCTATAAAATGGTAGCCTGCTTCTTACAATACTGCTGGATTTTAAGTGTATTCTTAGCACCTGTGTAGCAGTGGTGCCCCTCCCTCTCTAAGTTTTTAGTGAAGGTAAATGAGCCAGTTCTGTGGGATTTTATGTGTGAGGGGTTTACTTCTGTTTTCTTTTTTGAGACAGTCTCCTCTGTAGCCAGGCTGATCTCAAACTGGAGATCCTTTTGCTCCAGCCTCCTGAACATTGAAATTACAAGCATGGACAACCTTACCCAGTCCCATACCTGTGTTCCAGCTGTTAAGTGTATAAAATCTGCTGTGCACAAAAATAATTCTCAGATTGCTCATGACTTTACTATGTACTTTGGTTCTGCCGCTAGTTTTTTCCCTTTCCACTACTTAATGTGTCCCTTGCACACTTAAGTGTACCTTACTTACATCCTAAGTAAGATGTCTGTTGAAGGAGATTTCACCAGGTAAAGTAGTCATACTGGGAAAGGACAGTCAAGAGAGTTTAGAGGGGCTTTTGTTTGTGCTCAATTTCCAAAAGCTGGAACAGAGTAAATGTGTTGTATGGGGTGATTGCAAGTAGGTAGATACCTTGTGAGGGCGCACTGGTGTTACTAGCTCACTGAGGTTCTGTTTTTCCATTGCCCTTTTCATTAAAAGCCAGCTGTGAGCTAAGTTATCTTAACGCATACAAGACTAGCATACTGCTGCTTAGAAATTGGCTTTTACCTCTTCATTCACCTTGGCTAGGGTGTCGGCCTGTGCTTAGTTGATAATTGATGTACTCTGTTGTCATACCTGCACCTTTCCTGCCTCAAAAAGATAAGACTATTGAGTGCAGTGTAGAATCTGAAAAGAGAAAAATTGGAGGGGTGTTTTCAGGTCTTTGAGAGACAGCCCTGGAACCAACCTTTGGATTACAGTCTTGTCACTTAGATAAATTTACTTCCCCTCTAGTTTGCTACCCACCAAATAAAAAATAAGCATATTGGTTTAGGAAGAGTTTATTGCAAGTTTTTCAAAAAATAATGAAATTGTCATAAACTTTGAATTAATTTTTTTTCTCTCTCTCTCCAGTTATTAAAGAGAGTATACGGGAGTTTCTTGGTAAACCCAGAATCAGGTATGTAGTAATACCTAGCGGCTATGGAGTAATAGCAAAGCACTGTTTGTATCTCGTCTTTGTTAGCTAGAGGATTTTGTTTAACTTTCCACTCTGTAAAATACATCCGTAGGAGCCCAGTTCTCAAGTCGGCTCCCTCGACATAAGTAGCCGTTAAAGGATTCTAGTTATTTCAGTGTGACACACAGTGGGTCAAGATTGGTAGATGAGGTTATTATTAGCACCCAAAAAATTCTTTCTGACTTTTAGCCAGAGGAGCCTCTTTTGTCTGAGCAGGTGCTCTTGCTCATAAAATCTCTTATCTCTTAGCACAGGAGAGAGATCTCAGTTTATAAAGCAGTTGTCTGAAAAGTTGAGGGCCTAAGTTTGAACATTAGCCCCTAATTAAAAACAGTGCACAGTTGTAATCCCAGTGCTGGGAGACCACAGGTGATCCTAGAGCTTGCGTGTAGCTAGTCTAGTCTAATTGGGGAGCCCTAGATCTCAATGTGAGACCCCGTTTCAAAATACAAGATGAGGGGCTGGAGAGATAGTTCAGTGATTAAGAGCACTGACTGCTCTACCAGACGACCTGGGTTCAATTCCTAGAACCCACATGGCAGCTCATAAGCATTTGTAACATCAAGTTAAAATCAAAACCAATGATTACTTTTTAAATTTTTGTTTTAAAAAAAGAAAAAATAAGATGGACAGTTCCTGAGGAAACACCCCAGATTGAGCCCTAATCTTCATTCATACACACATATACACAAAGAAATAAATGGCCTTGGGAAGAATGGACATTGTTCCCACTCACAACCCCTAATTACATTAGTATAAATAACATGTAAAAGTCTTATGTCTAATAGCTTATGTAGGCAGCTTTGGAAAGCATAGCCAGCCACAAGATAGGTGTTTTTGTTGTTGTTTTGGTTTTTAATTTTTAAAAAGTATCGTTCAAGAGGTGGCAGCATATGCCTTTAATCCCAGCACTTCAATCCCACCACAGGAGACAGTTAGGCAAACTTGAGTTTGAGGCCAGCCTGGTTTATAGAGCTAGTTCCAGGACAATCAGGGCTATATAGCATAGAGAAACCCTGTCTCAAACCCCCCTCTCCAAAGCACTATGTGTGGCTGGGAGTGTGCTGATGGAAGTCGGAGGGCAGCTTACTGTCAGTTCTCTCTCTTCACCTGTACACAACTGTTGTAGGTGGTGTTTAATACTTACTGTTGATTTATCTTTCAGTAATGCTTGCTGTTAATCCTAAACAGCTGTATACCCAAATCACCACACACAGACCGGGATTTATTTAATTAACCTAGAACACAATGCTGGACAGTAGTTGTTCCATCCTCAACCTCCAAGCCCTCATAGTTTCCTAGTTTCCCCCATTATACTTGCTTTTTGTGATATATTAGGTCCAGTCCATCTCTCCACATAATTCCAAGATCTCTCCTGCTCAACTCTCTCCTCTCTCCCTGGCCTTTTCTCCTCCCACTTATTTCCAGCCCTCTGGCTCCTCCCCTCTTTTTTGTCCTCTGGTTCCTCCCATTGCTCAACATTGTGGCTAGTTGCTTTATTTTGGCCTGTTTACACAAAGTTGAGACAGGATGCTTAGAATAAGTATCACAATGCAATGTCCGGATTGAAGCCAGAGAGTAGGGGAGAAAAGTCAGCATTTGAATGAACAAGGATGAGATGTGTACATTTCAAAAGAACATTACACCAGCAGTGCACTCTGAGATGAACTGGGCCACCACAGGGTTTATAGGAAACACTTTACCCTCAGTGGTTCACTGGCCCTTGACTGTCACTTTGCATCATCAATGTGTCTGTTCCTATCTGAAGTCACTTAAGGGGTCAAACATTGGCTATGCTTTGCTTTTTCTGGGGACTCTGAGAAACAGTGAGAGAGACAGAGAAATAGCAAACCTAAAATCTTATTTGGTTTTGATTTTTTTTTTTTTCAGATTCTCCAAAATTGAGTCATGATTGTCATTTTTAATATTAACTGACGAAAGTGGGCAAAGCATTACTTTAGAATGATTAAACAGCCTTTGCTCTCAGAGCAGTAGATAGAGGAAATAGGGCCCAAGGAATAACGTTATTAATAATAAGTAATATAAAAGTTAGAGTTTTGAAGACGTGAGGGTCATGTGGGTGTGTACTATACTCCCATCAGTTACTGTTTTAAATTATCCTCAGTGGTTTAAAGGCGTTCTTGAGAAAATGTGTCTAGACTTTAGAGTACCATTAATGACTTGATTGGCCCTTTCCTTGGCATTCATGGGATAGAAGGAGGCAGAGTCACTTAGTGGTCAGTAGACATGATTCTCAGTCCCTGTTCTGCCCCTCCTTGTCCATAAATTCTGTGGATGTTTTAGAAAACGTATGTAGCCCAGCCTGTCCTAGAACTCAGAAGACACCTACCTCAGTCTCTTGAGTGAACAATTGATAACTATGTCTCTAGCCACTTTGTGGTGAATATGAAACTGAAGGCAAAGAGCAGTAGCGTTTTGGTGAAGAGGAGCATGATTTTTTGCTTCTTAAAAAGGCAGGCCTACATCACCATGCTTAATTTAAATACTGTACTTGTACCTAGCTAAATGCTCACAGCAATCTCTTCCTTCTACCTTTTATATCTTCCTCTACCACCACCCCAGGATGCCCCCCTCCCCTTTTTTTTTCCACAGATGAGGACATTGTAAAGATTAGGCAGTTTTCAAGGCTCACACAGTGAAGCCAAAATTTGAACCACTTCTGTTCAAGTAGCCTGCATACATACGCCTACATATCTATATTTTGTGCTGTAGTCAACAAGTCCCTGCTTCGTTGAAGCACTTTTTTGTTCTAAATAGGGATAAGCTTATCTTTCCAGACTTCTTCAAAGAAAGGCATGGGGGTCAAATGAAATAGAATTCTGAAACACTGGAAATTTACAGTTATTGAGATAGACACTCTTGGGGGAGTACATATGTGAGAAACAGATTTTCTCCTCTGCCTTTTCTCACAGGGGGGTTGTAGTGTGGTGTGGAGGGACCATAATTTATTCCAGAAAGCTACCTGCTAACCATGTGGATGTGTATTAAAGGTTGGAGAAAATAGAGTTGTACAGCTTACAGTCATATAGTCCTCTCTCACAGCCTCCTAGGGCCCTAAAGTTCTAGTCTGAGTTCTAGTCTGATTGTTACTTCTTCCGGTTTCTTACTTGTAACTGTTCATCTTTGATACTGCTTAGGATTTATTAACTAGTTATAGATATTTACATATTATGGGGTGAATAGAGATAGGAAATTGCCTCTCCATTATTTTTATTTGAGAGAGATGGGTTTGTTTCGGTTTTTGTTGGCTTTAACTGATAGGTGATTTTATTTTTTTCTTCCCACAAGGATACAATGTTTCTTTGCTATATGACCTTGAAAATCTGCCTGCATCCAAGGATTCTATTGTCCATCAGGCTGGCATGTTGAAGCGAAATTGTTTTGCCTCTGTCTTTGAGAAATACTTTCAGTTCCAAGAAGAGGGCAAGGAAGGAGAGAACAGAGCAGTTATCCATTATAGGGATGATGAGACCATGTAAGTATGGACTTTTGCTCCTCAAGCCTGACTGTGTCTGTCTCACAAGGTGCTTATTGAAAGAAACACAGTATGATCAAACCTTAAACTCTGTTATATGAATCCTTTGGAAATTCATTCTTACAGAATTTCTTTTTTTTTTTTTAACCTTTTTTTTTTAATTTATTTATTTTTATCTCAATCACAGGTTAGGTACTTTGAATCTTACAGAATTTCTTAATCTGGAAAATGATACGGAGGAAAATAGACCACTTCTCTTAAACACCTAGTTCGCAAAAGATGAAAAGTTGACAAAAGATGAAAAAAAAATCCTGTGCTTTCCTTTAAGGCACTACTTTAATGATTTTTAAAATACTTTTAATTTTGTAGGCTTATTTTATTTGTTTCGGTGTTTTGTGGGTATGAGCTGCCTTGTCAGATGGACTTAAACTCCTGTCTTCAGTGCTGTTAACCACTGAGCCATCTCTGCAGGCCCAAGGCACTAGTTCTCTAAGTTCTCTTATTTAAAAGAGTTCCCCTTGGACTGGGGAGAGGCCTCAGCCCTTCTGAGACTTACTGCTTTTCTAGGAGATCTGAATTCAGTTTTCAACCCATATGGTGACTCACAACTATCTTTAACTCCGTTTCCAGGGCATCTGACGCCCTTTTTGGATATCAGGCACACATGTGCACAGGTACACAGACAGACAAAATATCCCTACATTTTAAATTAAATAAACACACAAAAGTTTTAAAAAGATGTGCCAGATAATCAGGCTCCAGAGGCTGAGCATAGATTTGTTACTGCAGCATTTATGTATTTATTTATTTATTCATTCATTCATTTATTTACTTACTTATTCATTCATTCATTCATTTATTCAGCATTCTGCCTAAATGTATACCTGCACCCCAGAAGAGGGCACCAGATCTCATTATAGATGGTTGTGAGCCACCATGTGGTTGCTGGGAATTGAACACAGGACCTTTGGAAGAACAGCCAGTGCTCCTTCTGAGCTATCTCTCCAGCCCAACTGCAGTTCTTAAGTTATGTGTATAAAGTATGTGAAATCATACATACATGTATAGATGGATTCTATCATATGTAAAGAAACTTTATATAAACTCTTAAGAATTACTAACTTAAAAAAAATAATAATTACTAACTTAAAATCTTGTGTAATAGGCGGGCATGGTGTTCTCAGTGAGGCAGAGGCAGGCGGATCTCTGAGTTTAAGGCCAACCTAGTCTACAAAGCAAATCCAGGACAGCCAAGGCTACACAAAGAAATCTGTCTCAAAAAACACACAAATTCCAGGGTTATGTATATATAAGATTTTTTTAAATCTAGTTTTGCTAATTCCATTTCCTTAGGAATGCATTAGCTGCCCTGACTTTCTTAACTACAAGTGCTAGTCTCTGGCACACCTTTGTATATTGAGTTAGAGAGTTTGGACTTTACCCTTCTGCTTCCCTTGCAGATGAAGTTAGTAACAGAATCTTCTGATGCTGTACTTAACTCCTGAGTTTTGTGCCCTCAGGTATGTTGAATCTAAAAAAGACAGAGTCACGGTAGTCTTCAGCACAGTGTTCAAGGATGACGACGATGTGGTCATTGGAAAGGTGTTCATGCAGGTATGGAGCAAAAATCTTCAGGGGAAATTGTGCTGTAGGAAGTTAAATTTTTACACCGTGGTGTACATAGCCATATATAGCCGGGGCTTATAGCTCAGTGGTAGAGCATTTGCCTGATATGTACAAGATCCATGGTTCAGTCTCCAGGGCCTGGACAGATGGTAACAGGGACAGAACATACACATAGAAAAAACAACAGTTCTGTTAGTGTTGAAACTTGAGGATGTAATGAAAAACGCTGTCTTAGTTTGCTTCCTTGTTGCTATGATAAAACAGTGTGGCCAAAAACAACTTGGAAAGAAGGTTTATTAGACTTCTAGGTCACAGATCGTCACTGATGGAAGTTCTAGTAGGAGCTCAAAAACCTAGAAGCCGAAATCGCTGCAAGATGGCCTAGGCTACAGAGTAAGACCTTGCCTCAACTTTTTTTTCTTTCAAAGGAAATTATGAAGCCAAATCTTCCCTCCTCGCCCTCGCAAATAGACTTGAAAGATGGTTACCACAGTGAGACTTTGTGTTGGAGCCTTTTTCTGCCTAGCAAGGGAAATTTTTGAAGTCCTATCCTCAGTAATGGCCTTGTACTGGGACTAACTAATAAAAATCTCTAGTTTGGGAGTCCCTATTCAGGAAAGCTAGAATGTTGACACTTTCGCATTTGTTAGTATTGGGCTTTATGAAGAAAAGAAAGAGAATCTGTATATATGACTCTTAAAAGTAAGCCCCTAGATGAACATTTCATAATATTTTTCTGCAGAATTAATGGGAACTAAATGTATTAGTTAAGAAATTGGGCTAAATCTAGGGTAGCAAACTAATTTTAAAAACTATGAAATACAAATTTAGATTTGGCTGGTTTGTAGGCTTTTTAAGTCTTGTTCCACTTTGTTCCAAGAATATTCTAGTTTATTTTCATACTTCAAACAAATCTTTTCCCCTAAAGTTTACTGCAGATTTGCACTGTAGGTCTGTAACGGGTTGTTTTTTTGTTTTGTTTTGTGGAGGGGGTTTATGGATCTAGACTCCTCCTTTACCTAAAAGGACCTTTACCTAAAAGGAAAAACAAACCTACTGTAGTGTTTTTATTTTTGTTTGTTTGTGCTGTCAATGTTTCTAATTGATGACTTTTCCCTGATGTGCAACCCATGTGTAGGATTCACAAAGCTACCTTCCTCACTCAGATCAGAGGCTAGGGTAGTTTGCTTTGTGTAACCACAGAGCCCAAAATAAACCACCTAAAAGTCTTTTTTGAATCCAGGAAAATTAGTTTTATTTTACTTTTCTTTTTTCTCCTTTTTTGTTGTTATTGTTGGGGGGGGGGCGGTGTGTTTTGCTTTTGGGTTTTTTGAGGCAGGGTTTCTCTGTGTAGCTGTGGCTGTCCTGGACTCACTTTGTAGACCAGACTGGCCTTGAACTCACAGAGATCTTTACTCCCAGAGTGCTGGAATCACAGGTGTGTGTCACCGTGCCCTTTTGCTTTGTTTTCTTAAAGCAGGCAGCCCGGGCTAGCCTAGAACTCAGTGTTTACCAGGCTGTCTTCACATTTGGAATGTTCCCCTTCCCTTGCCTCCCATGTGCCGCCATATCTGGCAAATTTTTACGTTAAGGCACACTCTGTGTTTCGGTGGGCCCAGTAAGGAAAGCATGAAATACTTCACTTTAGGAATGTTCATGTCCTCTTTATATAGGCCATGCTGATCTTCTATAGTGTATGTGCTGCTCAAGTGAGCATGTCTGTTTTCTTAGACTGTCTCACTAGGTAGCCTATGCTGGCCAGCAACTTGTGACCCTCTCACCTTAGTCTCCTAAATTCTGGCATTACTGGTATGTGCCATTATGCTCAGCTTGACTTATACCTTGATTTAAGAGTCTCCCTTTTTCATAAACAATTTATCCCTGGGGTAAATTATACTTCCTTGGAAGAAACAATGTCATGGGCTTAGCAGGTAAAGTCACCTGTCACCAAACACAACGGAAAGAACAAACTCCCTAAAGTTGCTGATGCTCACACAACACAGTAAATCAAATGTAATATTTTTTTAAGAAATAGTGACTTGGTGTTCCCCAGACATCCTGTCAGAGAGAAGAAAACAATCTGGTTGGTTTCTGTATAACAGATAATGAAGACAGAGGGTCTGTTTAGAGGAGCCAATTACCTTTGCTATTTCAAAAAAACAAGAAAGAAGACATCAAGTTGTTTATTTCTTGATGCAGAAATGGTGCTGATCAAATCTCTTTGGGGGGATGTGGAAGGAAGAGAGACTTATGTCTGGTCTTAAGGATGGTCTTAATTTCTTTGTTTTTTGTTTGGTTGGTTTTTTATTGATTTTGTTTTGTTCTTTGTGGGGAGGTTTTTTCGTTTTGTTTTTGAGACAGGGTCTTACTGTGTAGCCATGGCTGTCCTAGAACTTGCTACATAGTCCAGGCTAGCCTCAAACCTCAGGTTCTGCCTGCCTCTGCCTCTCTGAGTGCTGGGATTATAGGCATGTGCCACCATTTCTTAACCTTCTCCCGAGTGCTGGCTTCACAGGCATGTACCCTGCCTCTATATGTTAAGAAGGGAGCTAACCTAACACTGCCCTTTCTCTTCTCCATAACCAATCAACAGCCAAGCAAGGCTATCTCAGAGGCAGGGTATCAAACTAGCATAATCCCACATGATCTGTATGTTGCTTAGGACTTGCAATCAGTTTGTTTTAGTTAGGCTTTATGTTGCTGTGAAGAGACACCATGACCACGGTGACTCTTATAAAGGAAAACGTTTCATTGGGTCTGGCTTACGGTTCAGAGGTTTAGTCGTGGTGGGAAGCATGGTGGCATGCAGGCAGACATGGTGCTGGAGAAAAGCTAAGAGTTCTACATCTGGATCAACAGGTAGCAGGAAGAGTGAGCCAGCCACTGGCCTTCTAAACCTCAAAGCCCCCCCTCCCCTCAGTGACACACTTTCTCCAGTTAAGCCACACCTCCCAGTGGTGCCATTCCCTATGAGCCTGTTCTTCCTACTTGCAATGCAAGTTGAAGCTTCGTCCCTGCCCCTTCTTGTTTGTGCCCGTGTTTCTATATCTGCAGGGTCAGGGGTGCTCTCTTTTACTCAGCAGGACTATGCTAGGCAGACTCTTTGAAGGGCAGAAAAGGAGCTTTGACCTGAGGAACTCAGCCTGGCAGGGAAGCCAGATGCCCTAATGAATCGTGAAGTGTCGTTATAGAAATGTTTGTGGAGAAGTGATGGTAGCTCCTGACTGGAAGAGGTAGTATGTGAGCAGCCACAGTCATACTTCCAGTAACATGGCTATGTGACCATGCTCTCCATGTCCTAACCCTGAAATTGTCTTTAGTTGCCCTGTTTAAGAAGAACCACTCAGTCAACCCATTGGATTTAAGTTGTTTTGTTTGGGTTTTTAAGGGAGATGTTTTAGGGAGTGGATCCAAGGCTTTGCATGTATTGCTGTCATTGCTGGGAGCTCTGGAGAGGGATGTTATATTCACTCATCTATTTGTATAGGAATGCATGGGGTCTGGGAATCAAAGCATAAAAGGAATGGCCTGGTTGTTTAATTTGTTAAGGATCTTGAGCTCTTTTATTGTTTTAAGGGGGTGGTTTGGTTTTTTGAGACAGATTCTCCTGTAGTCTGAAACTAGCCTTGATCTGCTAGGTGTGACCCTGAACTCTTGATCCGTTTGTCCAAGTTCTGAGATTATGAGCATGTGCACTCCTGGCTGATTAGAATGTTCTTAGAGTTTTTCGTCGTTGTTGTTGAGTTGGGTTTTTTTGGGGTAGGGGGGACAGCAGGGGTCTTTTGTGTAATCGTGTTGTCTTAACTTGGTTCTCCTGCCCTACCCTCCTGAGACAATCAAGCTTCTTTCATTCTGTAATCTTTAGCCCCTAAAGGGAGGAGTTAAGTTTGCTCTAGAGTTTTGATTGATAGATTCTAAATAATAACAGGTAAAGATCTCTTGTTAAACAGTACTTGGGTAAAGGCCCAATACCCAATAAAAGCATGGCATTCATGAAACTAGAAGTGAAAGATCAGGTATGGGTGTACTGAAGTTGTAGAGGCAAGATAATCAGGTGTTAAAAGTCCTCACTATATACATGCAGATAGTACCCATATACATAAAATACATAATAAAGTTTTTACAAGTCCTCATCAGGCTAGAGAGATGGTTCAGGCAATACAGGTTAGGCTCACAACCAAAAGTTCTCATGTACTTAGTGAGTTTAAAATCAGCCTAGCTCATGAAATTCTGTCTCAAAGTGGGGGTGAGCCAAGGGAGTCATGGGAAATTGGTCAGTTTGTAAAGAGCTTTCTGTGTATGTATAGAATTTAAAACTTCAGCTAAAGCCTGGGTCCTAGTTACCATGAAATTAAAAAAAAAAAAAAAAAAGCCCTGTTTAAAAAAAAAAAAATGGAAGACCCTTTTCTACATTCTACATGAGAGAGTGACAGGCTGCTGCAGTGCTTGTCTCACCTCTAACCTGCACCCTGCGGGGTGATGCTTAGTCTTTCTGTTTTCTGAAGCAGTCTTCCCACTCTGCCCTGACTGGCATGGTGCTTGCTGTGTAGCCCAGCCTGGCCTTGACCTCAAGCTGATCCTCTTGCTCTGTTAGTCTGAAGTAAGATAAAGGAGAAAAGGCTTGTGCTGTAGTGCTTTGTACCACAGTCTGAAGATCTGGCTTGTTCAGTGCTCTGTAGTCTTCCCTTTTGAATCTGAAGTGTATGAAAGCAGCTCACGCTCCTAATGGCTGAGGTTTGACAGTTCAATTTTAGTTATCTGCTGGTCAAAGGGACTATGAAGATTTGAGTACATAGTATGGATACAGTGCTGCTCATCTCATATAATTTCTCTTGCTGTGTCTCCACAGGAGTTCAAAGAAGGACGAAGAGCCAGCCACACAGCTCCCCAGGTCCTTTTTAGCCACAGGGAACCTCCTCTAGAGCTGAAAGACACAGATGCTGCCGTGGGAGACAACATTGGCTACATCACCTTCGGTGAGGCTGAGTGGTAGTTCAGTGGGAGAGTGCTTGCCTACACACTTGGTCCTGGGCTCAGTCCTCAGCATTGCACAGAACAACTCAGAACCTTCCGTCAGCAAAGTGGAGTTGCGACAAAAGCAGGCATATCAGCATGGCTGTGTTGCTTCTGCTGAGCTGGGGCACTGATTACAAAGCAAGCTGGGTGCTGTTTTACTCTAGTAAATCGTTTCCTGTTTCTGTTTTCTTAACTGATAAAGGAGAAGGTAACTTCTGATGTCAGGAGGTAGGGACAGGCCATATCAGCATTGCTTGGCAGCTGAATAAAAGTTCTCTGTCACATGGCAGTGGTTGGATTTTTGAGTGAATGCCTGAGCTGAGCTTTGATTTTGTTGTTGTTGTTTTGGTTTTTTGAGACAGGGTTTCTCTGGGTAGTACTGGCTGTCCCAGACTCTCTTTATAGACTGGCCTCAAACTCACAGCGATCCACCTACCTCTGCCTCTTGAGTGCTGCAATTAAAGGTGTGCGCCCAGTAGCACCCTGAGCTGTGATTTTTGAGTCTTCTTTTCCACTGAAGAAACCAAGCTTCACTGTGTCAGCCTAGTGAGCTGACTGATCATGACAACTCACAGCTCTTTTCCACACTGTGAGAATGTCTCCTGTGAGTCACCTTTGAGCTAAGGCTATAGTTGTCGCCGGTGAATAGTTTTCTCCCTGAAGCTGAAGTGCGTCAAAGAGCAGTTGGCGCCGTGTCAGTTTCGTTGACAGCGTCTCTTTCTCTGTGGTGCATAAATCATGGTGAACTTGGAATACAATGCATTTCCTAGCTGATGCTCACATTTCTTTTATTTTTTCTTCAAACACAGGTAAACTGAAAACCAGAGTTCTACCTTTCTTATCAGTCATTCCTTTTAGCACAGTTGATAGAATTCAGGGCTCTTGGTATTAGTAAAAGAAGTACAATAATAACAGGACTCCAGGGCTAGAGAGATGGCTCAGTGGTTAAGAGCAGTATCTGTGCTTCCAGATGTCCTGAGCTCAATTCCAGGCAACCACATGGTGGCTCACAACCATCTATGGTGGGATGTAATGCCCTCTTCTGGCATGCAGGTATACATGCAGACAACACTGCATACCAAATAAATAAATAAGTCTTGAAGGGGTTGGTGGTGAAGAACAGGAGTCCAGAGAGGCAGGTGTGACACAGCGTAAAAGTCTGAGCAGTGTGTGCAGGTCTGTGGGTGAAGAGCAGCTTATGCTTCCAGGCCTGCTTTGTGTTTGGTTTTCATGGTTTGGAGATGATTTTTCTTAAGAACCTACGTTTTTGACAGGCTAGGCTTTAGCACCAAGGACCCAGGAGAAGCACTTTGTCCCTAAACCTGAAATCTAGAGTTCAGCATGGAATTCAGAGTTGGAATGAGTGCCCAGGGTCATGCTCCTCTTCAGTGCTGTGAACTTCCCCTGTTTTCACTCATTGGCACTGTCTTGATCACATTGTCTATGATGGTAGCACACAGGCCGCTGCTAACATCTTATTTTCTTCCCTTGCCTTAGTGCTATTCCCTCGCCACACCAATGCCGCTGCTCGAGACAACACCATCAACCTGATCCACACGTTCCGGGACTATCTGCACTACCACATCAAGTGCTCTAAGGTAAGGGCACCAAGCTGTTGATTAACTCTCAGTACATACTTCAAATGGAGCTGGAGAGATCACTCAGTAGAGTTCTTACTGCTCCTTCAGAGGACCCAGGTTCAGTTCCCAGTGCTCCATGTGTCTGCTCACAACCATATGTAACTCCAGTTCCCAGAGACCAGATTCTTCTGGCCTCCATTGACACACACACACATAATGCATATAAAATTCATGCAGGCACCTGCACACATACACAGTAAAAAATTTTTAAAGGAGCTCTAGAGGCCTTAAGAAATCATCTCTTGGACCAAAAGTGTAGCTCAGTGGTAGAGCACTTGCCTAGCATGCTCAAGGCACGAGTTTGGCCCCCAGTACCACAGTAAGATAGAGATGTCTCTGTCCTCTTCCTTTCATCCTGCCTATGGTAGAGGGATGAGGTCTGTATCTCTGGTATTGTTGCTTAACTGTCCTGTTCCTGTGCACCCCGATATACCCTGCCACTTATCCCAGTGAAAGCAAAGCTATTTTTCTAGAACATGAGCCTTCTTCAGTTCCTTCTGTGTTTGTTTTTAGGCCTATATTCATACACGAATGCGAGCAAAAACATCTGACTTCCTTAAGGTGCTCAACCGTGCACGCCCAGATGCCGAGAAAAAAGAAATGAAAACAATCACGTAAGTAGGAAGAGGAGCCACCTTCCCCTTCTGAGCTCAGCAGGTAGCAGTCCCATACTCCAGGTGACTGTCCGAGGCCAGCAGGGCCATGCATACAGCTACCAAAGTGAGAGTGCAGTTAGAAGAGCTTCTCTACTGATGGGATCAGGAAGAGTTTCTCTTTCCTGAGGCTTTGTGAGCGATAGGAATGGGGGAAACAAGGGCCTTTTTTTTTTTAATTAAGAAATTGTTCTTGGGCTGGAGAGATGGCTCAGTGGTTAAGAGCACTGGCTGCTCTTCCAAAGGACCTGGGTTCAATTTCCAGCACCCACATGGCAGCTCAAAACTATCTGTAACACCAATTCCAAGGGACCTGACACCTTCACACTAATGCACATAAAATAAAATTAAAGAAATTATTAAAAAAAAGAAAAAAAGAAATTGTTCTCTTTGGACCTAAGCTTTAAAAGTGAGTCTCTTCCTTCCTTCCTTCCACACCTGGAGAGGTGGAATCAGTCCCTTTAGAACATTTATTTAGCTTAAGAGGCCTGGAGCCAGCACCTATTTGTTCTTTCTGTTGCTCTGTTCTCAGCAGGAAAGGTGTACAGGGCAAAGGCTAGCTTTGTCAGGGAGAAGGATGACAGGCAGAACAGTGTGGCTCTGTATGCTCAAAAGGCCAACACGGTGTGGGACCTAGAGCATTCACCCTACTTGGGTGGCATTCAGAACGCCTTCAGCTCCTTCCCTGGTGTGTGAGGCTGCTGTTAGACTCCATTGCCATTTGAAGGTTCAACTGAATACTGCGGAGTAGGTGAGGAGTTTTCAGTCACAGGAAGATCGGGCATCTGTGTGCTTGATGCAAAGTCTCTCCTGTCTTTCTACACTGCCACCTACACTCTCAAGGTTGGTGTCCTGATCTCTGAACACATCAGCTGCCATGCCATGGTGTGGCACCTGCGTAGCATATCTAAAAAGTACAAAGCTGTAAACAAGCAAGCCTGAGGACTCACTTGTTTTTTCTGTCCTTACAAGACTTTGTCTCCTGGCGCCTGCAGTCTCTCCTTTCCCTCCTTGTCTTTACAAAAGTGCTTTCCACCAGCCATCACTGGGAGACCTGGAATAGGAAGGGAAACTTGCTCTGGATGACATGTCAGAATCAGCCTGTGGCCCCAGCTACTGAGACTGCTGGGACCTGACACAGGAAGAAAAGCCCAGGAATTTGAGGTGGCCTGAGTAACAGCTGCAAGAGATCTCAAAACAAACAAGGCTTAGCTGAAGTGCCCACTGTGCAAGCATAAAGACTTGAGTTTGAATCCCCATTACCCATACATACTAGGCAAGGTGGCACATGCTTGTAAGCCTAGTAAAAAGGGATTGAGGTTGATTGTAGGAGCTCTCTGGCCAGCCAGTCTAACCAAACAGTAAGTTCCAAGTTCATTAGAAACCCTGCTTCAAAAACTAATCGAAAAGCCAGGCATGGTAGCACATACCTTTAATCCAGCACTCACTCTGAAGGCAGTGGTCTCAGTGATTTATTTTTATTGTTGTTTTGGGTTGTCTGTGGGTTTTGTTGGGGGTGGGAGTGTTTTGTTTTTTGGTTTGTTTGGTTTGGTTGGTTGGTTGGTTGGTTTTTTGAGACAGGGTTTCTATGTATAGCTTGGCTTTCTGGAACTCACTCTTTAGACCAGGCTGCACTGGACCTCAGAGATTTCAAGGCCAGCCTGGTTTACATAGCAAGCTACTGGCCATCCAGAGGAAAACACCCATTGCTGATTTCTGGCCATTACACACACACACACACACCCATTGCTGACTTGTAACCATCACACATGCGTGTGTGCATGCACTGGCACATGCACAAAACAAGAAAAACTTGTAAAATCAGAAAGGTGAAAAGGTGGGGGTGGTATAGCCTGGGACTGCTTACATTACCCTCCTTCACCCTGATAACTATTCCATTCCATGGCCCATATGTGTTCCTGGTGGTTGCTGCTAAATTGGACAGAAAGAGGCAGGAATTGATCTCTGTCCTGATGTGGGGCTTGAGGAAAGATGAGTCTTCTACAGGAATAAATTTAGTTCAAAAACCTCCATTCTGCTAAGTGTAGACAGTAAAATAAAATGGTCCTATTATGAATGTGGCCCTGGACTAAAAGCTGCCTGTGAATCTGTGCTCCATACTCTGCTTTACTTGTGGGAAAGAGCCATCAATTTGATTTGGGGATAGACAGGAAACAAGGAGAACTTGTTTTTGCTCTCTTTTCCATAATTCTCAGGTCTCAATTCTAGGCTACTTTGCCAAATACCCTTGGGGTAGGTACCATTTGTGGGTCTAGTAACCCCTTGGGGGATTTACTGGGTAGAAGAGGACACCGTAGCTTAGGAATCCAGAACCAGCAAGTGTTCCAGGAGCCAAAAGGTACTTACCACATGACAACAGAGATGTCTTTAATGTTTTTGGTTGGTTGGTTTTTTTGAGATAGGGTTTCTCTGTTGTAGCCTTGGCTATTCAGGACTTGCTTTATAGACCAGTCTGGCCTCAAACTCACAGATCCGATGCCTGCCTCTGCATCTCCTGGTGCTGGGATTACCAGTGTTTTTGTTTTGTTTGTTTTTGTTTTTGAGACAGAGTCTCGCTATATATCCCTGGCTAGCCTGGAACTTAAAAGAGATCCACCTTCCTCTACCTTCTGTGTCTGGGATTAAAAGCATATACTCCCATGCCTGGCTGATGTTTGATTTTTAAGGTACCTTTGTACTTCCTACCTCCTGTTAAAAGGTTAAGGAATTGTTACCTAAATAGGATCAGCTGGGTAGAAGGAGCCTCAGTGAGCAGGTCCATCTAAGCCACCTGAAAATTAGAGAAAGGTGTCATGGTGGCCCATGCCTTTTTCTGGCACTCAGGGGGCAGAGGCAGGCCTAGTTACATAGTTCCAGGGCCACATAATGAGACACTGTCTCAAAAATAAATAAGTAATTGCAGCTGATTTTCCCATCTGCTGGGACATCCGATGTACTTAGGGACTTGGCTGGTGTTATTTAGTATTAAGTCAGAAGAAAGGTAGTGAAGCCATCTTGTGAAAGGTGGATCTTGCCTGAAACCTTTGGCTCCAGGACCTTTACTTGAGGACTGTCTCTTTCCTGCTTGTTTGGTATCCCTTGGGCATTCCACCCCAAGTCTAGAGTGTAGGGAGGAAGGAACGGACATCTGGAATAATCCTTCATTCTGTCTCTGCTTTTGAAGGGGGAAGACATTTTCATCCCGCTAACTCTTGGGAGCTGAGGAGGAAGCTGTTGACTGAAGGCTGGACCGCTTGCTACTGGATAATCGTAGCCCTTCATGTTGCACCTCTCCAGGTTCTTAAGGGATTCTCCGTTTGGTTCCATTTTGTACGAGTTTGGCAAATAGCCTGCAGAAACGAGCTGTGCTTGCAAGGACTTCATAGTTCCCAAGAATTTAAAAAAAGAAAAAAATTTTCAACTTGATCAACTTAATTTCCTTTTGTTTTCCCTCCCTCACTCCCCTTCCTTTGCTCCCTTTCCAAGCTGTTTGCTTTGCAATATGTTACTGGTAATGAGTTGCAGGTAATGCAATCTTAACTTGTTTTCTTCTAAGTATTTGAGTTCAAAACTCTGTATCTAAAGAAATACGGTTGGGGTCATTAATAAAGAAAATCTTTCTATCTTAATTGAGAATTGGCTGATTTTCTGGACTGTGAGTCCAAAAAAGAGGAGGAAAGGGTGAATCTGCAATGCCCTTAACCAACAGGCCAACATGGTTTGGATTCTCTAGAGGAAGGAAGGGCTGATTTGTAAACTGAGGATAACCTTGAACTTCTGATCCTCCTGCCTCCACCTCCCAAGTGCTAGGATTAGAGGAAGAAAGGGTAAGATCTAGAGGAAGGAAGAGCTGATTTAGAAAATGGAGTGAGTGGGGGACTGGACTCAGGCACATCAGGTAAGGAAAAGGCATATCCTTTGGAATGCAGTTACAGGTGTTTTGAGCTGCTCTGTGGGCCCTAGAACCAACCTAGTTCTCTGCCCAAGCAGCAGGTACTAACCATTTAGCCACCCCTCTATCTGGCATATCTACCTTTAATCTGAGCACTTAGGAGGTATAGGCAGGAGGATCAGAAGTTCAAGGTTATCCTTAGCTGTACAGTGAGTTTGAGGCTGCATGTGAGACACTGTCTCAAAAAATAATAAAATCCTTTCTGTGTGGTATGTGGGTGTATATGATAGATGGGGATTTGATGGAGTAGAGGGTTGATTTTGAAATAGGGTTTCTCTGTAGTTCAGCTGCCCTCAAAAGCAGAGGTCCACCTGCATCTGCTTCTGAGTAAGACTGAAATTAAAGCCGCTTGTCCTATCATAGATAATAAAGGGCATTTCCTAAAATGTGGTTCTGAGAACTCCAGTGTGGAGCTAATGCAGACCTGCCATGGTTCCTCTCACATTCCAACAGATCTGGGTATCCAGCAAAGTGTGCTGTCTGCTAGTAAGATATGCCAAAAATAAAATTTGGTAAGGTCGTGTCCCGAGAATTTTGAGGGATATCCAGAATGTTTTGAAGGCTGTTTTTTTGTTTCCATTTCAGGCAGTGTGTTTCAAACTAGTGTGACCATCCGTGAGTTGTGCAGTCTCCTGACTATATACAACCAGCACTTTTATTTTCTACAATTTTGATTTTGAAATAATAACATTTGTATGCATGTGTGTTAGAGATAATTAAATGAGGTCTTATCACCTTTTCCAGTGGTGCCATCTTGAGTGATTGTAGCTAATTATCACATCATGCTCCCCAATCCCACTCATCTCCCCATCCCTTTATAACCCTCTACCCTTGCAGAAAGAAAGTAGAAACAAAAATAAGACAAAGCATGAAAATGTATGGTAATGCAAGCTGTAGTCTATCACAGAGTGTCCCACGGACCACACATCTTTACTTGGAAATGTTTACTGCAGTGAGTCATTGGTCTGGTTCAAGGCCTCTGGTTTCTGCTACATCAGTATTGGATCCACACTAGGACTCCTGGTTATCCTGTTGTTGCCCTGGAGATCTTATGTTTTTGGATCTGCAGGGCTCAGCATTTCATAGATGAGAGATGTTGGGGTGGGCCGACTTAAAGCCCTGGATCTGAGTTGGTCAACCCAGGAGCTCTCCAGCCCTGCACCAGGCTAGCTCACCCAACAGTACAGGTGGCAAGGGGCAGGGTTGCTCTGTAGAAACTACTACACGCTGTTTACAGGACGCAGACATCAAAGAGCAAGTAAGCTAGAAATCCCCTCCCTACTGGCTAGCATTCAGTGCCAGAATGATCTTAGCCAACTAAACACCCATATGGCAAGACATGGGACACATATAACACTGCTAAAACTACTGTGGTGGTAGCTTTGGGATTGGCTAGAACACACTAACCTGATAACTTAAACCTGGTGGCCCAATAGGGGAACACATCATGGTTGCTTCTCCTAATGAACAAGTTGTTGAACTGCGTTCTAAGTGTAATATCCATAGGTTATTAAGCTCTCAGCTTGGAGCACAGCAGCTCATTTTTGAAGGGGGTGATGGTTAATGCAGAGGCTTGTAGCTGGTCTTATTGAGAACATGGGACTAACAAGTGCTCAGCTTAAACTGGCCATCTACATCAACCTCTGCCTCCTTCCTGCTGCCAAGGCCTGGGGAATGTCAGAAAAGATGTGGCTAGAATGAAAATGGCTCCCCACAGGCTCATAGGAAGCGTCATTATTTCAAAGGGTTAGGACAAATGGCCTTGTTGGAGTGGGTGTGGCCTAATTGGAGTAGTGTGTCAGGCACTGGGAGTGGGCTCTGAGGTTTCCGCTCAAGCTAGGACCTGTGTCGCTGTCTTCCTGCTGCCTGCCAATTCAGATGCACAGCTCTCGGCTGCCTCTCCAGCACCGTGTCTGCCGCCTGCATGCTGCCATCTTCCCTGCTGTGACAATCTCTGAACTGTAAGCCAGCAAATTGTCTTCCTTTATTTTATTATTTATGTTTTTGAGACAGGGTTTCTCTGTGTAGCTTTGGCTGTCCTGGACTCCCTTTGCAGACCAGGCTAGCCTTGAATTCACACTCTGCTTGCCGCTGCCTCCTGTGTGCTAGGATTAATGGTATGTACTATCATCCAGTTAATGTTTTCTAAGGAAGTAGTATAGGTCATAAAACTGGGTTGATTAGAAATCATAGGAGAAAAGCATAATGACATTAAATATTCTTTTTTTTTTAATTTATTTATTTTTATCTCAATCACAGGTTGGGTACTTTGAATCCCAGGCGTAGCCCCCTCCCCCATTCCCTCCTACCCTCCCACTCCCTCCCTCA